>CM021102.1:507287041-507776880 GCA_007115665.2 Sequoiadendron giganteum
CAACATCATTGACAATTTTCTTTAGGATTTTCAAAATGGTCTTATTTGAGGCTTCTACTTGGACATTCCCTTGAGGGTAATAGGGTGTGGAAAATCAATGTTGGATATGGAAATTTTCACAAAGTTCTTGCACATCTTGATTTTTGAAGGGTCTACCATTATCAGTGACAATGGAGCTAGGGATGCCATATTGACAGACAATGTAGTTCAGGATGAATGAGGCAATTTGTTTTCTAGTGATTATGGTTAATGGGACAACTTCAATCCACTTTGTGAAATACTCGGTGGCTAAGATTATGAATTTATTTCCATTAGAGGAAGATGGATGAATCTTACCCACAAGATCAAGTCCTCATTGAAAAAAAGGCCAGGTCAATGTGAATGGTTGCAGCTCTTGCACCGATGCATATATGAGATTTCCATGAACTTGACACTTCTTGCACTTCTTAATAAATTCAAAAGATTATTTCTCCATGTTTGGCCAATAATATCCCAAGCATAGGAGTTTCTTAGCTAGAGTAAGACCACTTGAATGAGTACCAAAAATACCTTCATGAACTTCTCATAAAGTAGTTTCAAATTCATCACGTTCAAGACATCGAAGGAGAGTACCATAGAGACCTCATCTATAAAGTGTATCAGCTATTAGGGTGTATCAAGTTGCTTGACGGATAAAGTTGTGTTTTCGGTTTTGGGATAGGTCAGGTGGAAGGGTATTGTCTCTTAGATAGGTGTAAATCTTCCCATAGATTGAAGAATCAACATCAACTAGATGGCACACAACTTGGGATTTAGAATTGTCATATGTGGGAGTAAACAATCGTTCCACCATAAATTCATAATGACTTTGTTTTTCTGGTATTTTTAAAAGAGAAGCAATGGTTGTCATGGCATCTACAACTTTGTTTTCTACTCTTGGAATTTGTTCAAACTTGATCTCAACAAAGTATTTCTTGAAGCCATCTACCATCCTCTTGTATGGTATCATCTTGTCATATTTTGTTTGATAGTCATCATTAACCTGATTGATGACTAATTGGGAGTCTCCATAAACTTGTAATTCTGTGATTTTCCATTCCACTGCTACCTTGGTACCAATGATTAATGCTTCATATTCAACCATGTTGTTTGTGCAAGGGAACATCAACTTGCAAGATTTTGGGATAGTGTGTCCTTGAGGAGTAACAAATAATATTCCAACACCTAATCCATGTTGATGGTGTAAGACCCATCAAAGTATAATATCCAATCTTGTGTTGTCATTGTGAGGGCATCTGCATCTGGGAATTCAATGTGCATAGGATGGTCGTCTTGCATTGATGCTTCAAATAACTGATCTGTTATTACTTGGCCCTTGATTGCTCTTCTATCTACATATTGAATATCAAGTCCACTCAATATCATCACCCACTTTGCTAATCTTCCTATTAGAGTGGCTTTGTTGAGTAGATATTTTAGTGGATCTATCTTGTCTATGAGTTTGATGGTATGTGTTAACATATAGTGTCGTAGTTGCTAAGTAGAAAACACCATTGCCAAACAAGCTTTTTCAATAAATGTATAGTTAAGTTCATAACCACTCAGTGTTTTGCTGATGTAGTAGATGGTCTTTTCTTTTCCTATAGACTCTTTTTGTGCTAGCAAAGCTCCCAAAGATACCTCAATAGTTGCTATGTAGAGTAAAAGTGGTTTTACCTCTATTGGTGGTACTAATATAGGTGGATTCATCAAATATTGTTTCAATTTATTAAAGGTAGCTTCACATTTTCATCCCATCTGAAAGAGACATTCTTGTGTAACAAATGAGTAAAAGGATGAGACTTGTCTGCTAGTTGTGTGATGAATCTTCTGATGGATTGGAATCTTCCTTGTAGAGATCTTAGTTGGCTAAGTTCTTAGGAGGTGTAATTTCCATGATTTCTTTGACTTTAGCTAGATCTACTTTGATGCTCTTGGTTGATACTATGTATCCTAAGAGTTTTGTTGATGTTACTCTGAATACACACTTCTTTGGATTTAATCTCACATTGAACTTTTCCAATCGGTTAAATATCCAAGATTTCTAGATTTCCTTCCTTGGTGAATGATTTTTCTAGTAGGTCATCCACATAGTCCTCCATGAATGTGTGCATCATGTCATGAAAGATTGTTATCATTGCATGCTGATAGGTGTCTCCTGCATTCTTTAATCCAAAAGGCATGACATTCAAACAAAATGTACCCCATGTGCATGTGAAATCTGTTTTGTCTTGATCTAATTATAGCCTGAAAAACCATCCATGAGTGATAGCATAGCATGTCCTGATGTTAAATCTATGATGATGTCTATTGGGCAAAGGAAAGTCATCCTTTGGACAAGCCTTGTTAAGATCCCTGGAATCTATGCATAATTTGATGTTGTTGTCTAGTTTGGAGATAGGTACGATGTTTGAAATCCATTATGTATAGTCGATTGGTTGGATGAACCCCATATGTAATAATTTTTTTAATTTTTCTTTCACTAGTAGGGCGATTTGTGGATGTGTTTTTCTCAATTTCCACTTTACTGTCTTCACTCCTGATGCTATGGATAAATGATGCATTATTAGATCCAGATCTATTCCTGACATGTTAGCATAGGACCAAGCAAAATTGATTTGTCTTTCTTCAAAGAATTTGGTGAAATTTGGCTTTTCTTGCTCTATCATTGATGCCACTAAGTGTATGGTCTTTTTTGTTTTTCCAGTACTGATGTTTATGGAGTATGTAGGCTCAACCAATACTAAAGACCTTTCTTGATAATGCTTAGGAAGAGGTTCAAATATCGCATCCTTTTGTTCCTCAAAGAGGTTATCACCGTTGGATATGCTCTTTCTTTTTACTTTTTCATGATCTAATACTGGCATTGCATGGTTTTCACCATTAGATCAAATTTTTGTGTTCTTTATTTTGTAGCTAAGAGACTTGGCACTCCCTTGGTTCGAAGCTTCATTATGAAATTCATTGGTGAAACTTGTTTTGGGATTTTTAGCACAAAGGAAATTGATAAGTGCATTATCATCTGAAAAGATAGGGATATCAAGAGGCTCGATTTGTTCCCAATCAATGAGTTCGGGATGTATCAAAGGTAAGGAATCATTGGATTGGTCAAGATCAAAGGCGGTGAGGGTCATTATGGAAATGTCTTCAAGGTGTTTGCTAGCAATGTCAAGGTATATAATGTTACTCTCCTCTGAGAATCATCTATCTCGCTCGATGTCTAGTCGTCCTCACTAGAGCCATTGATATATTGTGATCCAAATTCAAATGGTTTAGACCCTGAACTTTGTCCCTCCATACATACGGGTGCATACATCTTTATCACATCAATTTCCTTGTCTTGAAAATATCTTCAGATAGTGAATCCCATTCATATTCATTTGAGTCTATTTCAGAGCTAGCTTGTAGCTAGAGGATTCATTCACAAACCTTCTAAGTAGCTTCTTCTTTTTTCTCTTCTTTGTATCCTAGTCATGTCTTGTATTTTGCACTAGTTGTGATAGGTTGAATTGGTTCCACAATGCCTTCTTTTTATTTTCTGATAGGACTTTGCCTTCATATCCCATCTCTTCTAATATTTTGGACCCTTTACCATATTGTTTTGTTGGTATATTGGAAGTTTTTGTTGTGGATTTTTCTTCATCTTTGTAAAGCCAATTTAGAATGTCTTTATCGTTAGATTCATCAGCTAGGGTACCTACTTTTACAAATTTACCATCAAAGACAGTGATGGGTTGTGAAGATTTTTGTCTATATGTTGATGGTTGTCCATATGATTTTGGAGAAGATAGTAGTTTTGATAGACATAAGAACTGCTCAAAAGAATAATCACCCATGCCTTTATCTTTCAATTGAACCTTTTTCTCAAACTGTTTTGACAAAGAATTGAGTTGGCTTTCATTGCTTGAGGAAGTAGAAGTATGTTGGCTTTCATTACTTAAAAAAGTAGAAGTGAGAGCTTCTCTATTGTGTGGTACAAATACATCTTGGACTGTCTTGAGAGTGTTGCAGTATTGGGGATTATTAGAATCTTTTGAAATTGTGATCTCTTGTCTATTGTAAGGGAATTTAAGCATTGATGGAATGTTGATGGCACTGCTTGCATTTCATGGATCCAAGGTCAACCCAAGAGTATGTTGTAGGTCAAGTCCTTGTTTAATCTTGGCAGATTATATCCTTTTCAATTGGTCCCACTTAAATTGGCAATACTATTAGTCCTTGAGAGGATATTTCTTCATCATCATAAGCTTTTATGGTGATCTTTCTTCTGGAATCTATTGCATTTTTTGAAAATCCCAATGCTCGGATAAGCTTTAAAGTACATATATTTAGATTAGCTCCTCCATCTATTAAAACATTTTTGATTTGATGTTTATGGATTAAAACCTCAATATGGAGTGGAGCGTTGTGTGGATGAATGAGGGATGCGTCATCGCTTTCTGAAAATGATAAACAATGGGGTGGAGTCAGATGTCCCACCATGGCTTGGAATTGACAAACTTCCAAATTGGTTGGTACTATGGTGTCCACTAAATATTTTTCCAAAATACCCTTATGGGTTGGTGAAATTTTAAGAAGTTCAGAATGGATATTTGCACTGGAATCTTTTACAATTGATCTCCTATATTGTATCAATTTGAAGAAGCGGCGTGTGTGCTAGATGTATTTGCTTTCAATATGAACTTGGACTGCCCTCTTGTGGTCACATTTACTAGTAGATTGTATTGTTTATCCTTGATTTTGATGGCATTGATTTGATTATCAACTGCAAAATTGTCTTGTTTATCCTTGATTTTGATGATATTGATTTGATTATCAGCTACAAAATTGTCTTGTTTATCCTTGATTTTGATGGCATTGATTTGATTATCAACTGTAGAAATGTGATGGATGGTAGTATCATAGACATAATTCACATTCTTCCCTTTGTTGTTTGTTGAAGAGGATTCTCCTTTTCCATAGTTGGGTAGAGGGTTTTTAAATACTCCATGATCATCATTTGTTTTAGGACCTTCTATTGATATTTCTCGCCTATTTATCAAATCTTGCACCAAATGTTTTAATTGCATATAATCATTTTTTTTATGAACTTTATTCACTATGAAAGTCACAGTAATATGCATCGTTGCACCATGATGGTTTGACTCTTGGTTCAAAATCACGCGCATTTGGTAATGTTATGAGTTTGTGTGCAACAAGCTCTTTTAACACTAATTCAAGTGATTATCCCAAAGGTGTAAATTTTCTTCGATGTGGTGGTGGAGTTGGTTTAGATTCATTGTTGTTTTGATTTTTTTTGGGTGTAGCACTTGATAAATTAAAGACTGGTTTTACATTGTGTGTGTCAACTAAACCATCATTACCAACGTTCTTATTTCTTATCCATAATTTTGATTTGTCATTGTTGTTATGTGGGTTAGCAAAGTTTGTTCCTTTGTTATAAATTTTCAATACTCCTCTTTTAACTAAGGCTTCCTCAATCTTAAGTCCATTTTCAATTAGCTTTTCAAAACTGGGTGAACATTGCAATTGAAGTCTATAACTCAATTCATTGTTGAGATTATCAATAAAGATCTCCATCTTTTCTTTCTCAAGTATAGGATGAGCATATCTAGAAAATAATCACCTCCATCTTTACAAGAATGTAAGGAATGGTTCACCATTTTTATATTTTGTGTTGAAGAGGCCTTTCATGGTTATTTTGTGTTGAATTTTGTATGAATATTGGGAGATAAATTTATTTTCCAGCTCCATAAATGATCTAATACCTAGTGAGAGTTTTGAAAACCATTCTGCATTGACCACCCAAATTTCTTGGAAATAATCTCATTAGATAGGTTTCTTCATGTGCAAATTCCAAATTCATGGTGCAAAATTCTCTTACATGATCTTGAGGATTAGTTTCTCCATTGTATTTGTCATATCTTGGAAGTTCACAATTTGGTGGAAGAGGTGTCATGTTCACCTTTATGTCAAATGGATAAGGACAAATATCCCGCAACAAATATCTCTTTGTTGTCCTTGTTTGCATGTTTTAGACTACTTGTTGAAGAACTTGTATTTGTTGAGTTATAACATTCAATGGATTTGTGATTCGTGAGTCAACTTATGTTTTCTTGTGATTTTCCTTAAGTTGGTTGATACCAAAATCATTGGGTAGTTATACACCTTAATTTTCCAGCATCAAAAAGTATTTTTCTCCATCCTTTTCTAGAATTTTTTCCATGAACTTGTGAAATTTAGGGTCTTGTTAAGCTTGTTGAATGTCCTCATCAGTTATCTCATATGTGTCAGGTTGGTGAAATCTATGAAAAGGGTTTTCTTTTTCTTCTGCCATGATGGTTTGGGTTTCTTTTTCTTTGAGTTTTTTCTTTTGAGCTCTTGTTAAAACGGGCATGCAAGTGATAGAGTTTTGCTATACTTTGATCTTTTTTTTGGGAGTGCCAATTAGATACCTAAGTCAAATAGGACGATAGATCCTATTGATGAGACTAGGCTAAATCTAATGTACAATTTTTGTTTCATGATGAAGGATGATAGATTCTGATAATGAAACTCAACTAAAAATCAAAGATGAGATTGATGATTGGGCACTTTAAGTTGTTTGATCTAAGTTTAGCTAAAGGGATTGCACTTGCAAAAGCTAATTTCTTAAAGTTTAAAGCAATGTCTTAATGAGAAATGATCTTTGCTCTGAAAAGGGTCCCTAAATATGATTCCAGTTGACGGACATAAGTTCAGTTTTGCTCTTTGTTTGAGTATCAGGTGAATGCGCTAAAATAGGCTCTACATGCATTGAAAGATGGGGTAAATGTGTGAGAACAAACCTTATATGTGCTAAAATTTCAGTTGAATGCGCTAGAATAGAAAGCTGATGCACTGAAAGATGGGGTAAACACACCGAAACAAAAAGTATATGCACTAAACTGGAAATGTCACCATTTTAAAAGTTTGCCTGGTTTTCTTATTTTTGAGCCAGTGAATTGAGTATTTTGATAGTTGATCTTCTGAATAATGGTTTGCAAACATGGAAGCAAGTAGTAAAACAAATGTTTGACCCTATGATCTAAACATTAAGTGTATATTCTAGGATCTGGTCTGATCCCTTTGATTTCCATTGGTATTGAACAATAGCAAACAAATCAGTCAGACTCTTCTAATGTCAAGGGTATTTAATAACATCACAACCCACATCTTAGAACTATGTCAGCTCACACAACCCTATCACCCCCTAGAGGGCACTCGTGTTTTTTCCTTTTCTGAGTCTTAACCAAAGTAGATTTTTCCACTATTGGCCAAAAATCCTGGTAGTTATATGGTGAGTATCTTGGGGGAAGATTCTTCCCTCCCCTTGCACTATGAATATTATAATGTTTGAGAACACTCAACTTGGCTACTAAACTTAAAACTCTTAGTAAGGGCTTTCGTTTGGTGCGAAAAATGATAAACTCCCTCAAAAGGCCTCCCAACCTTTAGAACAAAGGCTTTACGTATCTCAAGGATACTAGGGCAGTGCTATCAATGCACACTATCGTTGAATGTGATTTTGATCATGATTCATGCTTGATTACAGTGGGTTGGAATGCTTTGCTTTAGTTGTTCCCACTTAGGTTGTTCCCTCCTTTCGAAGTGGGGAGGTAGACCTACTAAAGGTGCTATTACAATAAATTGAAAGAGTGAGTTTGGCATTTTGGTCACCCAGTAAAGGGGAGAGCATAGGCCTATCACTTTGCAAACACAATATACATGGTGTTCTTTAACCTTGTAATTAAACTAGACGCATAATTTAATCAAAGGAAAATAAATCCAACCCTTGCAAACATCGTTAGTAGTTAAAAATATGTCTTTGACAGTGTATATAGTACCTACAAAACAAAGATATAGATCAGTCCTCCAAAATTTTAAATTTATGCAAATAAAGGTGTATGCGCTAAAATAGAGTGCATGTGCGCTAAAATATTTAGTATATGCGCTATTAAACACATTCAATGCTCTATTTTGGAAAATAGAAAAAGGAAATCAAGTCTTGTATATGCATTGTAATGGGAGATAAATGTGTTGGTTTGGGTTGTGTATGCACTATAACAAAGATTCTATGTGCCAAAAGTAATCACCAATGCGTTGAAACAAACTTCGGATGCGCTACATAGGAATTAACGAACGAACTTGTTTGATGAAACTTGCCAGAAAAAATGTAAAAAATGGGGCTAGGCCCCACGGTGGGTGCCAATCTATACGTGTATGTAAATAATTTGAATAAGGAAATTAAAACTATACCACATACCAATGAAACATTATATCAAGAAATTCAAATAATAAAAAAACTAAGACAAAAATTCCTCAATGGCGTATCATTGTCCTTTATCTCCAAGGATTCTTTAAGTCATTTTTTATCTCAAATTTTTTGTGCACATGACTTTCCAAATGACAACCTGAAGAATGAGAGATGTTGGAAATACAAGAGATGTTTCCTACATTACATGATGATGAACTAGTTGTAAATGATATAAAAATGTTGTAATTAAGATGATGCTAATGAAAATGTCATGATTAAACTACTTGATGCTAAAATGCTAATACAAAAATGCTCACTAGAATGATAATGCTAATTAAAATTCTACATAGTGTAATTGCTACAAATGCTTAGCTCTCTCTTTTATTGTAAATGAGGGTCTTATTTATAGATTTTCCAAGGCATGAGCCTAGGTAGCAGGAATCAACGGTTTGGATTCGATCTGGAGAGATGGATGGTCGAAGATGAAGAGGTTAAAGAGAAAAGTGGAAGTGTGTTCCCTGCATAAGAACAAACTACCAAGTGTGAAGAGGAATCAAATGGAAATGAAGGCCAAGTGTCTCAAATTAGTTAGAATTTGTTGATGATAAATTCCAAATTAAATATTAGAAATATTTAATTTCTTGAGACACATGATGAGGTGGAAGGTGAGAAGAAGTTAGTAGAAATGTGCTTAATTTCGAATTTAAAATTCAAATTTAATGAGAGGAGGTTAATTAAATAAAATAAACTAATTAAATTTATTCATTTAATTAAGATATGAAGAAAGTGATTTAAGATAAAAGAATTAGAGAAAATGAACTATATAAATAAAATTTTCAATTTATTTAAAAGTAGAAGAATTAAAGATTATTAATTAAATAACTTGTATTTAATTAATCCTCCAGACCGAATTTGAGAGTATAAAATATAAACTGCTAAATCATTTTCTTGGGGGCTCCTTGATTGAACTACTTCAAGGGGGTCTCTTGGTGTACTTATGCTTGTGCATCTCTTTGTGCTCTATCTTTGTTCATAAATGGGTTCATTTAAGTTTCTATTAATAACACCATACACCTACAATAAATGCCATCAAAATGGATGGAACACCTTAATGCAACTAGGATATACACCTTATGTTGAAAAGAACGTAACTGAACCCACAAATGATAAGGAAAATTTACTCTGGATGCTTGAACATACAAAATTTTTTGGTTTTCTAAGGATTTTTGTTTCCCTTGAAATTATTATGTTTCAATTTGAAGGATGTACAGATTCACATGATTCATGGGAAAAATTAAAACTTTGTATGATATAGTTGATGAAGTTCAAGGTTATTAAATTGACAATGAACTAGTACATCTTGATCTAAAGTCTTTTGGAAATATCCAGGACTATATAACAAAGTTCAATGACCTTAGAGAACAATGTAAATCTCATGGCTTAGAGAAGAAATATATTCAACTTATCTATATAGTACTCTCAACAAAATTAGACATGAATATGCAACTTTTATTTCTAGCTTTCGCACTCATAGGTTGATAATGGGATCTACATTCATCACACCTTCTTATGCATCCTTTTCTGAAATGTTGATGCAAGAACAAGGAAATATTCTTTCCATGGGTCTTCTTAAACCTTCACAGTCACAATATTTGTTGGCTAGTCAAATGAAGCATTAGAAATAATTAGGGAAACCTAACCAAAAAAAAAAGTTCAAGAAGTCACAAAAACATTAGACACAATAATCAACTACAACAAAAATACACTCAAACCCATCCTCTTCAAAGGGTAATTATCAAAAGAAGGAAAGATCAACTTTTAGCTACTGCAAGAAAATTGGTCATGAGGAACATTCTTGTCACAAGAAGCAAATTTATGAGCTAAAACATCTTCTTAAGAAGAACAATAATCTTCCTTCTTTTGTTTCTCGAAAATCCTCTACTCCTTCTAAATTAGGTAAAGTGAAAACAATTGTACTTATTGCTATTGCAGATTTTTCACAACAATATATTCTTGACTCAAGTGCTTCACATCACATGGGTTCTATTAAAGAACTATTTTCTTTGTATTGGAGCCTTGTCTTAAACCCCACATTCTCATTGGGGATGATTCTCTAGTGGGTGTAATTAGGAAGGGTTCAATTGATGTTGGAAATGGTACATTTAAGGATGTTCTATGTGTGCTTGATCTATCATAAAACCTTCTCTTTGTTTATCAGATCACTCAAAATGGTAGAAAAGTTGAGTTTACTCTAAATTCTATCAATATCAAGAATCTTGAAGATAATGTACTCCTTGCAGTTGGTAAGTCTAATCACAAGTCTCGATTGTATGTTTTCTCTCACTTTGTACCTAATACACACTTCACTTCATTGCTCACCCATTCAGATTATGTAAGAAAACTATGACATGAGTGGTTTGTCCATCTCAACTACTGCTATCTTCAACAACTCAACAAATAAGATATGGTCACAAGTCTTCCTCAAATTAATTTTTTATGTTGTTTGTTCAAGTTGTGCCTTGGGAAAACATCTTGAGGACAAGTTCAACAAAGGGAAGGCTTGGAGGGATTCAAAATTCATTAACTTGATTCATAGTGACTTGGTGAGTTGTTTTCCATCCTTATCTTTTAGTAAGGATATTTATTCTAGATATGCATGGGTCTAATTTCTATGACACAAAGGAAAATATTGGTGTAAATAGGTTTTTTAGCAATCTAGTCATTAGTAGATCCTATTTACATGTTAAGTCCACTTAGGTCCTAGGAGGGAATCTTTTTAGATAGTGTTATCACTAGATCTTATCTTATTTTTTAGCATTTAATGTTTGTGTCCTAAGTCATGTAATATGTGTTGAGGTAGTTGTCTCATTATATAGGATTAAGACACATGTCATGATCTTATCTAATCCTATCTCACAACTTGCTCTTATAAGCAAAGCATCATATGTATATTATCATTCAATCAAACAATCTTGTATCCATAATCATAACATGATATTTTTTCTATTTCTCTCTTGTGGAAGTTAATTTTTTCTTGCATGTGATCTTTGGGTGTTGAGGATTTCCTTATAAAATCCTACATGGTATCAGAGCTTTAATGTTTTATACTTCTTCCCAAATCTAAGGGACCAATCTTTGCTTGAATATTTTGTTGGGTGTGATTGGAGGTTTCAAAGACCTCGCCATTGAATCTAATGCTTCAAACAAAGTCAGGTTTTCCTTTAATTTCATCAAATTTAATTATATTTTGTCACATCTACAAGGGTTTCAAGCTGGGTGAAGGTTACCAGATCCAGGGGGTAGCTAAATTTTTAGAGCACTTTGGGCTAAATTTGACCCTACCATTGTGATTGGAAGTCCCAAAAACCTAAGGATTAGTTGTTAAATCATAAAATATAAGCACTTGACCCCACACATCAGAATATTTTTTTTCCCAATTCGATCATACAACCAACCATATAGTCATACAGTTGTACAACTCAATCGCGAGAAAAAATCATGGAGTCGTAGGGAAATAATTTTGTAGGTGATTTTTTTTTTTAATGGTTTTTTTTAAAAAATATATTTGTGTAGTTATTTATAATTTACAAAAAAAATAGAAAAAAAATTGTGAAAAGGACTACAAGGTACCTGTACTTGCACAAGGTACCCTACGCCTACATGGCCACCACTGTGGTGGTGCCACATGGTGTGATGCCACTAGTAGCCATGACCCACTCACCTAGTAGCTCCCACTAGCACCAACCAATTGGAAGAATATTTTTCTAGATTTCGACACCCATTTTTAGAATATTTTGACAAAACTTTGAATATTTTGTTGATAGTCTAAGTTTCATTGAGGATTTCATTGTACAAAATATTCTTTAGGAATATTCTAACAAAAAGCATATTCTGACAGAGCGAGGGCTTATTTCACTATGAGGTGATAGGCCAACACTGGATACAAAGAATAAGAAATATTTAACGCTTTACAATGAAGTTCAGTTTGGTCTATACATGTCAATCCGGGGGAGTAAACTTGTGAGAGGTTTCGTGGCTATATTTCAATCGAAGGGGTGAAATTCATGAGCTGAGTGGGGATGAAATGCAGCTAGAACACGCATAAATTTCTTAGTGAAAATATGGTTCAACTTTCCTATTTTGTCTTTCTATCAAAAGCGTGACAGGAACTGTACCAATAACTGTGATGGGAGCAACAGTGACAAGAACTATCACAAAGAAGAAAACACTTTTATAAATCTATGCTTCAAATAAACATACCATCATTGAAAAAATATTAGTAGCTAAAATGATTATCCAATGAAAATCATAAACATACCATCATTGAAAAAATATTAGTAGCTAAAATGATTATCCAATGAAAATCAATTTTAAACCAGGTTGTAAATAAAATATAGAAAATTAAATCACACATTACTAAAATAAATCAACTGGGAAAATATCACCGTGCTTCCCCAAAGAGTGGGCCCTTGCTCCTAGTTCATATAGTGGGTAGAATGAAAGCTTTCTTACGTTTCCTTTCTCAGCAGAATCGTTATTTTATTTATCAAAAGGTTTGATACAGAAAATCTGCTATAAAAGTCTGCTGTCAAAATCTATTAAAGTTTATATTATCAACTCCCTTACAATCTACTTACTTATATATGTGTTTTTTGAAACAACGAAATACAATAAATATTAAGTTTGTTTTGGCCTGTGAAAAAAAAACTTAGAAGAGACAAATCTATGAGTCGCTAATCCTCAGATTAAAACAACATTGTTATAATAGTGAGAAAATATAGGAGATGAGAATATCTTTGGTTTTGTCCAGTTGGAAAGCTTGTCCTCCACGAGTTTTTCTCCAACTACCAAACACATCCTTTTCACAAACTAATATTTGTATTTTCCTCAAGAAATCACATCCACCATATAGCTAGCAGCGCATCCTCCATCATAGGTTTCCATATGGGCTACAATGGTGCTGAAGTGGCCACGTGGAATTATTGGGTTACAAAGATCTTAGCATAAAATAGATTCATGTGGATGAAGATTACATGCGGGAAGTTCCATGAGGAACCAAAGGAAGATCACCATTAGATAAATAATGCATAGTCAGCTCGATGCCACCTTGATAGAAATGAATTTTTGGTCAAAGAGTAATGCATAGAAGTTCCTGACCAGAAAGTGAAAGGAAGTTCTTCTAATCTGCATGCTGCAAACTTTATTTCTCAAATCTAACAATCACAATGCTTATTAGTAAAGACAACCAATCATTAATTTCCATATTTTATCCAAACTCTTACTAAATACTACTTATACATATTTAATCATATGCAACATAAAATGGGGAAATAGTATGATATGGAACGAAAATGGAATGTGGAAATGGGTATGAAGGTATATGAAATAAGCTAAAATATGGCATAAAATGGGACATAAATGGCTCTCATAATTCCCCCCAACTTAACATATTGCACGTCCTCGTGCAATCTTTATTTCAAAGAGGGTAGCCTTTAGATTATGGAATCTTCCTTCATCGCCCTTAACTATTATAGCTCATGCATAATTACATTATTCTTTCAAAAGTCTTGCAACTATCATTTAATGTTCATACCTCCTTTAACTTTTGATTTTGCATGTTTTTTTAATTTTCTCTTTTTCTTTTTCTCTGTTTTTCTTGTCATTTCTCATAGCATCATTTTTAAATGCTATATACAGGAGGTTTCATGAAAAATTTATCTTGACAATTATGAGCTTTCTGAATTGGATGAAATCATAGGTAAAATGAACAGTGAAATGAAGGATGAAATGATTTTTCAAGGTCAAATAATGGAAAGTAATAGGTGAAAAGATGGTAATAAGGATGGTAGACCTCCCCCCAACTTAAAGGGTTGACCATCCTCGAGAAATAGGGAGAGGATAGGAATGGATGTTGCATATATGATTAATATAATAAGAAATATTAATAAAGTTAAGAGATAAAATAATGAAAAAATAAAATTGATTATTTTACCAATTTGTGTGTCTATTAATTCCAAGATCTAGTAGCCAATGTAACTCAGCAACTGTGGTCGCCAAGAAGGAAGGAACCAAAAATTGTGACAAGGATTGTAGCCACACCACACATGAAAGATCTCCAACATAATTGAAGTATTATGGAGCATACTAATGGTAGCCTAAATTCACTTGCTGCATTGTTGCTAACACCTTGAATGAATGTGTAGCTGATCAAAGAAATGTTGACCGCAACAAATTAGAGCTAGCCACGCAAGTGAGTGATAGGAGGTGCTAGAGGCACTCATAATGTTGAAACAACTGTAGAAGCATCTGAGTGTACCTGAAAAATTAGTAGCCCATAGAGAACATAGATGATTAAATTTTTATTTTATTATTTTGTTGTTCTTTTTTTTCTTTTTTTTTTCCAATTTTGATAACGACGACAGATCATCGGTATCCCAATTTTCAACCTGCCACTACCTAGAGGCGCCGAAAAATCAGTTTTCACCCCTACGTTCATTTTGCAATTAGTAGCCACAGGAATCTGATTTTTAGATATTAACTGGCCAACAACGCCCGAAGTTTTTCATTGTTGGATCTTTTATTGCTTTTTTTCTATCTTTTTTTTTTCATTTTTTTCATTTTTCATTTTTGAATAACTGCATATAATGACCGAAGAAAAAGAAACCCTTATATGGATGATATCATCCAAACCCTAGAGTTCCATCTGAATCCCTTCAATAAAAGTAATTGTGAAAATCAATTGCTTGTAGTATTTGAAATGATGACCAATAATAACCTGAGCACAATCTGGAACATATAACCACCACTACAAATAATATTGATCTCATTTAGCTCACTCCACTATATCTGAAAGGTGACTATAGAACTTGAAATGATGATCAACAAGAAATATACCTTCATTAAGATTGAGCATGCATAGTTTATAAGATCATTGTTGCTCATGCCACTATGCTTGAAAGCTTCCTGTAGAACTTCAGAATACATACCCACTCACTTGGTTGAAAGAGTTGTTCACAATAGCCATAATATTTGGAAGACACATTGTTCTATGATGAAAAATTTGAAAAAAATCATATCAATTTCTCATAAAGCTATATTATCCTGTCCTTCTGAGTATGAGAGATATCCATAACTATTTCCAAAGTTGTATAAAAATACAGCTTCCTTACCATAGACAAGGGAGTGTAGTGAAAGATTAGTTCTAGTCTCTCAACTAGTCTAATGTATCCATACAACTTTTAGTAAGTGAATACTTATCTCTATGTGTTCAACGAGCTCATAGCACCAATGCTACAAATGATCTGGATCTTATTTAGATGATGCCACCATATCTAAAAGCTTACCATAGAATATTGGAATATATGCCCAATCACTAAGTTAAACTTGGATTGCTTACAATAGAAGCAACCCTCCAAGGACAAGGCTTGTAGTGAAAGACCTATGAAGTCTCTCAACGTATCCATATAGATTTAGATGATATGAAGAATTAATCTACATGATGAAGTACAATGATTGGTATTAGATGATGTTCAAGCTCCTTATATGCCCTCTGCATGTCTTCAAGTTGTCTTTGGATGTGAGGCTTGTGAAGAATTAGCCAAGAACATACAACTGCAAGATTCATGGTCACACCAAGTTGCATATTTTCCTCCATATGGTCTAGCATCAAGGATGGTGAAAATGAGAATTTATTTCCTCATGAATTTGAATGCTTTGCTCAAGATCCTCTTGTGATCTCCAAGAGTATAGCACAAAAGAAACTTGATCTTCACCACCTAGTTAGCAAGGCTAAAAAAATGCATCTTTGAGATACCATGGAGAGAAGCACAGTAAATGACATAAAAGTGTTGGGTAACCACCATAAGAAACTTGCAAACATATTTCTCAAGACCAAGCATATCAAGTATAGTAATACAATATCATCCATTTAATAACTTTACCATTATAATCGATTTGTTGATTGAAAAATGAATGGTAGAGTTATATATATGAATAAATATTTAGTAATAGTAAAATGTATGAATGAAAATTAATTCTTGCGTAAACATAATATATAATTGAAATGCTAATCAACACAAGAATGTGTACCTTTATTTAGTCCAAAGCTCACACGTGTGGGTTTATTAAAAATCCCAATGAAACAGTCAATGAAGACATTATCAAGAGTCAACCAACAACTTCCAAAATTCGAGGGATTTCCTTTTCCCCCCAACTTAATTTCATACTACAAAAGCATCAAGGTGTTAGGATAATCTGAAGAATCAAGAAATACAAGGATATTAGAACACCTTGAGCCTTGTCAATGAATGGTCATCTTAAAATATTCTAAAGAATCAAGAATGACAAAGATATGTATATATTAAAACCCTGATTCTTGTTAATGAACAATCACCATTGTGTAGTATGATTATTAATGCATTTAAACCCATTTAATGGTGCTTAATCAATTATTAGTGGACCTAAATCAACAAGCATGTGAGGAATGCACTTTTTTACTATAGGCCTCCAATGATCCATATGTGTGAGTATAAAAATATTAAAAGATAGATCTTGTAGGCATTCATTAGTTATCTCACACAATTCATGAATAATCATTGTAGTTAGTTCAACATTTCTTATTGTGTGATTAATTTCAACACATACATTTATGAGTTCCAAAAGAAAATTAAACTTATTTTGAAGTTTTTTCTCATGTGTGTGAATGCCTTTTAAAGTTTGTGAATGATTGTGTAAATAAGAAGAACTATGTTGCATATCATTTAATTGATCATATTGTTCTTCTAATTCAAGCAAATCAAAATCACATCCTGTAATTACATCAATATATTTCAAATGACCAATTTCAAGCACATTATCAAAATGTAAAGGGATCCATGAATTTATCCTATTATATTAAATTTCAACCACCTTATTACGTAATATTTTATGAGGCATCATGGTTGCCTTTGTTGGATATGGTGAAGTGGATGAATGTGATAATGAAAATGGCACGAATTCTTGTGGATATACAATAGGTGGGATTAGGTAAGATGATTATTGTGAAGATGGTAATAATGGATATTGTGGTTTTTGTGAGCATGCATTTTTCCATTCACCATACATAGTAGGTGAGGAAGTAACATGTGAAGAAACATATTGTTTTTCCAATCCAATAGAATTATAAGATATTTCAGAATCATTATGCATACCTTGATCTTCCCAATGTTGGATGATGTGGTTGTGTTTCTGATATGTGGTTGTCATTGATGTCAACACTATTAGCATTGGTGCCTTCAAGGCTGTATATGTCGAGGATATTGAGAAAATTGTAATAAATATGTTGCAGACTATCTGTGAAGCTGTGAAGCTCAAAGTGGTGAAAATTTCAGTAATATGGTATTCAAAAGTCATGCATTAAAGGGTTTGTTGTTGATCCTATCTAGTATATCCTCTGGAAGTTTCAAAGATGCGCATCAAGATTGGAGAAAGTTATGAGTTTTTGAGTTCCTACAAATATTTTGCTACTGTAGCTAGTGTTTCTAGAAGAAGAGAATGTAATTATAATAAATTGAGTTGTTGTGTATGCTCCTGTGATGTTTTTTGATGTTTCTATATCATGCTCTATCATTGTGGTACATCTGCATTGATTGGTGTGTTCGTGATCGAAGATTTTTCCTTTGCATGTTCGAGTTTTCATGTTCTTGGCCGACATGGTGGTTGTAGCGTGTTGCAGATCCTCATGGATTAATTTTTGAATGCTTGGAACGTTCGAGGATGTTGTTTTAGGTCTTCATTATGTTGTGACTGATTTTGGTTGGTACGCATTAATATTTGTTCATGTATTGGGCCGACATTTTGTATTCATCTATTATTTATTTTTGGCTGACAGAGTTGTTGATGTAATTTCATGAAGCGGATATATAAGAACGATTGTTTTCCTCATTTGGAAGGAATATATGTGAAGTGTGTGTGATCTATGTGCAAATAAAGATCAAATCGATTGATTGCAGAGTAGAGTGTGAAGGAGTTTGAGTGAAGTGTGAAGAAGTGTTTTTGAGCCTAAACAAAACTGTCATTAGGCTTTTGAAGAAGCTAATTTCTCAGTTCAATCTCTTCAGATGGATTTAATCTGAAAGTTTTATGTAATTCAATGAGCCTTCCATTTTGAGAAGTGAGCTCTAGAATGTGTGCCTGAATGCACGTGCATTCCCAATATTCATTTCTCATATACTTTTAACAGGGTATAAATTGTGGATTAACCTCCACCGTGGTTTTTCTCCTCACAGGGTTTCCACGCAAAAATCTTGGTGTTATGTGTACTTATGATGTGTTGTTGATTCATGCTTTCACTTTTATTTATTAGATCTGAGATTAAAGGTTGATAAGGTTAAATAAAGTTTAAATTCTGAGACAACTAATTCACCGCCCCCCTCTTAGTTGTCTATTCTTTTTTTTCCAAGAATTGATATCAGAGCAGGTTCCTCTAAATAATTTTAATAGCTTGAGGTGATCTGAGATGGCATCATACAAGAAGGATAGTCCCATATTCAATGGAAAAAATTACTCTCTATGGAAGGTCAGAATGGGGTGTCATTTGAAGTGCATTGGTGAACCCTTCTGGAAGATTACAAAGAACACATACACTATTCCTCAGAATGGTCCCTCTACTCTTGATTAGATCAAAGAAGCTGAAAGTAATATCAAGGATATAAAAGCATTACTAAGTCCTTTGACAGATTCAGAGATGACAAATGTGATAGGTCTTAAAATAGCACATGAGATCTGGAAGAAGCTAGAAACATTGTATGAAGGAGATGCAAGAGTGAAAGTTGCTAAGCTACAAAGTCTGAAAGGAAAGTGGGAAAACATAAAGATGAGTGAAGATGAAAATATCATTTCTTTCATGCAAAAGGTAAATGAACTAGTGATGGGTATTAGATGTGCCAGTGGAATTTTGGAAGAGGATGAGATTGTGGTTAAAATGCTCAGATCAGTGCCTACTTCTTACAAAATGAAAGCTCGTGCTATTAAAGAGCTTAGGACAGTAACAAATGTGACAAGAGACATGTCTATTGGTAAGTTTTCTACCTTTGAGTTGAGTGAATTTCGTGAGTCTACTCCTAAGACAAAATCTACATTTAAAGCTACTGTATCGGGAAAAATCCAAAAGAGATATAATCTGGAAGAAAGTTCCAGAAAGACATTCAAGTATGAAGATGAGATGAAATAGATTGAAGATGAAGAAAGAGACTTAGAAGAGCTGGAAGCATTGATTGTGAAAAGAGAAGCCAAAGGACAAGGTAAGTATAAAGGAAAGTTGTCTATTAAATGTTTCTCTTGCAGTAAGATAGGTCATTTTAAATCAAGGTGTCATGAAAGAGTTTCTAAGTGCTATAGAGAAGGGGGATTCACTACTCACAAGTTCTCTTCACTCAGAGAGCCTCATGAGGTGAACTGCCCTAAACTACCTCAAAGGATAGTGGCGAGAGTTCTAGAACCAGAAAGAGTAGGTCATAGAGATTCTCTGGACAAACCGACAAGCTCTCAACCAAAGGACAGTAGCACAAAATACAAAAAACAACGCGGTGTGTCGGTGTCCCCGAGGAGTGATGGCATCTCGTACGAACAAGAAAGAATTTTTATCTCATAGAACAGCTAAGTGACTACTAGCAATCCAATTATTGAGAACTTCTAGAATTTGATAAAGCTGAAATGGACTGAAATATAAGTGATAAAGATAAGGAGAAGAAGGGAAAGGAAACTCTTACAACCATGTGATTGATGAAGCCTCCATCTCGTGAAAATCTTCAATACCTACACACAAGAGAGACAAAGTGTTGGGGCCATATAGGGGTTTGGCTTAGTCAAACCCCCATTTTGGTGTTCCCACCTCCACGGACAACCAAGATAGATAGAGAGAAAAGCATGAAATGAAGTAAAGTACACAAAGACACTACAAAATAGTGTTATCCTACTCAACCAAATAATAGAGAAGAGGAGTGAAATCTTACCACCTATGCCCAAAGAACTCAAGGCTAGTGGGGGAGAAAATGAGAGGAACTCAAGCCTCTGCTGCTGTGGTGTTTCATTCCACACTTGTTCTCCTAAAGTGATGGAGTGTTGATGTTGTTGTTGTGAAGAAGCTGCTTGGAGCTTGTGAAGAGATTTCAGAGGGAAGAGGAGAGTCTTCAGATGGTGAAGAGATAGGAGATCACCAAATGAAGGAATGAATAGTGAATATGAAGGGAAGAGGGAAGAAAATGGCCATATTCATGTCGGTCGGCCGAAGAGGGTGCTACAAGTCGATTCCCAATGGGAATTGTAACACCTCTGCAAGCTCCATATGTAGGAATCTATCAAGGATGTTAGCACACCGCACAAACATCTACGCGCCACACAGGCATCCTAGACAAAAACACCTCTACCAGCACTCAAAATAGGTGCCTAGTGGAACAAATGCAGCAGGCTTAGGTGGAATTAAGCCTCTGCCTTAGGTTTTCTAAAGTGCAAGGGGGTAAAAGGGAATTTGCATTAGGGGTTCAAATTCACACTTATACATTTTTCCCCCACTTTAGCAAGCACAAGTACTAATGAGTGCTTCAGTAAAGTAGAGTAGTAAGAAAGTAACAGAGTAAGAGATGTATACCTGAACCGATGAGGAAGCAGAGCATGGTCTAGCAAACCCGAGAGTGAAAGACAAGAAAATGACTTCATAACTTTGTGGAACTATGAAGTTGAAGAAAGAAAGCGCCTTACAGACCCGCAGACCTGCAAGGAAGGTATCCTCCAAGAACTCTCACATGAAGGAAACCAAGAAAGTGTCTTACAAACCCACAGACCTGCAAGGAAAGTATCCTCCAAGAATTCTCACATGAAGTAAAATAAGAAAGCACCTTACAGACCCGTAGACCTGCAAGGAAGGTATCCTCCAATAACTCTCACATGAAGGAAACTAGGAAAGTGCCTTACAGAACCACAGACCTGCAAGTAAGGTATCCTCCAAGAACTATCACATGAAGGAGACCGAGCAAAGGGGACTCCGCAAAGTCAGAGATGGTGACATGTTTACCCATAGATAGAACATTTCAGGAAGTGGCTGCATAGGCCAGTGAATGGACAGTCACGCAAACCATCACTAATTTGCAAGACTTCCAAAGGGTTCCCTCAGGAACCCTTCAAAAGGAAGGAGGGTCCACTCAAGGGACACGTTGTTTGAAAGGTAAATTCTAGTTGAGGTGCCCCCAAGCTAGATGTAAAGATGTGAGGACGGTCTAGTCGGGCTGCCCCCAAACTAGATGTCAAGGTGTGAAGTCAGTCTAGTCAGGCTGCCCCCAAGCTAGATGCCAAGATGTGAAGCGAGTCAAGTCGGGCTACCCCCAAGCTAGGTGCCATGGAATTCATTCGAGAGAAAATATTTCAAAGGGGTCCCTTGGGAATCCTTCTAAAGGAAGATGATCCACTCAAGGGACACTACAATTGAAAGTCATAGAGAAGAAAGAGAGGGGCCTTCAAGAAGGATGCACATCTCCAGAATAAGTTATCACTACCCCTAGCATAAAGGGGAGGAGAACCACACAAGATACTTGGAACAGGATAGAGGTAAACCTTGATATCACTTTTCATTAGAAGAATGGGCAGGTGCATCAACAGGCACCTGAATCATGAAGTTGTTTTATTTTATCTTTCAAGGCCTTACAATCACTAGTGGAATGGCCAGACGCTCGATGGTATGCACAGAAAGAATGTTTATGTTATTTCTTGCATGTAGGAGGAGGAAGAGTAATTAAGCGGGCTTTAAGAAGCCACAACAAAATACACTCTTGTTCAAACAAAGGATGACGAATGGGGAGAAACCCTTTCTCTTGCAGAGAGAAGTTTGACTGCTCGCAAGAAGAAGATACGAAGATAGAAGACAAAGGAGGATGGACCAATCTGCGAGAACAAGGTTGAGCAGACTTCGTTTTAGCATTCAACTGTGGTTTCTGCTCAGATGGTTTATTCGAGAAACCAAGCCCCAAGTAACACTTATGAAACATGAATTCTATAGGGACCTGGATGCCTTGTTCATTACGCCCACAACCTTTACGCTCATAGCCATACTTAGAGACGAACTTAAAGGTTGGGCCATAACGTGTTTGCAAATCATGAGAAGAGGGCGAATCCTCATGGAGAGCATTATTCCAGCAAGGGGGGACATACTCCTCTATGAGATCATCATCATCCTTCTTGATAGGACTTTCAGAATTATCCTCTTTAGTGGAAGCGTGATCATCTTCCTCAGAAGGAGGATCAACACTAAGAACATTAAAATTCACATTCACATTATCCCATGATGTAGAAGAATAATCATCTCTGATAGCGGGTACGAATGATGTTGTTGGAAGGTCTAAGCGGATCAGATCGACATTATATTCCTAAATGAAGGAATTTGTAAAGTCTGAAGGACCCCAATCATCACCAAGAAATGCATTCCTTTGAGAAAAGGTAGAAGGAATAGTCTTAGGATTTCCTGCTTCAGAAGGAGCTTCTTTAGGGACATTCATCTCAAGAGTATCCTCTATAGTAGGTACAGCTAGAGTAAACATCGACACATTGGAAGATACTAAAGGAATAAGAGTAGGCACAACTGAGGCTCGACCAATAGCCACCATCTCAAATAAGTGCATAGCATCAGGGTCAGCCTTGACTGTGACTACTTTATTATTGCAAATGAACTTTATAGATTTATGCAAGGTAGACGTGACTACACCCATAGCATGAATCCATGGTCTACCAAGAAGAAGGTTATAAGGTAACTTCTCTAACATAACATATACAAGGGTAGGTACGTTAACGGGTCCAAGCTGCAAAGGTAATAATATCGTACCTAAAGCTTATCGCACAACATTATCAAACACACAAATGTCGACAAAAGAATCATTAATAGAAGATGAGTCACTATTAATCTTAGGAAATAGATCGATGCTACATACATTAAGCACCGAACCGACATCAACGAGAGTACGTCTAATGTTGATCTTATTAATGTTGACTATAATCATTAAGGGATCTTCTTGCTTCTGTACTTTCGAAGGCAGAAGCTCCTACAAATAGAACATAATATTCGGTGAATCTGCATGAATAATCAACGCATCAACATCTACCGGCCTAGTGGAAGAAGGCAAGAGGATATTTTGCAAGGCTTCCTGAAGCATACCTTGATAAACCGATGTAGACTGAAGCAAGTCCCATAGTGAGATCTTATCCAGAGTAGCCTAAGGTTGCTCGACAAGATCATGATCACCGGGTGCTTTAGTTGCAGGTTCAGGTGCTTGAAGAAGGCTTAATTGTTTATTCATTCTAGTATCATAGGTACAGGCTACTGCTCTATAAGAGGGATCCTTAGAAATATCAAGGGAATCACTATCAAATGGAACACCATCAATAGAACAAACCCTTTTAAAAGAAGGACTAGCTGGAGTCATGTAAATGACCGATCTCTTGGGCCTTTGAGGGGCAGCAGAGACATAGATTACATTCACATAATCATCACACCTAGTAGAGTAATTATTCAAAGATATGTTCTAAACATCGATCCAAATAGGATCAAATGTGGAAGGATATTCATCATGCACTAATGCATCATCTCTAGAGGAGAGTGCATTAGAATAGATAATAAATTCATCATTCATGAATGCATCATCTCTAGAAGAGAGTGCATCGGAAGGAGTAGAAGATTCATCGTGCACCAATGCATCATCTCTAGAAGAGAGCACATTGGGATGAAAGGTAGATTCATCGTTCACAAATGCATCATCTCTAGAAGAGAGTGCATTGGAATGAATAGAAGGTAGAGTAATATTAAAAAAGGTATCATTGATTTCATCTTCTTGCAACAAGATATCCTTCAAAGAAAGAGGACTCTCATGAGAAGGATCAAAGATATAGAGTGACATGGGTAAATCCAAGTCACTATCACATGCATTAAATGGAACACCATTAAAATTTTGAATAAAAATAGATACATAACCAATAAAAGAAGATATTAAGTTCGTTATGATTTTTTCGGTGTTTTCTATGTTTTAGTAATTTGCATTTTCGGAGGTCTTCAGAGCGGAATTTGGGTTCGGAACTTGCATCAGTCCTTGAAGTTTGATTGCCAAAGACATTATTATTGTAGGGATTGAACTAGTTCTCTGGAAGACCTTTCCAATGGTGCAAACGGTTCTGAACTTCGAGCACCGAGTCAAAAGTTATGACCCTACCAAGTAGGAGTAAATAAATTCCTAGTTTTTTGAAGAACACTATTCTTCACGTTGGGTTCACCAAATGTAGAGAAGGGATATTTGCTACCCATGAGTTCTCTTCACTCAGAGAGCCTCACAAGGAAAACTGCCTTAAACTACTTCAAAGGATAGCGACGAGAGTTCTAGAACCAGAAAGAGCAGGTCATAGAGATTCTTTGGACAAACCGGAAAGCTCTCGGCCAAAGGACGACAGTGCAGAATACAGATGACAGCACGGCACGCTGACATCTCCGAGGTGTACTAGCATCTCATATAGACCAGAAAGTAGGTTTATCTTAGAGAATAGCTAAGTGACTACTAGCAATCCGATTACTGAGAACTTCAAGAATGTGATAAAGCTGAAATGGACTGAAATAGAAGTGATAATGATAAGGAGAAGAAGGGAAAGGAAACTCTTACAACCGTGCGATTGATGAAGCCTCCAACTCGTGAATGTCTTCAATAAGTGCACACGAGAGAGAGAGAGAGAGAGAGAGAGAGAGAGAGAAAGTGTTTGGGGCTGTATAGGGGTTTTGCTTAGTTATACCCCTGTTTTGGTGTTCCCACCTCCACAGAGAGCCAAGATAGATAGAGAGAAAAGCATGAAATGAAGTAAAGTACACAAAGACACTAAAAAATAGTGTTATGCTACTCAACCAAATAATAGAGGAGAGGAGTGAAATCTTACCACCTCTGCCCAAAGCGCTCAAGTCTAGTGGGGGAGAAAATGAGAGAAACTCAAGCCTCTACTGCCATGGTGTTTCTTTCCATACTTGCTCTACTGAAGTGATGGAGTGTTGATGTTGTTGTTGTGAAGTGTAAAGTGTTGTGAAGAAGTTGCTTGGAGCTTGTGAAGATATTTTGGAGGGAAGAGGAGAGTCTTCAGATGGTGAAGAGATAAGAGATCACCAAATGAAGGAATGAATAGTGAATATGAAGGGAAGAGGGAAGAAAATGGCCATATTTGGGTCGATCAGCCGAAGAGGGAGTTACAAATTGACTCCCAATGGGAATTGTAACGCATCTACAAGCTGCAGACACGAGAATCTATCAGGGACTTTAGCGTGCTGCGCAAGCGTCCTAGACAAAAATGCCTCTACCGATGCTCAAAATAGGTGCCCAGTGGAACGAAGGCAGTGGTCTTAGGTGGAATTAAGCCTCTGGCTTAGGTTTTCTAAAGTGCAAGGGGGTAAAAGGGAATTTGTCTTAGGGGTGCAAATTCATGCTTATACAAGTACAAACCTGACAAGTCTAGATTTCAAAAGAAATGTTATTATGTTGAAGAAGGTGTTATTGATGATGAATCTGATAAAGAAATTGGAAATGAACATGGATGGGTATTCATTGCTATAAAGGAAAATTTTCTGGTGTCCACTGAATCTACTAGTAATCATAATACTGAGAAAGCTCTTGCAGCTAGAATTGATGAAAAGGATCAGTGGGTGATTGACAGTGGATGCTCATATCATATGATTAGTGACAAAAGAAAATTTGTAAGCTTGGAGAAATATGATGGTGGTGTTGTAAGATTTGGAGATAACAATGCTAGTGTGATTTGTGGCAGAGGCACTATTTCTCTTGGTGGTAAATACAATACTGATGATGTCCTATATGTTGAAGGATTGAAGCATAATTTGTTGAGTGTTGGATAGATGGTCGACAAGGGATACAATCTTTCGTTCAAAGATAGAAAATGCAGGATATTGGGAAGCTTTGTAAATGTAATTTCTTTAGGTACAAAGACAAGAGGTAAAAAAATTCACCTGAGTGCTGCTAGTGAAAGTTGTTTAATTCCTTAAGTTGATGTAAGATGGTTATGGCATAGGAGGCTGTGTTATGTGAATTTTGATAAAATTTTCAAAGTAAGCTCCACACAAGCAGTTAGAGATCTACCTAAGTTAGTGAAGCCTACTAACACCATATGCAAGGAATGCCAGATGGGAAAACAGACTAGAATCTCTTTTCAAAGAAAATAACGTCATTCTAATGGAGTACTGGAGTTAGTGCATATTGATCTATGTGGTCCCTCCAGAATCATAGGTCTACAAGGAGAAAGGTACTTTATGTTGCTTATTGATGGTTATTCTAGGATGATATGGGTTGCTTTCTTGAGAGAAAAACATGAAGCACTAGAAAAGTTCAAATATTTCAAAGCTATGACAGAGAATGAGATAGGGTTAAAGATCAAATGCTTAAGGTCAAACAGAGGTGGTGAATTCACTTCCCAGGAGTTCAATTCATTATGTGAAGAGCATGGAATCAAAATATAATTATCTGCTACCCAGACTCCTCAACTGAATGAGTTTGTTAAGAGAAAGAACATAACAATTTTAGATGCTACCAGAACTATGATGTTGGAAGTAAATGTTCCTCATATCTATTGGAGAGAAGTTTTAAACACTATTGTATATACTATCAACCAAATAAATGTCAATGGTAATTCTAGTAAGAATCCTTTTGAGCTGTGGTTTGGTCATAAGCCTACTATTAAATATTTCAAAATCTTTGGAAGTAAATGCTTTATCAAAAGAGATGAAGATATAGGGAAGTTTGATGCTAGGAGTGATGAAGGAATATTTTCGGGTTACTCTACTAAGAGCAAAGCCTATCGGTGCTACAATAGAAGATTGAAGAAAATGATTGAAAGTGAAAATGTAAAAGTTGATGAGGATACTACTAGATCATCCAGATACAGTGGATATGATGGACATGATCAACATGATAGTACTGAGAAAGGAAATACTACTCAGACACAGAGTCAAGTTCAATTTTTTCTTGTGAATCAAGAGAATCATGAAGGAGAAGTCAGTGGAAGTGTAGAAGAAAGAACAGAAGAACCAGAAGTTTGAGAGAATCCCAAAGTCCCAAGGTATGTAAAGCTAAATCATTCTAAAGGTCAGATTATAGGAGACAAGAACAAATGTGTGCAGACTAGAAGAAGAATTGCAGAAGAGTATTATCTGATTTCCAAGACTGAGCCTAGCAATGTCAATGAAGCATGTAAAGATGAATATTGGATGGAAGCAATGAAGGAAGAATTGATGCAGATAGAGAAAAATGATACATGGATTCTTGTTCCCAGACCTTAGGATAAAAATGTGACTGGAACCAAATGGGTCTTTCACAATAAGTTGAATGAACAAGGTGAAGTGGTAAAAAACAAAGCAAGATTGGTATGTAAAGGTTACTCACAAATGGAAGGTATTTATTTTGAAGAAACCATTGCCCCTATTGCTAGAATTGAATTTGTAAGGTTGTTTCTTGATTATGCTACTGTTAAGAACTACAAAGTCTATCAAATGGATGTGAAGTCAACATTTCTAAATGGTGTGCTAGAAGAAGTATATGTTGAGCAACCAGATGGATTTCAACTAATTGAGGAAGGAGATATGGTTTTCCAATTGAAGAAAGCACTGTATGGACTCAAGTAATCCCCTAGAGCTTGGTATGATAGACAGGATAAATACTTGTTGAAGTTTGGATTCAATAAAGGTGATGATGAAATATGTATGAATTTTTATGATGAAATGAAAAGTGAGTTTGAGATGTCAATGATTAGAGAGCTAAAATTCTTTTTGGGATTGAAAATTACTTAGTTAGTTGATGAAATATTTATATCTCAGTCCAAATATGTAAGAGAGCTATAGAAAATTTTTGGCATGAAAGACTCAAAGCCTGTAGGTACATGTCAATGATTAGTGATCGGTGGATTGCTTTATTTGACTCAGACTAGACTAGGCATCATGAATGTTGTATGCATGGTTGCTAGATATCAAGTTGATCTGAAGGAATCACATGTAACTGCAGTAAAGATAATTTTCATATACTTGAAAGGAACAATTGATTTTGGTTTATGGTATCCCAAGGATGATGATCTTACTTTGAATGCCTTTACAAATGCAAATTGGGCAGGAGATGTCGATGATAGGAAAAGTACTAGTGGTGGTGCATTCTTCTTGGGGAAGAAGTTGGTGTCTTGGTTGAGTAGAAAGCAAAATTCCATTTCCTTATTTACTATTGAGGTGGAATATATTGCTGCTGCAAACAATTGTACTCAAGTAATATGGATGAAGCAAATTTTGAGAGATCATAATTGAGTATGATGATCCTATTGCTATATTTTGTGATAACTCAAGTGTCATAAACATTTCCAAGAATTTGGTGCTACATTCAAAGACAAAACATATATCTATCAAGTATCACTTTTTGAGAGACAAAGTGAGTGATAAAGAAGTCAGACTAGGATATGTGCCTATTGTTGAAAACTGTACCTCAATTTACTGGCTTGGACCTCTAAGAGAGGCTTGATGAAGTTATGCCCTTATCGCTTTACCATAGAGTTCTCTTTTGGTCGGCTTGACCCGTTGGTCACTTAGACTTAGTCTGATTGGAGAGACTCTGAGGGTTGTCACAGTGATGGCTCGATGGGAGTGGATTTTACAGAATGTTGGTTGGCATCGATTTCATCGGCGGATTGGTCACTCATCGGTGGGAGGAAATGTTGTGCCTCATCAATGTGCTGATGATTTGCATCAACAGCTACAATCGGATTCATCCAATGGTGTTGGTTGTGTTTCATGACATCCTAAAGCAGGTACATCCGAAAACCTTTTCATCGAGCAAAATTTCTTTAGCGCTCGATGCGTGGCAACTTGATAAAGCGGTGGGCGCAGTGAAGAGAAGGTGGGCCTCAAGTTGCTTTATGGGAAGGGTTGCCCAGCCGTGGACAGTTTTTTGTGCCTTAGGAGTTCCTTGGGGAATCTAGTGGATGCCGCTAGAGATTCCCTGAAGGAGCTCCAGCGGCTTCCACGTAAGCCAAGCAGAGAGTGTGAGCGGTGGACACGTGGTAGCCTTAGAAGCTCATTATGGGCGAGCTCATGGGAATCTTGGAGATTCCCTCCTGGATGCCTGAGAACCTCCTGAGCAGAAGACATGTGGCTTGTGGGACCTGATAAAGTTGGTGGTCAGTGTTTTGGTGATAGCAAATTATTGTCAGCCTAGAATGTGATGAAATGGTTAGCGATAGCTAAGGGATTTCAGAGCCCGATGACAATTGACCGATCACTGCTCGGTCAAGTAGAAGAACGAATAGTAGTGTGACATGTGGTGATTTTTCATTGGTTGTTTTTGCACCGTTATTGCAAAACAACATTTATTGTCGGAAGCTAGATTGGTGAAAAGCGATATTTTATGCAATCACATGAGATCGAATTTTGGTAGTTGATAGAGCCTAAATTTAGTATTTTCTCTGCAACGAATTTATTGTGCGAGTGGCTTGATGTAGGATTGTAGGTGGATCCGATCTGAGATCAATTTGGTCTGTCGGTGAAGAGCTAAAATTAATGCACCCTAATTGGTGGTTGGATAGAGACTTGTAATAGTCGGTTTAGACTAGAAGTTGAACGATCTAGAAAAATAGAATATTGAGAAAAAGGTTGATGAGTTTGTATTCACTGTATGCCAAAATAGCATTGTAACAGTGAGTGCATGAAAACTCAAGTGTTGTTGTGAGCTAACTATCAAAGAGTGAGGACTGTAACTTTGTATGTAATCTTTTGCTTACTACAATACAAAGTGTCTTTCTCTTGGTGTGGTGGGTTTTTTTCCCGAAAGGGTTTTCCCACGTAAATATAGTGTTATCTTTGAAATCATTTATTGTTACTTGTGTTACCCTGTATGTTTTCATCTCAAGTGTTTTAATGTTTTAAAACTGGTCTTTGCACTTCTCCTCTTTGTTTTTGCGTTAGGAAAGCATTTTCGCACTGTTGCTTTTCCATACAAGTGGTATCAGAGCCTGGCCAGTTGTGTTATCCTTGTTAGTATGGCTAGTTTTTGGTGCTAATATTGTTCCAGTGGGAGTCTTGCAAAGTTAGGACCAAGTTATATCTAAGATGGTGAGTACATCAGGAAGAGTTGATATTGAGAAATTCAATGGCGACAACTTTGAGTTGTGGAATCTCAAAGTGGAAGACCTATTAGTGGATAGAGACCTCTGGGTAGCAGTTTCTAGAACTATGCCACAAGGTATGAAGCAAGAAGAATGGGACCTTGTAAATAGAAAAGCAAGAGGTCTGATAAGACTTTGTCTAGCCGATTTTGTACTCCTGAATGTCCATGAGGAGAAGTATACAACTTCATTATGGAAGAATCTTGGCGATATTTATCAGGGAAAGTCTCTGGTAAATAAATTATTCCTGAGGAATAAGTTGTACTCCTTGAAGATGGAAGAAGGTGCATTTGTTGCAAACCATCTGAACTCATTTAATATGAGTGTTGCTCAGTTGGTGTCTGTGGGTTTAAAGATTGAGGAGGAGGATCATTGCATGCTCCTGTTATGTTTGTTACCTGACACTTGGGATCATTTTGTAATGGCTATTGGAAGTATGACCACTAATTTCAAGATGGAAGACGTTGTTGCCTCACTACTATCTAAAGAGATGTGGAGGAAGTCTTCAGAGATGGCCAAAGAGGCCCTTTCTGTTCAAGGTAGATCGAAGGAGAAAGGCAAGAAGAAGGACAAGAAGTCCAAATATAAATCTGTAGGGAGATCAAAGTCTCCTGGTAAAAATTCCAAGGTGAAATGTTGGAACTGTGGGCAGCCTAGTCATATCTGAAAGGATTGTAAGGAGAAGAAGAATAAGAATAAGAAAAAGAGTAATGCTTCAGATAATGATTCTTCTGAAAGTGATGCAAATGCCTTCATTGTAGCCCTGGCGATTCAGGCATCAGATGATCTCTGGCTAGTTGACTTGGGTTCATCCTTTCATATGACGTCTCATAGAGAATGGTTCACTAAGTATGAGAAGTATGATGGTGGAAAGGTGTACCTGGCGAGTGATTCAACTTTGGAGATTGTTGGTCATGGAAGAGTCAAAATACAATTCCCTGATGATAGAATCAAAGGGATTGGTGATGTATTGCACATACCAGGTTTGGCTCGTAGCTTACTTTTTGTCAGTAAGCTTAATGATGCTGGTGTGGAAGTTTCTTTCTCGATTGAAGGATGTAAGATGGCTAGAGGTTCTATGGTGCTAGCTAAGGGTGTTCGTACTGGCACTCTATACAAGTTGGATGCACGTCATGTTCAATGTAACAACGTCTCTGTAAAGTCAAGAAAAGTTGCTCCTGTAGAGAAGGATGATGAAACTCCTCTAGATGCAAATGCAATGGAGGTGAAACTCCCAGTAGAGAAGACCATGTTGTGGCATCATAGACTCGGTCACATAGGTGAGAAAGGTTTAAAAACCTTGAAAAATAAAAATATTGTTGAAGGGCTTGTAGATTGTAATCTTGAGTTTTATTTCTGTGAACACTGCATTTATGGAAAGCAACAACGTGTTTCTTTTTCCTTGAGTTCTCATAAATATTTTGGTGTACTAGACTATGTTCATTCTGATGTGTTTGGTCTATTGAATGTTCCTTTGTTATCAAAGTCTAGATACTATGTTTCTTTTATTGATGACTCTTCGAGAAGGGAATTTATATACTTTCTTAAGAGTAAATCAGTGTTCAATCATTTTAAAGAGTTCAAAAGCTTGGTTGAGAATCAGACTGGAAGGAAAATCAAATTTTTGAGGACGGATAATGGCGGTGAGTTTTGTTCTGCAAATTTTGATAGATATTGTAAAGACCATGGGATTGAAAGGCATAAAACTACACCTTATACTCCACAAAAAAATGAATTTGCTGAAAGGTTGAACGGGACATTGATGGAAAAGGCAAGGAGTATGTTGAGTAGTGCTGGTCTGGAGCAAAAGTTCTGGGCTGAGGCCATGGCTACAACATGTTACCTGGTAAATCATTCTCCTTGCTCTGCTCTTGTTGATAAAACACCTTTGGAATCATGGTATGGTAAGAAGCCCTCTCTGAGACATGTTCGTGTCTTTGGCTATGAGGCATATGCATATGTGCCAAATGAGAAAAGATCTAAGCTAGAGAACAAGACTGTTAAATGTATCTTCATCGGCTATGGCATTGGTGTGAAGGGATAAAGCTTTGGAACCCCATTACTGAGAAGGTTCTATACAACAGAAGTGTAATATTTCATGAGTTGAAACCTTCAACAACTGATCCACAACTAGAGACAGATCAAAGAGAAAAGAAGAATGATGCAGTTGAGATTCCCCAAAATCCAGAAAAGGGAGAACTGCATGGTATACCTAAAACTGAGGCGAGCTCTAGGAGCTCTAAGAGTTCTGAAGATGAAGAACCAGAACCTTAGCTAGTGAGAAGGTCTACACATGAAAAATGACAACCTGATAGGTATGGTTTCTCTATGTTAGATTCGAACTATGCCTATGCTTTAATTACTAGCACTGAGGAGCCTAGGACTATTAAAGAGGAAATTAATATGCCTGATGCAAATTCCTGGTTGGAAGCCATGATTGAAGAAATGGAATCATTGAAAAAGAATGAAACCTGGGATTTGGTACCTTTTCCTAAAGGAATAAATTATGTTGGTTCTAAATGGGTATTTAAGAAGAAGACTGGTCTTGAGGGCAGTGATGAGAAGTATTCCCAGGTAGAGGGAATTGATTATGGAGAAATTTTCTCTGCTGTAGCTAAGCTGACATCTATCAGATTTTTTTTGTCACTTGTAGCCGCATATGACTTAGAGATCGAATAGATGGATGTGAAAACAACATTTGTCCATGGAGAGCTAGAAGAAGAAATTTACATGTCCCATCTTGAGCACTTTGTTGAAAAAGGTAAAGAAAGCCTGGTCTAAAAATTAAGGAAATCTCTATATGGTTTGAAGCAATCTCATAGAATGTGGTACCAAAAGTTTGACACCTTTGTGTTGTTTATGGGATTTGTGAGATCAAAATCTGATCATTGTGTGTATTATAAATCTAAAAATGATCGTGTGTTTATTATTACCCTATATGTGGATGATATGTTGTTCATAGGAAATAATAAGTCTATGATTTATGATCTTAAGTCTCAGTTGTTTGCAAAGTTAGAAATGAAAGATCTGGGTGTAGCAAGGTATATTCTAGGGATGGAGATAACCAGGGACAAAAATGGCAGAAAGCTCTAGTTAAGTCAGAGTAAGTATGTCAACATAGTTCTAGAAAGATTTGGTATGAATGATTGCAAGAAGATAGTTGTTACAGTTATGCAAGGAATGAAGCTATCTATTGAAGATTGTCCAAAATCTGCTATTGAGATGGAGGACATTACCAGGGTGCCTTATGCAAGTTTTTTTTGGTAGTCTAATGTATGCAATGGTTTGTACAAGACCAAACATTGCCCAAGCAGTGGGAGTTCTTAGTTGTTTTATGGAAAATCCAGGAAGGTCACATTGGGATGCTGTGAAGAGAGTGTTTAGATATTTAAAGGGTTCTTCAGAATATGCTCTGTGTTACCATGGAAACTTGGTTGCATCACAAAGAACTCTCAACATTCATGGATATGTGGATTCTGATTGGGTAGGGGACATTGACAGCAGAAGATCCACCAGTGGATATATTTTCATGTTAAATGGTGGTGCAATCAGTTGGATGAGCAAGCGACAGGCTGTAGTTGCTTTGTCCACTACGAAAGAAGAATACATGGCAGCAACTCACGCCTACAAAGAATTTGTTTGGCTAAGTCATTTGTGTTCTTATATTGGCTTTGATATAGGGAAGATTACTATTTTTTGTGACAGCTAGAGTGCCATTTGTTTGGCAAAAAATCCAATTTTCCATGCCAGGATGAAACATATCGATGTGCAGTATCACTTTGTGAGAGATATGGTGGAGGATGGAAAGGTTTCTTTAGAGAAGGTGGATACTCTAAAGAATGTTGTTGATGCATTGACAAAACTAGTGAGCACAGACAAGTATAGATGGTGTGCAAGTTCGATGGGCCTTGGGGCCTATGACTGCAAATAAATTTGAAGTCTGGAGGAAGCTACTAAGTCTTCGTCAACTAGGAGCTTGTTGGAAAATGTGCCTCAATTTATTGGCTTGGACCTTTAAGAGAGGCTTGATGAAGTTATGCTCTTATCGCTTTACCATGGAGTTCTCTCTTGGTCGGCTTGACCTGTTGGTCACTGATACTTAGTCTGATCGGCGGGACTCCGAGGGTTGTCACAGCGATGGGCCGACGGGCATGGAGTTGGCAGAATGTTGGTTGGCATCGGTTTCATCGACGGATCGGTCACTCATCAGTGGGAGGAAATGTTGTGCCTCACCGATGTGCCGATGATTTGCATCAATGACTACAATCAACTTCATCCGACAATGTTGGCTACATTCTACGGCATCATAAAGCAGGTACAGTCAAAAAGCTTTTCATCGAGTTGAATTGCTTCAGTGCTCGACGCGTGGTGGCTTGATAAAGTGGTGGGTATAGCGAGGAGAAGGTGGGCCCCGAGTTGATTTATGTAAAGGGTTGTCTAGCCATTGACAGTTGTCTACGGCTTGAGAGTTCCCTACGGAATCTAGCGGATGCCGCTAGAGATTCCCCGAAGGAGCTCCAACAGCTTCCACATAAGCCAAGTGGAGAGCATGAGCAGTGGACACATGGCAACCTTGAAAGCTCATTCCAGGCAAGCTCATGGGAATCTTGGAGATTCCCTCTTGGATGCCTCAGAACCTCCTGAGTGGTGGACATGTGGCTTGTGGGACCCGATAAAGCTGGAAGTCGGTGTTTTGGCTATAGCGAATTATTGCCGGCCTGGAATGTGATGAAATGGTTAGTGATAGCAAAGGGATTTCAGAGCTCGATGACAGTTGACCAATCACTACTTGATCAAACGGCAGAATGAATAGCAGTGTGACACGTGGTGATTTTTTATTGGTTGTTTTTGCACCGTTGTTGCAAAACAACATTTATTGCTGGAAACTGGATTGGTGAAAAGCGATATTTTATGCAATCACATGAGATTAGATTTTAGCAGTTGGCAGAGCCCGAATTTAGTATTTTCTTTGCAAAAATTTTATTACGGGAGTGGCTTGATGCAGGATTGCAGGTGGATCCGATTTGAGATCGATTTGGCATGGCGGTGAAGAACTGAAATTAATGCACCCTAATTGGTGGTTGGATAGAGACTTGTAATAGTCGATTTAGACTAGAAGTTGAATGATCTAGAAAAACATAATACTGAGAAAAAGGTTGATGAGTTTGTATTCAATGTATGCCGAAATAGCATTATAATAGTGAGTGCATGAAAACTCAAGTGCTTCTATGAGCTAACTATTAGAGAGTGAGTATTGTAACTTTGTATGTAATCTTTTGCTTACTATAATTAAAAGTGTCTTTCTCTTGGTGTGGTGGGTTTTTTTTTCCCAAAAGGGTTTTCCCACGTAAATATGGTGTTATCTCTATAATCATTTACTTTTGCTACTCTTGTTACCCTGTATGTGTTCATCTTAAGTTTTTTAATGTTTTAAAACTGGTCTTTGCACTTCTCCTCTGTGGTTTTAGCGTTAGGAAAGCGTTTTTGCACTGTTATTTTTCCTTACACCTACTAAGGAACAGATTGCAGATATCTTTACTATGTCGTTGCGTAAAGATAATTTTGAGTATCTTAGAGGAAAGTTAGGGGTGATTTTCCCTCCTAATATACATTATGATGCAAGTTTTTGCATCAATCCGTGCACCTACAATTAGATCTTGTTTCAGATTAATGTTATGGTGGCTGCTACTTAGGGGGAGTAGTCAAATGATTCAGATATGTGGTTCAGAGCTTGTGTACCTTTTCCATTGATGTCAAAGGGGGAGAAGAGTAATGTGAAAAACATTTGAGGAAGAAAGGGGGAGAAGAGTCATGAAATAAAAAGAGGAGGAAAGTGCAATATCCAAGGAGGAGACTATTGGAGAAGAACTAGTTGTGTTGATGGTATTTTTCACATCATGTGTTGCCATCAATGCCAAAAGGAGATATTTTTGGATGTTGTGGTTGTGTTGTTGATATGTGGTTGTCATTGATGTCAACACTATTAGCATTGGTTCCTTCAAGGTTGTATATGTCGAGGATATTGAGAAAATCGTAATAAATATGTTGCAGACTATCTATGAAGCTATGAAGCTCAGAGTGGTGGAAAGTTCAGTAATTTTGTATTCAGAAGTCGTGCATTAAAGGTTTGTTGCTTATCTTATCTAGTATATCCTCTAGAAGTTTTAGAGGTGCACATCAAGATTGGAGCAAGTTATGAGTTTCTGAGTTCCTATAGTTATTCCGCTCTTGTAGCTGGTGTTTTTGGAAGAAGAGAATCTAATTCTAGTAAATTGATTTGTTTTGTATGCTCTTGTGATGTTAATTGATGTTTCTAGATCACGCTCTATCATTGTGGTATGTCCACATTGATTTTTGTGTTCGTGATCAAAGATTTTTCCTTTGCATGTTCGATTTTTCACGTTCTTGGCCGACATGGTGGTTGTAGCATGTTGTGGATCCTCGTGGATTAATTTTTGAATGCTTGGCACATTCAAGGATGTTGTTTTAGGTCTTCATTATGTTGTGACTGACTTTGGTTGGTATGCATTGAGATTTATTCATGTATTGGGCCGATAGAGTTGTTGATGCAATTTCATGAAGCAAATATATAAGAATGATTATTATTTTCATTTGGAAGGAATATATGTGAAGTGTGTGTGATCTTTGTGCGAATAAAGATCAGATCATTTGATTGTAGAGCAAAGTGTGAAGGAGTTTGAGAGAAGTTTGAAGAAGTGTTTCTGAGCCTAACCGGAACTGTCATCAGGCTTTTGAAGAAGCTAATTTCTCAGTTCGATCTCTTCAGATGGATTTAATCTGAAAGTTCTATGTAAGGTAGCGAGCCTTCCCTTTTGAGTAGTGAGCTCTAGGAAGTGTGCCTGAATGCATGTGCATTCCCATTATTCATTTCTCTTATACTTTTAACACGGTATAAATTGTGGATTAACCTCCACTGTGGTTTTTCCCTTAACAGGGTTTCCATACAAAAATCTTGGTGTTATGTGTGCTTCTGATGTGTTGTTGATTCATGCTTTCACTGTTATTTATTAGATCTGATATTAAAGGTTGATAAGGTTAAATAAAGTTTAAATTCTAAGACAACTAATTCACCTCCCCTCTCAGTTGTCTATTCTTGTTTTGCGAACACCCAATTTGACGTGTGAACTTGTCCTTGAGTTACAAAGAAGACTTGTGCACTTTCACCATCGTCATTTCGAGGCTCACTTATAGCGTCTGTCCCCTTCTCCATGTACTCTTGAATATCTTGGAATGTGCACGTAGCTTCATCGCAACAATCAAAACAACACATGGTTAAATCATTATTTTCAAAATTCCATTGTCCTAAAAATTCATTAATTATTTGTTCTTGCTCAGCTATAGAAATAACCTCTGTAGATGTTTGTGACAATGGTATTGGAAGATCAAGATTATCTAAGTTGCATACTTTATGGCGAGGGGGTATAAAAATACCACTTCGTTTCGGTGTGATTCCCCCACCAATTTCTTCTTTTGTTTTTAAATTTGAAAGAAGGGGTCTAGGGGGGCAGCCCCCAGCGAGGTCAAGGGGCCTTTGGATTCTTCATTTTTGAAACATTTTTCTCCCAAAATTGACATGTTTGCACTACCTTGAAAATGCAACATTTCTGACATTTTTCTGTTGTTTCTTCAATATTACTTCTTTCTTATCAATGACTCACAACAACTAGTGATAATATATAAATGGTAAACTATCTTTTAAGATCTACAAAAACAATGCATCTATATGATTTAAAACAAAGAAAACCAAGGTTAATCATCTAAACAAGGTTAACAGTTGCATAGATTTTCACCGAGGTGCAATGGTCCTAACTGAACTCACTGAGCCAACCTGCCTTTGACAGCTATCCCCGATAATAATGCCAAAATGATAGGCCAAAACTGGGGTAAAGAATAGAGAAGGATTTCAGCTTGGTCTAAGAGTGTCAACTCAGGGATCATAGCTTGCGAGAAGTGTTGCAGCAGTATACCTAAAGGAAGGAAAGCAGCAAATCAAGTGGGGATGAAATGCAACTAGAACATGCAAAGGAGCACCTATGATGAAAATCTAGTTCAAACTTATATTTTTATTATGCTCTATTTTGTGACAGAAGTGACAGGAGTTGCAACAATCTTTGGCAATAACAACAGTTATCTATAAAAATGGCAACAATTTGCAACAATAACAATAGTAGCTACAACATAAAGGAAAAATAAACCAGATTAGATATTCTTTTATCCAAACTGTGCTGAAATTGAAATCACGCAGTCAAAAGGAAATAACATCTATCTTAACCAAACCAAATCATAAGCAAACAAAATACATAAAATAAAACATCATCAAGCTTCCCCAAGGAGTGGGCCCTTGCTCCTGGTTTGCACAGTGGAACAAACAAAAAGTCTTCCTACGTTGCCTTATCAGAAGATCGCTATTTTATTTATCAAAAAGAATGATATAGAAAATCTATATTAATTTTTTTTGGCCAAATTCCCTTCACTCCTTTACACCATGCGTATTTATATATGTTGTTCATAACTACTAAATACAACAAAAATATTATATTTTCTTTGGCTCGTGGCCAACAAACTATAATGCAATGGTTTTGTTGGTGACAAATTAAAACGATTATGTTATAACAACGAGCATAAATAGGAGACGAGAATAAAAGATGTGAAGATTTGCAGCTTTGTCCTCCAGTGAATCAGCAAACATCTCCATCATTGGTTTCCTTCCTTAGTTTATCACAAGGTGACAGGAAGTTCTTTTGATTTACATGCTACAAACTTTAATTCTCAAGTTAGAAAATCACAATGCTTATTAGTAAAGACAACCAATCATTAATTTCTATATTTTATCCAAAACTCTATTAAATACCACTTATACATATTTAATCATTTGCAACATAAAATGGGGAAATAGTATGATATGGAACGAAAAATGGAATGTGGAAGTGGGTATGAAGGTATATGAGATAAGCTAAAATATGGCATAAAATGGGACATAAATGGCTCTCACCAATACCACTTGTTGTGGGAGCTTGTTTCTATTAAAACAAACACATGAGTAGTTGTCTAAGGTTAGATAGCTGGATATTTTTGCTAAGGGGTTGAGAGCATATGCCTGTTGTTAGCATTCATGAGGGTTGAAGCATGGAATGGGATGTGTGGTTACATGCTTGTTCACATGGAGTGCTTGTAGAGGGCTTGATGTTTCAAAGGTGTTCATGGACTCTGAAGATGTATTGTAATTTTTATTTATGAATAATACATGAGTTATGGATGCTTTTGGAGGCTAGTTTTTTTCCCTCTTGAGGATTTTCCCAAGGTATATCTTGTGTCATCTTTGATGTTATGTTGTCTATTATTTTGCATATGTATTTTGAATACTTGTTTGCATAGATTTCTCTATTTGATTTATATGCAAATTACCTTGGGTGGATGTATATTTCCTTTCAAACTTGCATTAAAAACTATCTAGAAGGCCATTCTCTAAAGTGAAATTTATAAGGCATATCCAAATAGGAAAAATAATTTTTTTGGATCTGGCAACCCAAGATTGTATAAATTTAGATCTACCTAGGAGTATGGGTAGTAACAAAGAAAATATAAATTTCACCTAGGTTGATGCAATGACCTTAACCATGAACATAATGCAAGATTATCCTCTTAATAACTTTAACTTCCTAGACAAAAGCCTCCTTGAGAAAATGAGAGTGTTATCCATGAAATGTTTATGGGTTAAAGGAATTAAATTAGGAACAATATGGAGGCCTCTTAATAACCCCAAATCTCTATCAACTTAAAAAATTCTCCCCAATGCTTCAACCATGATGAAGAAAAGGTAATGGGACATAGGTTCATCTTTCCTAAGGACTCTCTCAGTAGAAAAGAAACTAGTTGGAGAACTTATGACCAACACAAAAAATCTAAGGGTGGAAATGCATCACATAATAAAGTCTTTAAATTTATCATGAAAACCTAGCATGCCTAATATCTCATCTAAAAACTCTAAAAGACCCTATCATAGACCTTGTTCATGTCAATTTTAAATAACATATCATCCCTATTAGATCTATCAATAGATAGAATGGCTTCATGAATGGTAAAAAAAATTATATGGTTTGTTTCCTATCAACAAGAGGACCTTGTTGATTAGAGATGGTTTTGGGGAGGATAACTTGGAGCCTAATTGTGAACAATTTGGAGAATATCTTATACAAGGAATTACACAACCTTATCGATTTAAAATCCATCTATTTCACTCCTACCTTTTTAGGGATGAAAGTGAGAAACATATTATTTATCTCTTTCAAAATATATTAAATAAATAAATTATAAAATATTGTCCATACAATCATCCTAGACATTGTCTTAAAAGTTCTAAAATAAAAGTGGTTTGAAACACCAAGCTTCTACATTTGCAGCATATATTACTTTTTAAAAAATACCAGCCCTAATGCTCATGTCTATGTATACAACAGAAAAGCCTATGACTATAGTAAAAATGGTAGCAAAATGGTTTGATCAAAGTCTGATCAATTTTGAAGTGTAATGACATATTGTAACTACTATTCATAAATAAATAATATATATAGGCTATTAGCCTTTTATTAAAAAAAAAAAGTGGTTTGAAACCATCAGGGCACGAAGCTTTATCCTTCCATAGAAAAGAACACAAACTTAACTTCATTCAAGGTAGAAGGAGCAATGATTAGATCATTATTATTGTGACAAATAAAATGAATAAAAAAGACTTAGAAGAGTATCCTTCTTATTTGGCTCAAGATGAACCCTTCCTAATAGAAGGTTCTTAAATAAAATGATTGCTTCTTCTAGAAGATCCCTTAGAGAATATTGTTCCACCATTTCTAACCAACTCCTTAATCCTATTTTATTTTTTATGCATAATAGTGGATATTTAAAAAATAGAATTTTTATCTCCTTTCTTTAATTAAAGGCATCTAGATTTTTGCCTCCAAAAAGTTTCCTCTTTAGCCAGTAGGGGATGATAGCTCATTATTTTTTTATTTTTGTGGAAGATCTTGATTTAGACCTTGATTATAGATAATGTCCTCAATAATCAATAATTAATCAAAAATCTTATTTTTTGCTTAAAAATATTGCCAAAGGTTTATTTCTTCCATTTCTTCAAATTAAATTTTATATTTCACAACTTTCACACTATCTTAAACATTTGGACCCTTGAAATTGTTTCTCCCACCATTGTTTTATTTTACTTTGTATCTTTAGGAATTGTAGCCACATATATTAAAATATAAATTGGTCATTAGTCTTCATCACCTCCTTCTATAAATGAAGAATTAAATAATTATTCTTTGAAGCAATCCTAGGAAAAGAGGAAAGGAAGTTGGTTTAGAAGAAATTATATATATGTGAGGAGTCTTGTCATGCCTTTTGTAGTTTCCTTTATTTATTTTGTGATTATGGATTTAACTTTGATGATTTTTATACTTTATTCTTTTGTCTTTGAGATATTGTCAAAATAATTTTGTATTGGCATCTAGATTTTGATTGCATATTACATGATGCATGTAATACTCTCACATTTAGATTTTACAATGTTCATATTTTATATTATCTCTTTGGATATATGTACATATGTACATATATACATATTCATATATTGATGATATTAATGCGTTGGTATTCTAGATGTTTATTGAGTATCATATTTTCATTTTTGGATTATGTTCATTGTCATGGAGTTATTTGGACATGATAATTATACAAATTATATAATGTTTTAATCATTGGATTGTTTTACATTACTTAAAATATTATATATGTATGTAGTTATGCTTGATTTGTGAATTGAGTTTGAAAGTACAAGTTTATTTCCCAATTTAAGAATGTAGGTCTAGGTTATTTCCACAAAGGTGGTTATATTGTAGATATCACATTGCATATAGTGTGTTTTATAACCCATATCATATTCAAAAAAAAATGAGATGTGTCTTATGGGACCCCAAGATGATTTAGATCTAAATACATAGAAATTATAGAGTCCTCTTGTCTTGTGATAAAATTGTGATTGTGTGATTGTGTTTATGACTACTTATTTCCTAATTTCATTCAATTATAATTTTATGAATGACTATTTGCATGGTAATGTTGTATGGTGAATTTTAGGAATCAAAAATTGGAAAAAAAAAAGGAGAATTTCTAGTTAATTACATCAAAAAACTATATATAATTATTTCAATTAATTAATTATATGCAATCATTTCAACCTGATTATTTATTTATTTTGGAATTAAGAATTTGATTTGAGAATTAAGTCAATCTATATGAATGTTAATAGTAAAAATAGAAATAAAAGGTATAAATATATATGAAAAATAGAAATCAAATGAAAAAAGGAAAAATAAATAAGGGGAAGGGTATTTTATTATTCATTCTTTTATTTAAAAAAAAAAAAAAAGGGGTCTCTCAATCCCTCTTCCTATCATTCGAAAAATACATGAATTGATTGAGGAATTGTTTTGACTTGGATTGGATTAAGATTGAAAGCATGATTAATATTGAAAGCATTGCAGTTTTTTTTGGGGTTTGTGTGAAATTTCTTCTCAAGTATATAACCATTGCATGAAAACTGAACATTTTTTGTGCTCCAAGTGAAGGTAAATTTTCTCCATTTCTCTTGATTTTTTTAATCCTTTCAATCCAAGGATGTCATTCCCACTTAAGTGGTAACACATGCCTTTAGTTTTAATTCATTTATTTGATTTTTTAATAATAATCATTGTTATGTAAATCTTTAAAATGTCAATTTCATAGCCCTTACTATAGATTTTTTTAAGAAATAAAAAAGATGAATTTTAGTGCAAAAGAGTGTTGTTGTGCATGTATGAATAAAAACACTATTTTTTTACTTTGGAAATTTTAATTTTAAAAAAAATTAGATTTTCAAGCATTCATCAGTGGAGGATTCAGAGGTTTTCTAGTTTTTCCTAAGTTAAATTTATTTGAAAATTTTCAAATTTGGAATGATTGTGCAAGAATTACAATGGGGGATATAATTCCTCCTTATTAATTTTTCATGTGGAATATTTTGGTACCATGTTAAAATTGTTACCCCAATTTTTTTTTCTCAATTTTTGTGTCATGTATAATTAGTGAATTAAGGCATGAGGAACCTAGGATTGAGGCCACGTTCTTGGATTCACAAGATTAAGTGAAAAATAAAAGTACATTAGATAAATAAAATTAACCAAGAGGTGAATTTAGTGGCATACTTAGAGTGATTATAAAATCTCAATATGAACGCATGATGTTAGTTTAGTGACATACCTTGAGCACTTGTAGACGCTCAATATGGGTGCCAAGGTCCTCCAACACTCCATGAATTTTGGGTATTAGGGTAAATGTACTCCATCTTATAAATCCATAGAGATACTATGATGAAACTCTTTGTCCTGCCTCTAGGACCCCCATCCTTTTTGTTATATTTTGCATCCAATGAGAGACCCATCTCTATGCATGTGTGTTGTGTTTGGTTGATAGATTTATTTATATGCATATTCATGCTTATTTTATATGTATAGTGTTTGGTGTGTAGGTAATCCTTACTCCCTTTTTTGGTGTGATTATGTTTTTCCCCATGTGATGATTGTCTCCTAGAATGGTGGGATGGGCCTATGGGTATCACACGATTAAGTGGTGCTCAACCATCATGGGAGACTATAAGATCCATTGGAGTGGCATTAGATCATGTGCAAGATTGAACAAGGCCACATATTCTTATTTATATTTCATTATATCAAAGATGGGACATGTATGATGCAAGACATTTTAGTCCTCTTATATCATTGCAACTTTATATTAAGACCCTTGAAGTGGAAAGAATGTAACCATGTTTTGAAATTGGTGTCAAAGGTGTATGTTTTTTATGTGGTTTTCATAATTATGTCTATGTTGATACAATAAAACTAGAGCATACCTAGATGTGGGCTTAAAATTAATGTATTGTAATAGAAAATATTTAAGTATGATATCTTTAGAATATGTGTTGATTTCATCTTCCTGGAATTTGGTTGTATGTGGGACCCTCCTTAATGTATGTCATTTTGGTTCCCCTCATGATAGGATAACAAGTGGGAAGTGTGGAGAATCAATTCTTGGAAAGCATCTTGTTAGAGTTTTGGGAGGTGAAGGAATAGGATGACCTCCAATACATTATCAATTTATTAGATAGGGAATAATTTTTATACCTTTTTGAGTACCAAAAATTTAAGAATTACAATACTTTTAACATTCATGAGAGTTGCAAAAAAAGATATGTTATTTCCTCAATGATTTTAGCTATGCTCTACAATTTCCCGCTCTGGCTATTTTTTGAATCTTCTTGTTCCTGCTTTGATTTGACTGTTTCATGCGACAATCAAGAGGAGGCCCGGGAAGACTCTTCATTCTAGGGTTGTTGTCTCTTTGTCTAGCACTGTGCTTGTTGTGGCAGCGACCAATTTTTTTGTTCCCCATGTGACTTCTCCTCCTCATACCTCTATCCTTTCCCCATGGGGAAGGACTGAGGATATTTCTAGAAAGTCACCCCTATCCCCTCCTCTCAGGCTTGACTCATTCTTTTTGTGGAAGAACCGGTATCCTATGTGGAAAAACTAGTGGGTACTGACTCACCAGCTTCAGGTAAAAGGATCTTAGAGTTTGTTTCCTGCTCTATGATTGGTTGGGAATTTGACATCCTTGAAGCTCTAATGTTGAAGGCTATGGACAACCTAAAACTAGTGTTGGTTGGCATATTTTTGTCCTATCATCTGAATATCGAACTGGTACCACAATGGGTAGCATCAACTTGGAATCTTAAAGGCAATGTCTCTATAAATTATATGCCAAGAGGTATTTTCCTTTTCTCCTTTGTTGTTTGAAGATGTGCTTAAGGTTTTAATAGGAGGCACCTGGGCTTTTGATTCTAGTTATAAGAACTTTATTTCCCTCTGCAAGTGGAAATCAGGTTTTGACCCTTTTAATGACTTGGGAGCCATGACTCCTACTTGGGTTCACCTGTCAAGATTACCGCTTGAGTTCTGGGAGGTAAGTATCCTGAAAGGGATAGTTAATTATTTTGGAAAACTTCTAGCCATTGACAAGATCACTCAGGAGAAATCTAGACTGGTCTATGCTCATATCTATGTAAATGTGGTTGTTAATACGATCTTGCCAACTTTTGTCCTCGTTAAGTCAAAATTTGGAAACTAGACTCAGCCCTTGGAATATGAAAATACCTGCCATTTCAACCAGATTTGTAAGAAATTTGGTCACCTCCTTGGCTCGTGTGAGAAAAGACTTGTTGAGGGACCCTTTGTTATGAAGAATTCTCTCTCTAAGCAGATATCCAAGCCCTCTATAGAGGTATCTGTTGCTCAACCCTCTGAATTTTCTTCTACCTCTTTGGATTTTGTCCCCCAAAGGAAGGAAGCCCTACCCCCTAGCTTGGTGGTTGTCTGGTTGAACCTCTTGTTGTTTCTAGTGACTTGGTAGCCTAAAACTCATGTTTGTTGCCCCTATCGCTAGTTTCCCAACCCTGGGCCTCTAGAAAGATGAGATTCCTATTACAGGGGAGGAATTGACTATGAACAAGAAGGAAGTAACTAAAGGGGGCCCCCTTGTGGAGACCAAATTGCAACCTTCCTTTGGGGTGGTTCACATTTCTATGGTTGGTGTTGAAGTGGAAGAAGGTGAACTAGTGTCTTCTGACAAAAATCTATCCTTGGAGGAATTGTCATTTATGTCTTAGAAGGAGGTAGGTACCCTGAATGACTCACTGGCCTTGTTGGGGTTTCCTCCTCACCCCAGTGATAAAGAAGATGAGGAAGATTGGTCACAAGCTCAAATTAAACAAAAAAAGAAAAAGAAGTTGGATATTAGAGGGGGTAATAAGGTTGGTAGAGCATCCCAAAAGGATTCCATAAACAAAGATATTGAAAGGGATGTGGCTGCTAGAAAACAAAGAATGTTGGACTCGACCGCAAGATCGAAGTCTAAAAATAAGTAGCCTTGGCTACTCCTTTTTGAATCTTGGTGTTGTTGTTGCTTGTATGTTTCCTTATGAAGTACGTCTCTTGAAATATAAGGGGCCTAAATAGCTCGTATAAATAGCTTTTGGTTATAGCTTGTATCATGGACAATAAAGTGGATGTTTTGCTTCTTCAAGAAACCAAAATGAAGAAGGATACCTTTGATAAGGTAATTTTGAGTATTTTTCCTAGAGTGAATTATTTCGTTAGTGAGGCTAAGGGCACCTCGGGAGGTATTTCCACTCTTTGGAATCCCTCAAAATTAAAAGAAATTTATGCTCTGCTGATAGGAACAATTATGGTTTCTTTGGAAGATCTGGCTACTCAGGAGAAATAGAATTTAATAAATATCTATGCTCCCAATTCTAGCAAGGACAGGGTGCATCTTTGGGAGCATCTGAATGATGTAATTAAAAATAGAAAGGATGATCATTGGATGTTGGGAGGGGATTTCAACTCCACCCTTCTACCTTCAAAAAATTCAGGAGGGATGGATGAATTTTCTAATAGTATGATGGAGCTGGCTAAATTCCTAAATTCTATTGATCTTATAGATATTCCTCTCTAGGGATCCAATTTCACTTTGTCAAATAGAAGAAATGGTAATCAACTGATCCAAGTCAAGTTAGACAGGTTTTTTATTTCTTCCAACTAGAACATCTCCCAATTCCTCTCTCTATCTACTTTCCCAAGGTTTGGCTATGATCATAGCACTCTTGTGCTTAAAATAAATGTTGACCACAATAAGGGCCCTTTCCCTTGTAGATTTTGAAATAATATGGAGCCTTCACCTGAATTTTGTTGTTCTTCTTAAAAGTTGGTGGGAGGAACCTATAAGTGACACCCCTATGTTTTTTCCTGGTGGAGAAGTTGACCTTTGGTAATATCTTTGAGATTAAAAAAGTGCTATGAAATGGTTTAAAGGAAGTTCAGGATAAAATGGAGGTTGGTATTGTGGATGATGAGATATGCTTAAAGGAAAGGGACCTTAGAGCCCAATGGTTTAGGGTCAATAAAAAGGAGGAAATCATTTGGAAACAAAAGTCTCGTGTTCAATGGCTCATTGAAGGGAATCGAAACACCAAATTCTTCCACCAATCTACCTTGAAACACTGAAGCGCGAACAAGATTAGATCACTCAAGAAAGATGATGGCACTATAGTATCAACTGAAACAGAAATGGATGAGGAAGTTGTTAGCTTCTTCTCCTCCCACCAGAATATTTCAGGCAATGCTAATCAGGTACATTATGATTTTCTTGAGGTGATCCCTAAATTTATTTCTGAACTTGACTTAAAGAATATGACTAATATTGTTTCTATGGAAGAAGTAAAATAGGTTGTGTTCTCCTTTGGGTCTTATAAAGCCCCTTTCCCTACTGGGATATTGTCAAAACTGACCTTTTTAATGTTTCTAGAGATTTATTTGGGTCGGGAAGGATCCTAAATCAATTGAATATTCCAAAAAATGATGATGCCTCTTCTATTAAAGATTACAGACCTATTTGCCTCTACAATATGGTTTATAAATTTTTCTGTAAAATCCTTGTGCTTAGACTTAAAGCTATGTTAGTAAAAATGATTGCCCAAACTAGAAAGGTTTTGTCCAAGGCAAAAATATTCTTGATGTTGTCATTTCTACCCATGAAATTCTCCACTCTGTGGACCTAAGTAAAAACCTTAGGATGGCCTTCAAAATTGATATTTCTAAGGCCTATGATAGCGTCTCTTGGTAGTTTCTCTTTGTTGTTCTTAAGAAATTTTGGATAGAGGAAAGATTCCTTAAGTTGATCTCTACTTGTGTTACCTCCCCAATGAGCTTTGTTTTGGTTAATGGTGTCCCCCAAGGCTATTTCTCTTGTGGTCATGGTTTGAGGCAAGGTGACCCCCTCTCACCCTATCTTTTCATAATAATTGTTGAGGTCTTAGGAAGAAATATTCAGAAGCTTATTTGTTGACTCTAAATCCCTAAAAGGTGTTAAAGTTGTTTCATCTCTCCCACTTGACTCCCACCAACAGTTTTTTGATGACACACTCTTGTTTAGTGAAGCCTCAATGGGGGAAGCTAGCCTTTGGAAACAAATTCTAAATGACTATTGTGTTGTCTCAGGCCAGTTTATCAACTATGAAAAAAGTAAGATATACTTCTTTAATGCTAACCAAATTGTGAAGGAAAGAGTGGTGAAGATATTGGGATGTCAGGAAGCTGCCCTAAATGTTGTCTACCTTGGGTTACCTTTGATTTCCAAAAGGTTGGAAAATAATTATTAGAACCATCTGATTGAGAGAGTTCAAAAAAAGTCGGGTAGGTGGAAGGGGAAACTTCTTAGCTTAGCAGGGAAGATCCAGCTTCTAAAAGATTCCTTACAAAATATTCCAATTTACTACCTGTCTCTCTTCAAAATTCTAGCCTTCATTGGGGAAAAATAGAACAGATTCAAAGAAGATTTATGTGGTCAGGAACTGAAGAGAAAAAAATATTGTCTTTGGTAAGTTGGGAGAAGTTTTTCACTCCTAAAAGTGTGGGAGTACTGAGGATAAGGAGAATTAAATTTATTAACAAAGCCTTGACTGCTAAGGTTGGATGTAACCTTTTGGAAGGGTCAAATAACTAGGTGAAGATTATCCAAGCCAAGTATTTGAAGAACATAAATCCTATTTTTTTCCTCTCTATGACTGATCTGCCTAGTGGGTATGTCTTTTGGAATCACCTAGTTAGAATTAAAAATGTGTTGAAATTTGGGGTTAAAAAGAGAATTGGAAATGGTAAAAACACTGATTTTTGGAAGGATCCCTGGATTTAGGCTTCTACTCTTTCTTCAATTGATGGATTTAATCCCCTTAAGCAAAGCTTAACAAGGATATGTGGTAAAAAGGTGTTGGACTATGTTGATTGGGAGATGGATGAACCAAAATGGAAGGAGTTTAATCTGCTATTAAGGAGGGTTAATTCGAGAGGTCAAAGATAGATTAATTGGGATTTGATTATGTTAAGGCTTCATAATCTAATAGGGGAGGTGAAGTGGTTTTCTATTGAAAGGGAATATGAATGGGTGTGGAAGGGGAGCTCTTCAGGCTGCTTCTCAGTTAAATATGCCTATGATGAATTGGTAAATTCCTTTTATGATAACATAGACATTCACTGGTAGAAAGTGTGGTTAAAGAACATGGTACCAAAAATTAATTGTTTCTGGTGGACTGCCTCACATGAAAAAAATATTACTATTGATAACTTGGTCAGAAGAGGCTTTTGGCTGGTTAATCATTGCACCCTCTGCAAATAGGAAGACGATTCTATAATGCACCTATTCTTTCACTGTCAGTTTTCTAGATAATTTTGGCCTTTCTTCCTTTCTTTTTTGTTTAGTGATTGGGTGTTTCCCCACGCTATGAAGTCTTTTCTAGAAAGCTGGTCAAATTGTCCCTTTTCCCATAAGGTTATTGTGGATCTTTGGAACCAAATTCTCCTCTTCTTAACCTAGGGAATATGGAAGGAAAGGAATAATAGAATCTCCAGGGAAGTTGAGAGAAGCAACTTTGAGGTATGTATGATCATAAAAGAATAGGTTTAGGAAAATACGAAAGTGAGAACTTCTCCAAAGTTTGGTCGAATTATAAAGAGATGATAATTCAGTAGGTCTCGGGCCTCAGGAAGGATCTTACTAACCTTAATTCAACTACAATTTTGGCCAGAAAGTCAATTGTGTGGGTTCCTCCTGAAAGAGAGACAATTAAGTGTAATTTTTATGGGTGCTCTGAAGGCAACCCAGGTATGGCTGGGGTGGGAGGTCTACTTAGAAACCACCAAGGGGACTGTATTGTGAGTTATGGAGTTAACTTGGGAGTCTACTCTAATAACAAAGTGGGGGCTATGGTTGTTTTGGGGGCATAAAGACTCTAAAGGAGTATGGTTTTAAAAATGTAATTTTGGAAGGAGACTCTAAGTTAATTGTGGATATATTGAATGGTGAAGCTATGCCCCCATGGGAATTAAAAAATATCATAGATAAGTGTTTATCCCTTATGAGTTATTTTACTAACTACAAGGTGCAACACGTGTATAGAGAAGGGAATATGGCCACTGATAGTGGTGTCAATGAAGCACTGAGGAGTAATGAGTGGACCCACTAGGTTAATAATTAGCTATCGATGTCATTAAAGGACAGGGTTTTAGAAGAAAAATTTGAAAATGAATACAACTTACAAAGATGGTTTGAAGTGGTGGGGAATGCATTGGTGATCTATTGATATTAAGAGAATGCAGAATAATGATGAGGTAAGTGGTATGGTGTCGAGCTTGAGGATCTCCTCTAGAGGTAAAGATAATGATTATCTCCTTCTCAAGAAGATTAAAGATCACATGGGTATAACCAAGTTTATGAAGGGTGTCAAATCCAAGTGTGTTGATAAGCCTAGTGTCATCTCCAATTGATTTTGTGATGAGTTGAGATATTTGATTAATAAAGAGACATTTATTATTTACAATAATAATGACCTCTGAGCTCTTGGAATTGTGTATTTGGCTTCCCCTAAAAGAAAGTTCTTGATTATCTCCTTAAGTGCTTTCCTTCAGTATGTGTGTAATAGTGCCTTCTACAAGTCTGGTAGGGAGCTGAAGAGGAGTGTGGTTATGAAGGAAACCTTATAGAATATGAAAAAATTGTAGAGTGCTCAGATGGGCGGGTCAAGGAAGCACATAGAGCCTCTGAATTTAAGAAAAATGTTGATTTATGGAGATTGTTTGAAAGAGCGAGAATGCTCCCCATTTTTAAATCTTTAAAGGGCTATAATGAGAGCCTTACTGCTAAATTTACAAAATCGTGGAGGAAGGATAATGTGGTAATTGGGGCTATCAAATTTGAGGTGATGGCAAGGTTTATAGTGGAAGCTACTGGTTTGTAGAATCAGGGTATCAAGGTGGCAAAGAAGAGTGGGGCCGACTACCAGTTATATGTGGACAAATTTCTTCATGATGGTGAAAATCTGACGCATTTTCAAAATGGGTATGCACGCCTTGAGCTTCTGCCTCCCTATGCCCTATAGAGTATGTTTGTGATGAGGTATTTCACACTAGAAGGAAGATACATGACTATGCATGTGTGTCATTTTCCTTTGTTAAATCATATTAGGCATAATGAAAGAATCATTTTTTCCTTTTATTTACTCTCCTCCCTGTAAATGAATATTGAGAGAGGTGTGAGCCCTCCCCTACATCAAGTTTTGATGCTTTCTTTGTACAAGCACGCTTTAGCATTGAACCCTCATGGTAATTCTCTTGTTACCAGAATCTATAATGAAAACCGTAATGAAGGTGATAATGTTGAACTCCTTGAGGATACAAACCCTGTCAAGGAGCCTAATCCCATACCACCTCCCATTATCACTGCTAGAAAGGTGTTAAATCCTACTAAAATCCCTTCCCCTGTTGCTAAATGCTCAAATCCATCAACCCCTGTGGGTTTGAAAATTTCCGCTAAAATCTCCTTAGAATCTGAGTTGGTGAAAGCGACCCTAGAGAAGCGTAAACATTCCCCTCTTCTCCTAGAATTTCCTAAGTCAAAGAAGATAAAAAAAAGATCTTAATACCCAAAGTGAAGTCATAACCATTAGTGAAGATAAGGAGGGAATGCATTCTGAGGATTTGATGGAAATGAAGCAGGGTCAAGGTAGTGGAGATCATAGGTCTACACGCCTAGCTAAGGCTGCTTCTAAGGATAGGAAGGGGAAACAAAAAGTCTGCTAATGAGGAGGAAGAGTTGGAAGTTGAAGAGTTGAAGCCCATGTAGATGAGTAAAGTGATGGGATGGATTTTGAGGATACTACTTATGAAATGTTGAAAAGGATATAGAAGAGGAGAATTAAGATAATGAGGAGGAGCAGATTGAAATGGAGGAAGACCAAAATAATGAAACCCCCACTACTACTGAGATCAGGAATATTGGAAATGAAACCTTTGTTGATGATTCTAGCATGGATTATATGAAAAGAATACTAACATATATGCAGGTTCAGATGGACGACATGGAAAAATATTTGGTCACACTGATGAAGGTGACTAACGAGCTAATGTGTAGAGTGATGGTTGGTGTTGTGTTCGGACAAACCAAGATCACTGGGAAGCTAAAAATTTGGGAAAGATGAATGAATTGAAAGAACTTGATGAAATAGAGGGACCTAACTAGAGGGAGTATATCTCCCTAATTGAAGATTACTGAGACCTGTTTGGAAAAGTTGAGTAATGACCTTTTGTTTTGTTTTTGTTTAATGACTTCTCTACCTTTTTTGTCTTCCTTCTTTTATACCCCAGACTACTATTTTCAAATAGCGTTGTTATGGTTTAGGACTTGTTGGTATATGGTGGAATTGATTAAATGTCTCTGCATCTTTAAGTACTCTAGCAGTAATCTTATGCTTTCGATTAATTATGGTAGTTCTATGGTTATGGTTATGTTATATGACCTGTGTTCCTCCTTGTACTAGTTGTCTTTTTATATTGGTTGGTGGTGTTGTTTTCCCACCCTATTTTTCTTTTTTTGAGTTATGGTTGTAACCATGGGATCAGGGCCCTTTCCTTGCTAATCTAATAATAAAAAAATGTATCAAATATGTGAGAAGTTTAATACCTTGTTAGACATATTAGAGATGTGAAAATTTTAACACCTTATCAAAGGTATTAGAAAAGGATGAATTTAGATTATTTGTCAAATTATAGAGGGTCAAAGAAAAAGGGTGACCTCTAGAAGAAGGAATAAATGTTAAGGACAAAATAAATGGCTAAGAGACGTTGAAAAATGTTAATTAAATAATTATCTTTATTTAATTAATGCTAGGATAGGATAAATTCAAGAGTAGTCAAATGTGTTTAGGGTGTGAAATCTAAGGTAGAAAATTTCATCATCCTACCCTTGTGTTTGTGATAGAATGTGATAATGGGTTAGACCTTGATGATCATCATATTGGGGATTCACTCTATTACAATCTCATTATAGTGGCTTATCATGTAATTGGTAAGCCTTCTTCATGTGCCACCTTGATTAAGGAAATGATGATGTAGTCTTATGTGTGTCATTATTCTTGACATGACTCAGTGTGCCCATTATTGTGTAGTGTGACATATCATTCTCATCTCTTAATTATGTGTTCTTTCAAAACAAAATAAAATTGGCTGGCTAAAATTTTTTATGTGTCTTGGGTCATTTCACTTTGTATCAAATCCCATGTTCAAACATTAGGAGCTATATTTAATATTCTTTCTCATTCTCTTGATTTGTTCTTGATGTGTGGTTTCTAAATTCATATTATTGTATGGTAGTTTTATGTTTCATGGATTGGTGTTCCTTAGTGTATCATTGTATATGGTTATATATGTGCTAAATCATGTATATGTGTGTGAAGGAAGGATTAAATCTAGGTCTTACTAAACTTTTCAAAGAAGTAACATAATCTCATATTATGCTTCACCTAATATCTAAAGAGATAACTCCCTAATTTTTAGAAAGGAACAACTTGAGGATCCTCTAGGTGCACCACAAGTGGTTGTTCTTCTTTAGGATATTATAGAAATGTTAGGAACTCATTAGGAGGTGTTTCATTTAGTGTGTTATCATCCCTCTTAGGATAGGAGAGAGTAGCAACATCATGTTACAAAGAGAGTGCTCTAGGAGCCATCATCATCCTAGAGTGGAGGATGTACCCTTACATGAGCCACCTTGGAGGGATAAGCAAGAGGTGGATGAGGATAGTATATGTTGGCAAGTCATATGAGATATCATATTTGAGCACATCCACCTACCTTTGAGGGTATCTCAAGAGGTTAAAAAACTAATAATTATTAGGAAAAGGTTTGATGTACACCTTACACAATGTTATATTATAAAATTAATATTATTTGGTGCACCTAAGGGATCTAGGGACATGTGCATCACATAGGTTAGGCATTTTTGGGGATAATTTATATTTTATATGTAACATTAGGATAAATATTTAATGTGGGTTTACATAATACAAAAATATTCAATATTGGAAAAATTAGTACCAAAAAGTAAATGTGAGGGGAAATACTTTTGTAAGATCATGGTATTAGACACATGTTTGATATAATACTACTTGGTGATTTTATTCAATATTATGTATATAAATACAAGCGCGTGAGTAGTTGTGTATTAGGGGGTGAATCTATATATCATTAAATTTTATCTTTAATCAATGTACCGATGATCATCAAAGCATTATTAATAACATTAGAAGCAACAACATAAGCAATGAACATAATCACACAAGATAACATCAGATTTACGTGGAAATCCTAGAGGGAAATCCACGATGAGAAAAGATACTTGGATCTACTACCCAAATCCGATCTCACAAGAACAAAGATCTTGCAATGTTTTGTAGGCAACAACTAACTAGAGACATCAAATAATTTATAGGCACAACCTACTAGAGACACCAATCCCCAAAACAATTTATGGGCACCAACCTACTAAAGACACCAATACCGAAAATAAATTATAGGCACCAACCTACTAGAGACACCAATACTTAAAACAAATTATAGGAACCAACCTACTAGATACACCAAGCTCTGCTACAATTTATAGGCGCCGACCTCACAATGCACTGAAATGTTTACAATAGAACTTACAAACAATCCTCTATCAAAAAAAAATTTCAAATAGGTATGCATAATTATGATTTGTTATTTGGATTGATCTATATACACAATCTTCTCTCCTTCACATTTATTGATTCTACTTTGAAATATAAGATATGAAAAGCTTGGACAAATCACACACCAATGTATAATCATTATTCCAACTTGTTCAACACATCACACACATTCACACCTTCAAAAATATGAAACCACTTGCATAAGTATCAATCTAGAATGATAGACAACATTCATATGTCAGCTTGGATCAATTCTTAGAATTGTTGGTGGTAAGGAATTCGACCTATAAAAATTATTTCATATTGCTACCAATCAATCTACACAAATTCAAATTTTGAACTAGGAACTAGTCGTTTAGAGAGTTTGAATTTGGACTATAGATCTTTGATTTCACGATCTTTAATACACAATAGATATTCAATGACTAAATTTGAATAAATACACATGTCCTTAGAATACTCCCTACCAATAGAATGTAACCATTGAAAATTATTGGACATGTCTCATATTTTTTTAGGAACTTCTCTCTCCTCTTTGTAAACATATGATAGCCATTGGATTATCATTGAAAATTCATCAACACATATGTCATCCTAGAAATGCGCCAATTTTCCATAGCTTCACACAAACAAAAATGGGACCCACCTTTACTACTATGAACAAGTAGACATAGACACATGTCCCTACTACACAAACCACCTTCATTTCATTCAACACATGTTTCAATACTTTACATACTCATGAAAATAATGCTTTGGAAATAAAAATCTCCATGAAGCAAAAAGCTAGCGCGACTCAACCAAATGACTCCAAGTGGTGTTGATAGGGATTAAGTGGGATTGCCCAACAAACTTTGGTAATTGCACATGTAGTAACTAGATCATATCATAAGAAGGGTTGGTGAACAATGATACTAAAGGGCTTAAGTCATAACTTAGGTGACCTGGGACCTTCAATAACTAATCAATTATTAAATAGAATATAAAGTTATCAAATAGGAAAACCCTTAGGGTTTTCAGGGAATTAGGGATAAAACCCTACCACTTACACAAACCCTAGAAGCAATCCAATTCACACCAGTTGAAGATATTATATGTAGACAAAAACCATAACTACTACTAGTAGCCATGAATAGATTAGAGAAATTGAAGTAGATAACCTCCATTTCCAAGGCAACAAAACACATCTTGACATCAATGAAAAAAATTGTAACACTTCAAACAACATTGCAAAAAATCTCCATCTCAAAGCTCTTGGAATTAGACCTTCAACAAGCATATTTCCAAAAATCTCCCGTTTGTCATTGATAGCAACACTTAACATTAACTAATATGAATGTTTTATTGAAACAAAATTTCAATAACCGTCATTTGTGTAAATTGTGCAAATTTGTGTTGATTGTACCCCCACTAAATGTAATAATTATATTTTGTTTATACTCCCCTTTTCACTAGCTCTCCCCCTTTGACATCAATGGAAAAGGGATATAAGAAGAATCTTTCCATATTTTTTCATACTTGATGGTATATTTTATATTCTTTTGCATATGTATTTTGAATACTTGTTTGCATGGGGTTGGGGCCCTAGCTCGGTTGGCTAAATCTTTCCTGTTGCAGGAGGTTGGTCATGAGGTCTAGTCTCCCCCACCCCCATGGTGCCAGAGGGCATGTCGCGCCAATGCCGCCGGTCACATTAAAAAGTTTACCAGGCGCACTACAGTTTATAGGGGGTCGTGCTACCCGATTCCTGCAGTCTAATAAAAAAAAACTTGTTTGCATGATTTTATTTGTTTCCACTTGTTAGCACTTGGAGGAGAAAAACTATCATTTGGATATTTTCATAATCTCTTTGGAGACCTCTTTAGAGAGGTTTCATTCATGTTACCTTTTTATCACTACAAGTATAGACATGCAAATGATTTTTTGAGCTTAGGAAGCTTGTCATGGTTGTGGATCAATATGAGAACCACTTATTTGGACTTAAGTGGTATGAAAGCTCAATTAAGGATGAGGAGATGTTATTTTAGTGTTTTATTAGAAATTTGAATGCCTATATCAGTGGTGGTGACTATGTGTTTGAGTTGAAAATATTGTAAGTTATCATAGAGAAGGTTAGAATCATCAAAGAGAATTTAGCTAGAGGTTATGGTGGTCATGTTGAAGTGTAGGAAATGGTTCCTTATCAATCAAGGGTTTAGGGTTCTGAACCTCAATTTTTAGAATCTTTTAAGACACCTTTAACAATTTCTAGGACTAGTTAGTAATAAAAAAAAAGGCAAAGGAATCCATAGGCCCCTTAGGGTGGGAAAGGTTCTATAGGGCATACCTGAAGGGATCCTAAGGCATAGTAGATGATGGACTTCAATTATTGGTGTTCATCCTCGAGTGGTCATCCTAGTTCTATTTGACCAAGATTTTTGTAGTCGATTTCACCTCCATTGGCTCTAAAATGAGTTAGGGGATCAAGTTTCTCTTATTACCAATAGGGTCACTTTATGAGGTCATATCCTTAGAGGTCTATATAATTTGATAACTAGAGTCCTATAATTTTAGAGCTAACAATGGGGGATGTTGGTAGGTCTCACTAGATGTTTGTAGCAATGGATCTATTAGGTAGAGCATCAATTTTTTGTTGTGGAGACCTTAGGTAGGTTAGGTGGAATTCATGCTTCTATATTATTTGATTTTGGTGCTTTATATTATTTTATATCCCCATCCCTAGTGGTGTATTGTGGTCTTGTGTGGCAATTCAAAATAATAAGTGGTAGGTGGAGTTAGCTACTATTGTTAAGGTGTTTGTGGACTCACTTGTGTGCATGGTGATGTGTTGGAATTAAGAACCTTCACCACCACCACTAATTTTTGTATCCCACCTTTGGGATCCTGTTGGATTGCACTCAATATGAACTATTTATAGGCTCATCAAATGAGCATTGGTTTTCAATGTAAGGTAATAAACTATGTGGATGATATTGGTTAATGAGTAGAGATAAGAGGGGAGCAAAGACCCATATCACTTCGTATGATTTTGGCTATGCAGCTTAAATAGAACATGTAGAAGGGATAAAATTTGTTTTTTGTATCAGTGAGTGATCCCTTTGATGATGAGTTTCATGGATTATATCTTGATTATCATCCCCTTTTTAGGGAATGTATTGGTGTGTTTTAAGTTATATTCTTAGTATGCTACTAAAACGAGATGTATAATTATGTATTAGTATTATTCAAGGAGAGAATCCTATCTCTATTGTGCCATTCTATTTAAAAATTCAAGATATTAGTGGACTTTGATTGTAATTGGAAGAGTTATTAGAGAATGGTCATGTTCATCCTAGTTTATACCTTTGCGGTAGACCAATTATCATTGTGAAGAAGAAAATATGCATTCACTTATATATCAATTATCAAAAATTAAATAAGGTGATAATGAGGAATTTATATCCCTTTCTAAGGATTGATGATTTATTTAAATAGGTGAAGGGGGTTAGAGTATTCTCTAAGATTAAATTGAAGTCTAGATGCCATCAACTTTGCATTCATGATGTAGACATTCATAGAACTAAATTTTGAACTTGTTATGAGCACTATAAGTTTATGATCATCCCATTTAGGTTGAAAATTATTCTTTAGTGTTTATGAGTCAAATGAATGAGGTATTATTTACTTAGACTAATTTATCCTTGTATTTTTAAGTGAAATCTTGGTTTATTTTAAGATAGTAGAGGAGAATGGGGCCCACTTGCATCAATTTATACAGTGTTTGCATAAGCATCATCTTTATAGAAACTTGGAAAAGTATGAATTATTTTAATCAAAGGTAAATTATCTAGGTCATGTGATATTTGGTGAGGGCATCTCAGTTGATCCTTTAAACTTCAATTAATTATGGATTGGCCAACACCCACAAATATTTCTAAGGTCAACAATTTCATAAGATTAGTCGATTATTACCATTTATTTATCAAGGAAATATCTAGAGTGAACTCTATCATTACTTCTGTTAAGATAAAAGGGAAGTTTTTTTGGTTCGAGAAGTGGAAGTCATCTTTTCAAGTTCTTAAGGAATGGTTTACTAGTGCACACATCCTTGAAATTCCTAATATTACAATAGATATTGTGACGTTTATTTTGATGTATTGTTAGATGGTTTGAGGGCTATCCTTATGTAGGAGGGTTGAATGATTGCTTATGAGTCGTGGAAGCTTAAGGATACTGAGTTAAACTATCCCACCCAAGATTTAAAGTTGGAAATTATATTTCATGCATTTATGTGATGGAGACATTTTATTGTGGGTAATCAATTCCAACTTAATATTGATCATTGAAACTTACAATATATTTACTCAGCCAAATTTTAATTATTATCAATGATGATGGATGGAACTTCTTTATGAGTATGAAGTTAGTGTCCATTACATCAAAAGGAAGAAGAATGTGGTCATTTATGCCATAAGTAAAAGGTGTCATGAGATCTTAATTTTGACCTTGAGCATGGATTTTTGGATTCATATTTTAGATAAACTTCTAAAGTATCCATGGTATCTAGAGGTTAGAAAACATCGAGTTGCAGACAACCCTTGTGGGTAGATATGTTGGCTATTTTTTAGAGTTAGATGGACTATTATGATATCTTGGTCATATTTATGTTTCATTTTTTGGTAATATTTACATGGTTATTATATTAGAGGTGAATCATGCCCCATATAACTCATCTCAATTTGAAGAAGATGAATTCCAATTTTAGATAGTTTTTTTATTGGATATAAATGAAGTGTAATGTTGCTAATTTTGTGGCTAGGTTTCTAGAATATCAAAAGGTGAATACAAAGCACTAGCCTTTAATAGATCTCTTGCAACTGCATATTATTCCTAAGTATAAATGGGATAAAATCTCCTTACATTTCATTGGTCTACCTATGTTTTTGTATCATCATGATGCAATCATGATGACAATAGAAAATTTGACCAAAGTTTCCCATTTTTTACCTATGAGATCATCTTATAGTGCTACATTTGAATCACATGTCTTGTGGGGAGATTTTTTACTTGCATGGAGTTCCTTGAAATTATTCTTTTTATCATATGATCTAGTGCTCGCACCCACATTATGGAATTCCTTGCAGTAAGCTTTGAAAGCTCAACTTAATTTCAAATTTTCTTACCATTATGAGACTGTGTAAGGGGGAAATCGATGGTATCAAATAGGATAAAAGAATTGAATTGAAACTAATCTAACTCAAAATAAAAATCAAGATTCATGCCCATTACTCATGAAATGAAACTACGAAGAACAAATTCAAATGATGCAATCAAAAGAGACAAAAATAAAATGGATTCAATAAACATAGTGTTACCATCTCATGTCGAAGTGTGTTCATGAAGATGTTGAGTTGTTCATATCAATGTGAAGCCTCCATTATGTGTGCAAAATCTCCAAAGTCATGTGGTGTTGATCGAAGATGTGTGTAAAGCTTTGTAAAAATGTTGATTAAGATTTTTGCATTACTTCGTCATGTAAATGATATTGATTCTTCGATCATTTTCTAGAAGAAATGAGGTTCCTATATAGAATTTGTGTTTTGAAATGAATGCTCAAGATCGTGTACTAGAATACCCTAATCAATGATTGAAAACCATTGAGAGGATATAGATGGGAATAATTAGTGCATTTTGATTACATAATCAATGTGATTGAAGAAATCATTTTGAGTGTTGAGTGGGATTGAGGAAATAGATTGAATAATCTATGGGATTGAAGAATAGATTGATCTGTTAGGAAATAGATGGATCAGTCAAGCAATAAGATCAAGTTATTGGTGGTTCGTAATATACTCAATCATGAAAGTGGGTGAAGATAATTAATTAATTAATTAATCTCATTGGAGTTGAACGTGCAAATAAAGTTTGACTTTTGCAAACAAATTTATATTTGTTTTATTTGATTTTTGATGATGTTTTGAATAATTAAATTTAACTATTCAAATTTAGGGGAAAGTGACAGTTAAGTTATTATGTTTTAATAATTTAATTGACTTGGGGGAATAAAGTGAATTAGAGATATAATTAAATAATTGATGTTATTTAATTAATTAGGAGGAATAAAGTTAGATCGGGACTTTATTAAATAAATAAAATTTATTTAATTGGTCAAATTTGATGAAAAAGTGAATTAATTAAATAATGTATTATTATTCAATTAATGGAAGAAATTAAGGTTTTTGATGTATTTGACGTGAAATGAAGGGATATTTAGTGATAATGATGTCGATCACGAGAAAATGACATTTAGGATGTGTGATAAGTGTTAGATCATTTTTACATGTCTACATTTTTCCCCTCTTTGAGATAAAGTATTGGTTGCTTTGTTTCAAAGATTTTGATGTTAAGATCAAGATTTAAAAAATTTATATGCCCCACTATGCCCCAGTGGTCAACGGAATGATGGTAGGACTTTGGGCTGCCCCCTCAAGAGGTTGGCTGAAAAAAATCACTTTTTGAGGTCAAGCTCATGACACTATTTCATTTAAGTTCAGATGCATAGAGGACAAAAAATTAAGCATATAGGTCTCTTTCCAATAGTTCAAATGTTCTCAGAAGGTCCTAATTTCAACCTACGAGTGTTTCTTACATAAAAAATTAGGGTTTTGAGAGTTAAAATAGGTGATTAGGGTTCAACTTACGTCATTTGCACTTTGAGCCTATAAGAAATTATTGCCTCTAGATTTCCTATTTTGTCGATTGTCGAGGAGCTATGGTGAGAATTCGGGGAGCCCCACATCGTGTGGATGTGGTTCACAATTTGGGCAGCCTGTAGGCGTTGGTTCCCCGGTATGTATCCTTTTGTTTCTAATTTTTTGTCTTTCTGTGTTTGCATAATTAATGCCTAAAGTACAAGTTGTCGAATGCATTAATTTTATATTTTTCGTGCTTTTGATTCATTTTTAGCGCATTTGATGTTTATGAATGGTTCGCCTTTGAAATTTTTGTTCACATCTGCTCAAAATGTTCGCATTTGACCTAAAATTTTGCAGTTGCTTTTCACCCTTGCATTAAATTTTCACTTTTGATTTCATGTCTTCATTTTGTTTGCTTTTGTCAAAATTTTACGCTTTTGTAATATATTTTCGCTTTTGAATTTTTTGCACTTTCAATTTTTTATCGCTTTTGACAACAAATTTATCACTTTCGCTTGTCTTTGACACTTTTTCTAGAAAAAATTACTTTTGAAAAAAGGTTTTCGCTTTTGACTATTTTGGAATTTTAAGTCAACTTGTTTGTCATTTGAGATGTTTTTTTGCATTTTCATAGAAAATTCCTAATATCGCGGGTTGAATGGGTGCAATGGTTCTTAATCCACTCAGGAGCGACATCTGCATGATTTATTCGATTTGATCACTAGGTTTCAGGAGTTGGAGCAAGATTTTTTTGATGTTGTTGGATTGCGACACATTTGTTATGTGTTGACCATCTGATGCCAAAGAGGGATGATGAACGCTCTTGTTGAGAGGTGGCACTCAGAGACCTATCTAATTTTTTTGGCAATTTTGATCACTTGTTCTCTATGATTTGGTTATGGGGCTCATCGTTCTTGATAGGCAGGGCTAACAGTTTTTGATTTTTTGGGGTGTATGCATTGAGCAGATGTTTGAGCATGGAACTAGATATGCATAGGGCCCATGTCTCCTTGCCCACTTGTATAGAGATATGCATGAGGTTGCATATTGTGAAGGGAGATCTATTTTTGTTAGTGTCTCTCTACTACATGTATGGGACCGGGAGCACATCCTAATTGCTCGGCCTGATGGTATTTTGGATCGAACTCTAGGGGATCCATATTATTATTGTTATGGTGATTTCTTCATTATAACTGGCTCGGATAGCTTCTTATTGGCACTATGTTTTTTACAATATGTCAGGTTTTGTATGGAGGCCATATATGAATTGTGAGGCATGACCTGACGACCAAGAGCAGTTAGTATTTTGTAGATAGACTAGATGACTCATTGGTCGTGTTCACTCTTTACTCGAGAGATATCTACCTAATAGGGTTTGTCAACAATTTGGAGAGAGATAGGGTCGTTTCCCAGATGCTTATGAGGCATGTTTTGGTTAGACTACTAGAGAGGTCCATTTTTTAGGTTTACAAGTTGATCATGATGCAGCTATGGAAAATTTCAAAACTCTTGCCCCATTTAGGTGGGGTTTCCCAATCGGTTTAGCAGATCCTGGGACTACTCTAGATTTTGATCAGTGGTGGGCATGGCACATTCCATTGAGGTTTATAGATGTGATTGGAATTCTTGCAATAGGTAGAAGTATTGCTATAGGTCACCGAGGGGAGAGGAAACATGTTGAGATCATTTTCGAGTAGCTTTCCAAGGTGAGGCAAGATGGTGCACAGGGTGATCTGATGCAACAACATCAAGGATAGGCTTTGGGTCCTCCAGCACCACCTAGAGATGGTACACTATAGTTAGCATAGATGAAAGCCATGAGAGACATAGAGGTAGTGTAGTGACAAGCCATAGAGGCTTAGGTTTCTACTCTGATAGTGGAGAGGGACCGTATGAGGGAAAAGTGAGATATCGAGAGTGAGTGACCATGTTGTAGAGGCCTAGGTGCAGGTGATCATGGCTAAGAGAGATACTCTTAGAGTAGAGTGTGATGTCCTTTATGTAGAGCTAGATTAATTATTACAAAGGGTGACATATTATCAAACTCTTTATGATGCCTTTATTCCTAGAGCTCAGTAGTGGTCGTGGTTTGGAGAGCCGAGTACTGCTACAGGTGTCGTGTTAGGTGGGCATTCTATTAGACAACCTAGTCCAAAGGCTTCTCCTCACCCTAGCCAAGATCCTTAGAGATATTTTCCTCTGATTAGGCAGTAGCATTATTGTTCTTGATCTTTATGATGTTTTATTGTTCAGAGACTTATATTGCAGACATAATTTTGTATATATATTCATCGGCCCAATTGAGGCCTCGTATATATGTATATTTTTGTATTATCCTATCACACATGTTTCATTTATGGTGTACATGATATTATCATTTTTTATGATGATATATATGAGATATGCATGCTTTGATTCAGCTTCATTATGTGTTTATGTGATAATTATAGATGATGATGTATGATAATTTATGCATGCTTTTGTACTTTTCTGATGTATGCATATGATGTGGATGGATGGATGATTGATATATGATTTATGATATGTGATGTTTTATTATGTATATGATGGATGTATGCCCTATACATGTTATATGATTTTTATTGCTTTATTATCATCATAATATGTATTGATGACATTATGTATGTAGGATGGATATGGAACTAATGATATTGTTACGCAGGATGAATTTTGGTTAGTTAGAAGAAATATTGAATGATGAATAGAAATTTGATATTGTTAGTTAGTGATGAGTATTGATTTTGCTTCACATAGAGACTTCACATTTTTAACAATCCTTTTTGATGTAGCAAACAAATACAATGCACCAGGGTATTAATAACCAAGGTGACTTTGTATCCATTGCATGGAATTTGATTCGACATACAAAGAATATTCCTGCTCATACCAGACATATAAAAACTTTATTTAATATATATAGTTGGGTTGTATTAAAAAAATTTAGACTAGTTACACAGAGAGGTATGAAATACCTAACATGCAACTACTACATGAATTGTCTCAAAACAACTTTCATACACTCAATAAAGCAATTATTCACCATGGTAGTATTGCAAAAAATATATCTTACAAATAACAAACCGAAATGATGCTCAATTTCCCCCATTCCTTCTTCTCTAAATCCTTATGGGCATCCTCAAAAGATCCTAGGAATGAGTCAATAAAATAAATCATAAAGATAAGACTATAAACAGATAAAATGATGTTGCAGTATCACTTGCCATATCTATTTTGAGGTTTTAGGCTATTATCCATTGTTGATCATGTCTATCATAGGAACGGATCTGCTAAGGGATATCTCAAGATGTTGTTGGTGAATTATCAAAAGATAGGTAGTTAACACTTTGCCATCATTTTCATCTATTTGTAATCAAAGCTTTTTGATTGTTTCCTTGAAAGTTCTAACTTTTGATGTTTGCATTGTTTGTTTGTGTGTTTTATCAAAGGGTGAAGATAACGATTTGTTTAATATGTATGAAAATTTTATTGCAGATTGTGGTGATGGAGCTAGGATTTTTTTTATTTTTTCAGTTTTATGATGTTGTTTTTGTTGTTTTTAGGGGACTAACCTAGGGCCTCAGGGACTCATCAAAGATAATCCTTTCCAACATTATACACGCAGAGGCTCATAGCTTGCTTAGTTTGATGTGAACATGTTTTTGATTTTTTTTTTTTGTGAATGTTTTTTGGATTTTGAATTTTTTTGACTGCTTTTGGATTTTGAATTTTGTGACTAAGTTGAAATAAAGCATGATAGATAACTAAGGGGACTCACCTATGGCCTCGGGGGCTAATAATCCTTGCCTACATTGTACACGCAAAGACCACATAGTTCAACTAGTTTGACTCAAAGCATAACATGTTTTTAAAATTCAAACAACATTGATAACTTGAATTGATATTCCACTTCTGTTTCTAGAGGATATGTTGCAGGAAATTTACTTGAATTAGCTATGAGGTTCAAGAAAATTTTGATATCTTATAATTTTGATTGAAGGAATAATCCAATGTTGTTGTTTTGTTTTTGATATTTTTTTAATGTTTTTTATTTTTGTTTGTTTTTAAATGTTTTTTATTTTTGAATTTTCGATCATGATGGGATGCACAAGGATCTAATCCACCACTAGTTTCGAGAAGTTTTCCCAAGTTCGAGACAAGACTACCTTCTTCTAGGGGGGATGGATGTTGATGGTGCAGCAAGGTTCAATAATGAATCAGTTACCAAGCCATGGTTCGACACATGTTTTATTATGGTATGAATGGGTGGATGCTTTGGATAATGCTGATAGATAAAAATGCAAGTCTTATTCAAATGTAGCGCTTGTTTGCTAGGTTTTAACTATGGTACCTATTCTAGGAGCGCCACAAAGTATTTTTCACTAAAAGAACATTTTATTTCTCTTTACTATTTTTCTTTCTTTTTGATTATTTTTTTCTTTTTAAACTTTTTGATTTTTTTGGGGATTTTTACCCTTTTGCCTAGGGTATTTTGGTGTTCTTTCAAGTATATAACTTATTGAGGTGGAAGGAGAGTTAAATACTTGTTGTGTGAAAGGAGGGTTAGGTCCTTGTTGTGTGAAAGGGGGGTTAGGTCCTTGTTGAATGTAAGGAGGGTTAGATCCTTGTTTTATGTAAGGAGAGTTAGCTCCTTGTTGTGTGGAAGGATGGTTAGGTCCTTATTGAATGTAAGGAGGATTAGCTCCTTGTTGAATGTAAGGAGAGTTAACTCCTTGTTGTATGGAAGGATGGTTAGGTCCTTATTTTAATTGTTGTGGAGAGGTACCTTGATAGTGTGTTGGTGGTACACCTATTGTTGGGATGAATTGTATTGAAGGTTACCTTGATGATGTGTTGGCAGGATACCTTGTTGAGGAGATGAATTGGGAAGGGTACCCTGTGGCACACCTTGTTGTTGGGGTGAACTATTTTGAAGGTTACCTTGATATTGCATTAGTGGGACACCTTGTTTATGGGATGAATTGAGAAAGCTACCATGTGGTATACCTTGTTGGTGGTACTTTTGATTGGGAAGGGGACCAAGTGACCCACCTTGTTGATTGGAAAGGGTACCATGTGGCACACCTTTTTTTTGGTACTGTTGACTGGGAAGGGGACCATTTGACCCACCTTGTTGATTGGAAAGGGTACCTTGTGGCACACCTTTTTGTTGATATTGTTGATTGGGAAGGGGACAATGTGACCCACCTTGTTGATTAGAAAGGGTACCCTATGGCACACCTTGTTGTTGGTAGTGTTGATTGGAAAGGGGACCATGTGGCCCACCTTATTGATTGGAAAGGGTGCCCTATTGCACACCTTGTTTTTGGTATTGTTGATTGGGAAGGGGGCCATATGACTCACCTTGTTGATGGTACTATTGTGGGAATCACCCTTGCTGAATTTGTACATTTTGGGAAGGGTCAATATATGAAGTGTTTTGGGTCATTTATTATCATGTTGGTGGGTTGTTACCTTTAGTACGTATTGAGATTAACCTCCTTGATACTATTGGACCACCATCACTTGTTCAATTTGGGATGGTTTTCTATACAAAGGGTTTTCCATTGGTTGATCATTGCATTTTGAGAAGATTGGTGGCATGTTTGAAATCTCCAATGGTTTGGGTATTTCTCTCATAACTGAGTTATCTCCTAATGGAATGAGATGAGGATATTGAATACATTCTACGATGAAGTCTATAGCCAACTTAGCACCACTTTGTGCTAACTTGAAGAAGTAAGTGTTTGTATCATTCCTTAGGAGTTTTTCCATTAGTTAGAATGTTGGAAGAATTCTTCATCATTTATTTCCTTCTCACTATCTACCTCCTCTATGACCATATCCTTGGGATTTTTGTTCGCTCTATCCATCGCTTCTTGTTGTCTATGGATTACCTCTTCCTCACTAGGTGATTAGTTTGTGGTTTCTTTCAACGTGGGTGTTTTTTGATGTGTTTCAAGGTCACTTGGCCTATAGCCCCATGGGCCACTTTCATCATTTATGGTGTTTTTTTGGGGCATACTACCATTGTTTTTATTTTGTTTCCATGTTTTTTCTATGTTTTGATCTCATAATTGTCATAAAAAAGTGCCAAGCTTTTGTGAACATTTGGTGACTTCTAACTATGGAATGAAAGAATGCTTCTTTTTTAGGATTTTTGTTTTTAAGTAAATGAAAATGCATTTGTTTTTGGGATTTTGTGTTTTTGAGTAAGAGGATACATATTTTCATGTAAGAGGTGGTAATACAGGCCTTCCGACTGCAAATTGGCTTTTCGCTCTTGTTTGTGTAGGATTTTTGTTGTGTTTCTCCATTGGTTTGGTGTTTCCTTTGTCTTGAATATGAATCTCCTCAAACTAATAATTATGTCTATTTGTTCTCCTTCAATTAGCTCAAATTTTGGTTGTATGATAGCTGGTGTAAGGTTTGGTTGTTGAACTGGAGCAACCAAATGCCAAATGGTCATAAGGTGAAATGATGAAAATGTTGGTGTTTTGATATGGTTGTTGTCATTCTCAAGTAACTAAGGTTTGGGAGATGTTTTGGGATGACGCTATCCTTGGAACTAGAAATGTTGAAAGGGTTGGATCGATATTCCACTTCTTTTTCTAGAGGATATGTTGCGGGAAATTTACTTGAACTAGCCTTGAGGTTCAAGCAAATGTTGATATCTTAGAAGTGTGAGTGAAGGAAGGATCCAAGTTTGTTTGTTTTGATTTTGATTTCTAAAAGTAGGATGGGGTGTTGATTTCTCACAAATGGATGATGGACCGATTATGATGCATCTTGGGAATTTAACTATTTTGTTCTCAAAGGATTTGTAACCAGTTTTGAATTGGTTTTCTAATTTTTACAAAAAAATAGACCAAAAGCAGTAGATTGGAAGCAAGAGTGACTAAAAAAGTCACCTACAACCAGATTATGGCCGAGTGCGGCCAGATCAAAAAAGAAAATGAGGTAAGATTTTTCAAGTGCGACATTTATATCAATTTTTTCTGACTAGTGATTTGTATAGGTAAAAGTGAGCTTTTTGGGAAAAAGTGGCTATTTCTTAGTCAACTATGAGCAGTAAATTTTGGTAATTGCAGCACAAAAAGGTCAAGTGTAACTAGTTTTATAGAAATTGTGTTCAGATTATACAAAAGCAGTTTATTTTTACCAGTGATTGTTACAAGGAAGAGAGCAAATGTGTCAGGTTTTTTGCAAGTGCGACCAGTTTTTGCTTAGGTGTTCTAGAAACAACAACAAAAGCAGTATTCTATGTAGATTTGTTTTCTAGTTTCTAATTTTTAGCAGCATCATTGGATAATTTTGCAGATTTGAAGGTTTTGTTTGATTTTATTTGAGATTTTGGCAAGTGATTTCACAACATAGTAATCAAAACTATTTGACCCCTAAAACTGTCTATAACTTTAAGCATGCTTTTTCCCACAAAAGCTTAATGTTCATGGAAATTGAAATGCTAAAATCTATAGTTTCCAAGGTTTGATTAATTCTTAATGTGACTTGAAACGTGAGCCTAAACATTCAAAAACCTTCAAAGATATATTTTTAAGATATCTTTTAAGGAGTGCAAACATAAGGCTCTTTTCAAAGTATTCACACTAAATTCAAAGGGTTTGATTTTTGAGAATCATGTTAAATGCTTGCTTTGATGTGTTCATTTTAATTCAAGCACAATGTTTGATGTTTCAAACTAACCAAATAGATTTGGAAATTTCATGAAGACAATGTACACCTTAGGGGTAGAAACTTCCTCCAAGATGGGCTTACCTCATGCCCTGAAGGGATGATTTTACACGCAATGAATGGAGAGTGTTTTAAGCTCAACCATAATTTGGACTTGGTAAGTAAATTCTGGTAATCAAAGTTCTGATGCACCACTTTAGAGAATGTTTTGGCTAAAACGGGTAGCTTGTACAACATTAGTTCTTAGTCATGTTTTGGGAAAACTGGTATTTCAAAATGCAGAGATTCACTCAATTAAGAGGTCTCCCAACCCTTGTAGGTTTTTATGTATCTCACAAATATTAGGGGAGAATTTCGTCGGTATAGAACATTTGCACTAGGTGGGTGATGAAATTTCTTCACACCCACAATTATTTATATAGCGAACCAAAACAAAAGTACCACTTGGTTTGTTCTCTCTCACAAGTTGGGAGGCAAGCCCTCTAAAGGTATGCTTTGAAATGTAAAAAAATGGTGTGGAACTCAAGATGCTTTTCATCACCCAAGATCGCTGAAAGGCTTGAGGGGAGATGATAGACACCTAGTTTTCTAAACACAGAATACACAGTATACACTTCATTGCAATGTTCATTTTAAGTTCAAAAAAATGAAAAAAATAAAATTAAATAAAAATTAAAAGTGTGTACAAGATAGCAATTTTTGTTCTTTTTTGCATGCACCAAAATGAAATATTTTGGATTTCAAACAAAGAGATAGCAATGTGCAAGACAATAATTTATTTTTTTCATTTTAAGCACCAACCAAAGTGTTTTCTAAAACCTTGTCTTAATGGTCAACAAAATAAAATTGTGTGTTCATCAACAAAAATTAAAGTGTTTGGTCATTTGTTTTAATAAGCACCAAAATTGAAGTGTGTTCCTAAACTATGAAATCTTTGAAAAAATTTGTTTCTAAAGAACCAATTGAAATTTTGTAAGCTAGAAAGCTTTGAAAAGTTTGTTTTAGAGCACCAATTGAAATTTTGTAAGCTAGAAAGATTTGAAAGGTTTTTTAGAGCACCAAATGAAATTTTATAAGCTAGAAAGCTTTAGAAAGGTTCATTTTAGAGAACCAATTGAAATTTTCATTTGTGTGGTTCTTTTTACTGCACCAAATCAAAGTTTTCTAACTATGAAAGCTTTGAAAAAGTTTTTCTTAGAGCACCAAATTGAAATGTTCATTTTTGGGGTTCTTTTAATTGCACCAAATCAAAGTTTACTAACTATGAAGCTTTGAAAAAGTAAAAGCTTCAACTATTTTCCTTCTCTGCAATAAACGTGTTAGTCATTTCTTGAATAAAATTATGCCATGCTTTTGCAAATCCTACACAAACAATGTTAGCACCTGTCAAACATCTAAATCAAATGACTATTAGTGTTAGAAATTAAAAACATGACTTGTAGATTTCGGATAAAATTTTGATAGAGAAAAGTGAAAAATTTCTGCAGAAGCAACCCTGTCAAAAAAAGCAAGTGCGAATGAAAAACTCAAAAGCGGCCTCTATTTTTAAGCAAAAGTGGATAAGAAAATCAATTGTGCCCTTGTCATTTTTTGCAAAAGCACAAGAAATATCAAAAGCGGTCAAAAAAATGTTAGGTGCGATAGAAAGGTGAAATCAAGTGTGTGAGTTCCTATAGCTTCTGCGTGAAAATTTTTTCAGTGCATTTTCGGAACATGCAACTTCAAAATTTTCTCATAAAATGGTTAGTTCTAAGGATTGTGGTCCCACCGAGCGTGCCAAAATGTGTAAGGGGTAAATTGATGGCATGAAATAAGATAAATGAATTAAATTGAAACTAATCTAACTCAAAAAAAATCAAGATTCATTCCCGTTACTCACAAAATGAAACTACGAAGAACAAATTCAAATGATGCAATCAAAAGGGACAAACACAAAATGAATTCAATAATCCATCCTGTGTTGTAGTGTGTTCACAAAGATGTTGGGTTGTACGTATCAATTTGAAGCCTCTATTGTGCATGCAAAATATCCAAATTCATGTGTGTGTTGATCAAAGATGTGTGAAAAGCTTTGTCAAAATGTTGATTAAGATTTATGCATTACTTTATTGTGTAAATGATATTTATTCTTCGATCATTTTTTAGAAGAAACAAGGTTGTTATATAAAAATTTTGCTTCAAAATGAATGCTCAAGATTGTTGAAATAATGGATACACAATGTCCCTGAAGCTGCAGCCTTCAAGAAGACCTTTTCCAAGAAGAAATTTACCCACACAGAAAGTGTTGCAACTACAGGCATGCAAATAAAGATTCTATTATGAGATATGAGATATATTATAGGTGTACATATCCCTGATTAAATACGCAAGAGAGAAACCTGGAATGCACTAAGATTTTTCCAAGTGTCTTAATAACACATGTGACAACATGTAAACCCTAACAACCTACCTAGGAATGATGATGAGATGGAGATAAGTTCTAGATGATTTCTAGAAGGAATCTTATCGCCTACTAACATGGAAAGGGTAATTACCCCATTATTAATGATTTTCTACTAATGCAACCTAGGACTTAACTAATTAAATAAAAGACTTAAGTTAAACTTATGCTAGTTTAATTAAATAATTAATTACACCAACACCCTCCCATAAGTGCAACTTAGGGAGGAGATGAAAATGTAATGATTATGCAATGATATTGATGGATGATGGTGGATGATGGGTCTTGGTTACATGATGGCCATTTTAGGTACCCATTTACAAATGATATGAATTGCAACTAATCTCCCACAAATGGAGAAAATGGGAAAACCTAGTGGGAAGAAAACCCCTCTCCAAAAAAGGAGATGAAATGCAAAAAAGTGAGGAAGGATGGAGGACTCCATGATACCCCCCAAGTACACCATCTATCAAATGGATACAATACAATCAATAGACCCCCCATAGAAGGGAAATAGAGAGACTTTATAGCCCCCCCAAAATATGTGATCACCTAAAAAAATGGTAAGTGCCTGGAGACAAAACATGATCCAATATCGACAAACAACTTGTCTCTCTTTCAAAAGAAACGAAACCAAGTGCAAGTGCAGGGATGCTTCCCATTTTGGATAGGAATTGAAGGAAGGGTGAATGAATATGGATGATGAAGATGTATCTGAATACTACTCATATGTCTCCTTGCTTGATGAATATGAAGATGCCACAATCAAATTAGGTACATGCCCAATCAATGAAGAAGGTGACAAACTAGGACTATCAGAAACTTATGTTGAACAAGGTCCAAAGATGACAATACAATGATCCTTCTATTGAATGAATATATGGAGATTATATTTACCCCCAGAATGAAGTGTCCTCAAAACCACTAGAATAATTCTAAAGCAACAAAGGTGTCCAAACCACATGTCTCTCATTAGGAAGAAGCAAATCCAATGCTAAATGCTGAAGAAACTTCGACTCCATAACGAAATGGGAGGGAAGAAGTCTGGTATGCGAGATATTTGAAGAGAAAACAAGTGCCTCCAAGATAGTCTTTGGATCCCCAATTATGGTCGAGACAAGGAAATGTGGAGACTCAAGAAAAGTCTCCAAGGTGAAATTTGAATATAGGAGTGATATCCCCTCAAGGATGTCCTCCAAACCTATAAAAGTAGCCAAGTTAGCAATCCCTGAAATGAAGCCATCTTGTGATGTCAAGTCTACAAAAATGAATATGTCCTAATGAATGGGAATGATGGAACCCTCAATCAATGACTCTGGACAAGGAATCATTCAATGTGAAGGGATACCAATAGTCTCTGATGGAGAAGAAGGAACATCTAAAGAAACCTTGTCAACCTCTTCGGAAGATTCAAGGCAATCCAAACAAACAACCTCTTGCATAACAATATCATCATGGGGTACCTGATTTGAAGAATGACATTATGAATCATCATCATCGGGGAATGGTGGAGTATCTGAATCTCCATATAGCTCCCAAACCTTAGTCCAAAGGATATTAGGATAATCACAATGATCAATAGAACTCAAAACATCACAATCAACTTGCATTGCAATGATCTCTAAGACAATATATATGTTTCAACTCCAAGAAAATTCTTGAATACCTTCACTTGGACGAGGAACTATACCATACAGATGTGGCAATAATTCAAGTGATTGGAGATGGTGTATGATCCCATCTCATAATTGTTTGTAGTTTCCCTTGTGCAACATAGTCAGAGAAGGAGTATATGCAAGACCCATAATTTCCAATCAAATTTCTCCAAGATTACAAAGATAATGACCTTCAACTATAGATAGAAACTTCCAAATAATGATATGCAATTGAAGAGATGCCACCTGAATCAAAAAATCCTTCTTCAAATTTCAGGATATCCAAGTTATTAAACAAATGCACCAAATTGAAAAAACCAATGCAAGAGTACCTGGAGCTAAAATTGATTAAAAGGAAAGGATTGATGAAAAAAACTCTGCAATACCTTCCTGATGTCGTTGGAATCATCGAATTTCGATAAACTATTGTGAAGATATGAGCCTTTAAGTCTAGAATGGAGGGTTGACTTTAGTTGACTATAGATTTTTTAAAAGAAGAATAATGCAAAATAGATTGCGCCACTAGAAATTAGATTGAATCCTCTTTTCGATGGTATCTCATTTGTCGAATTTCAACACCGTGGTGAGAAGATATGGCGATTTGAAAAAAATCTACCCTATGAGGGTCTACAGGATAAATAAGTGCAAAATTATAGCACCCAAGGCAAAAAAAATTACCCCCCTCGATAAAACACTTGGTGGTTGATTTGGCCAGTGTTGGGAGGTTGGCAAAAAAAAGACACCGACTAAGGGAATCCGTCGGCCTTTACAAGATATTTTAATTACACCAACAAAGATCGCATAGTAGAATATCCTAATCAACGGTTGAAAACTATTGAGAGGATTTAGATGGGAATGGTCAATGCATTTTGATTATGTAATCAGTGTGATTGAAGAAATCAATTTTAGTTTTGAGTGGGATTGAGGAAATAGAATGAATAATATGTGGGATTAAAGAATAGATTGATCTATTAGGAAATAGATGGATCGGTCACGCAATCAGATCGAGCAATTGGTGGTTCATAATTTACTCAATCATGAAAGTGGGTGAGGATAATTAATTATTTGATTTAATTAATTAATCTTTTTGGAGTTAAACATGCAAATCAAATTTGACTTTTGCAAATAAATTTGTATTTGTTTTATTTGATTTTTTATGATGTTTTGTATAATTAAATTTAATTATTCAAATTTAGGGGAAAGTGAGTTAAATTATTATGTTTTAATAATTTAATTAACTTGGGGGAATAAAGTGAATTAGTGACATTAAATAATTGATGTTATTTAATTAATTAGGAGGAATAAAGTTAGATTAAGACTTTATTAAATAAATGAAATTTATTTAATTGGTCAAATTTGATGAAAAGTGAATTAATTAAATAATGTATTATTATTCAATTAATGAAAGAAATTAGGGTTTTGATGTATTTGATGTGAAATGTAGTTATATTTAGTGATAATGATGTCGATGATGAGAAAATGTCATTTACGATTTGCGATAAGTGTTAGGTCATTTTTACATGTCTACAGAGACAAATGATCAAATAAAGATAGAGTTAATCATATGCTTGAGGACATTATTTGTATGTATGTTATCGATGGTCATTCCAATTGGGAAGATTATTTATACCTTTTTTATTTTTCTATAATAATTTGTACCATAATTCTCTTGGTATGGTACTGTATGAGCATGAATTTTCACCACTAACACAAATTCCCCTTTTACCCTTTTACACTTTAGAAAACTAAAAGTGGAGGTTTAATTCCACTTAAGCCCGCTGCGTGCATTTCACTTGACGCCCTGTTTCTGTGTTGGTGGGGGCATTTATGTCAAGGATGCCCACGTGGCACATAGACATCCCCATGGCACGCTTACGTCCCTGGCAGATTCCTATGGCTGGAGTCTGCAGAGATGTTACACTTTCGATTGGGAGTTGAAGTGTAACGCCCCTCTTCGATCGGCCAACCCGAATATGGTCATTTTTCATCTTCTCCTTCATATTCTTAACCATTCCATTCATTCTCAAGTTTTGTAAGATCAATTTGAGCACTCTCTCCATTTCCATTCGTCCACTTTCAAGCTTTGTAGCAGCATTCTTCACTCCATTGCAGCAATCTACCACTCTGTCACTCTAATACTGCCAGCACAGGACAAACACCATGGCAACAGAGGCTTGGGTTCCTCTCCTTCACTCCTCCACAATCCTTGAGCACTTTGGACGGAGGTGGTAAGATCCTCTCATCTCCTCTATCATATTTGGTTGAGTAAGCACGTACTATTTTGTAATGTTTCTTGCATGCGTAGCTTGTATTTCCCTTCTTTATCGTTATTACTATCATTGCAAACTTGGTTTTTCATGGAGGTGGAAACACCAAGACAAGCGTCTGACTGAGGCAGGCCCCTAAACAGCCCCAACACTTTCCCTCTTTCTTGTGTGCAGGTGGAGAGATCTCGAAGCAAGCTGGCGAGAGGATTATTCTACGAAACTATCTTCATCACCCTTGTGGTAATATACTTCTTTTATCATATCTATATTTACATTTCACTTTTCTTAGTCTTGTTCTTTACTTCTTGAAACTACTAAACTAGACCGTTAGTCCTTTTTTGGGATTCCAACCTCATCTCTCTATTTTTCTGGCCATACGGATGCCAACACACCTGTGAGATGCCAACGCGCTGCGCTGTTGTCCCAAAAATGTACTTATGTCCTCAAACAAAGAGCTACCTGAGATGAAGAGTTGACTCTAGAAAGTGACTCGTCTAGTCTCCCCTTAGTTCTTAGGATTGCAGAGTGATCGAAGGACACATAGTCTTCATCATTCTCATCCCTCCTATCCTAACTATCCTTTAAACTAAGGTAAGTTAGGGCAACCTTTCCGCTCTTGGCCTTTCGTGACCTGGGGCCTTGCAATGGCTGGTTCCCCTCTCTTACATGTTTGGTGAACCTGACGTGAACCATTTTGGTTCCGTTTTATGATACTGAAATCTCATTTCCTCGTATCCTAGGAGTGTTGTAGGTGTGAGTGTTGTGAGGCTCTCACCTCGCAACCCAACCTGCGACCCCTAGTTGGAAGGTTCCAAAGTATTGTGTAACAAAACCTTAATTGGGTCACTACTTTATCTCGTAAACCTTAGGAGGTTTTGTAGAAGTGTCATTTGGTGTGCGCAATGGTCTCTTTCTTAAATCAACCTATTCCCTTTGCATAGATTGAGTAGTGCTACGAGCATAAATTTCACTTCATAGGACCTATCAATGGGCTTCAATAGAGATCCATCTCCTCTTTACATTCCTATGAGGATAAATGGGAACACTGTAGCAGGCATTCTCATTGATCTGACATCGCAAGTGAATATCATAAGTACGGAGATCATGTTGATTAACTTCCTACATAAATATGAGTATGATGCACCTGAGAGTACCGTCTGCACACACGATGGACTTTTCGTACCTCCTATAGGGAGTATCGTCCTATCGGTCCTTGTTGGACCTAAATCTGTAAGCCTTAAATTTGACATCATCTTGGGGTCTGAACTCTTCAGAGTGAAGCTAGGTATCCCCTGGCTAGTACCTATGAACGTAGTTCCCTCGATTATACACAAATGTCTGAAGTTTGTTCATGGAGTTTTGGTACATGTTGTACATGACACCGATTATAGACCACTGGTTGCACATGGTAGCTATACCTTAGATTAATTTTGGCCCGCATCCCTTGGTCCTCTCCCACCTAGGAAGGACCTCCTACACCGCATGTATCAAAACTATAAGAAAGGGTGCGCTAGCCCGAAAGTGAGATACCCTCCATCACCTTATGTTTTTTCGCATAAAGCTTTTCTGAAAGCTGATAGTGATGTCGCCAAGGCACGTAGAAGAGAAGAGAAGTGGTCTTGAGATCCTCCTTCTTCTTCTTCCACTATTCAGCCTGATGCTTCCTCTCGCCCTATCACAGTACCATCTGCTTTTGTCTCACATTTGTGAGAGAATCCCATGATGCCCACTTGGTGAAAGGCCAAGCATCCTGCATTTGAGCTTCATGTCTTACCCATGGAGCCTAGGCCCATTCAGTATGGAAGACAAAAATCCCCCTACGAAGAGTCCTCTTTGTCTCAGCCTCCACGACCTCCTACTATCCACGGCCAAAGTGTTAGATTCAACTCCCCTTTCTGTTTCTTCTCCCATTCAAGAGTTTATCCTTCCACTGGAAATAGTCGTGGAGGACACTCCCATGGCTAAGCAGGATCCTTTTATCCCTTTGCAGGATCTTGGCTTCTAATTTGAAGAGTCGTAGAAACCACCTTGCACGCGAGCGTAAGCGTCGAAAAAAGGCTCTCCTAGCTGAGCAAGCCTCCTTACACAAGAAGGAGGAAGAGAAGATGACACCTCCTGTTGTGTCTTCCTCTTTCCCTCCTTCTGTCTCTGACTCTCCCCCAGCTCCCGCTGTGAGAGCACATGCGCCTGGAAGGGTGCAAGTGTTCATCGCTCCTTCAGCAGAACCACCCTTGTTGACTTTCATCCTAGATGTCTTGACTTTCCCAAAGCCCATGGACATGGTGAACACTTTTGTTGTGCCCACTATAGTTCTTTCCTCTTCTCCCTCAACCCTCTTTGTTTCGTCTGTGGGGAGTTTACCTCCTCCGATGAAGAAGAAGGTAGAGTGTGGTCCCTCCAGCAACGGAGGATGTAAGAAGAGCCCACCTTCTCCGAAAGGTAGCCCCAAGTTGACTTTTTTTTTCCTAGTAATAGAGCCAGTCCTAGCCTCCCCTAAGTTTGTCACCACTCTTGAGTCTCTCGGTGAGCCCAACAGTGAACCTCGGGTGCAAACTCCTTCGTCAGCCAAGGTGAAGCATGGCACTCCCGTTAAATGCATGTTTAACTTGGTGGATGAATTTTTGACCTTGTCAACAATCTTTGCGAGGTCATTGACCTTGGACCCACAAGAGCTAAGCAATGAAGACCTGACAGGTCCCTCGGCCTTGGCCCTTGTTGCGGGAGGATTGAGCTCCCCTTAACATTACACCATTATAGGCTCATCATCCTTCCCCCTAAGATGATCTAGAGTGGGAAGTTGATGATCTCTTGGTTGACCAGTGTTAGGGGGAGACCCTCTACTTGATCTTTAGATTAGATGAGTGTGTGTTGTGATGTGTTCCCCCGTAATCATGGTATATGTGCCTGGATGACCTTCGTCACCCCTATTGGTGCTTGGATATAGGCGTGGTGTTTGTGTTATAAATATTCTTCTATATGTATCTCTATTCTTCCATGTCCATGATTGACTTTTGGTAAATTGGGGACGATGCAAAGCGTCAAGAGCATTTAGGCCTCCTTCCATGTTGACCCAATTTTTTATTTTTACTTTGTCTTCCGTGAATTCTTCCTGATCTGGTTGGGGATTGATGATCCTTCTCCTCATGTTGTGGTTATCTAATATATATAAATAAAGGTAGATCTAACCCCACGAAACCAGATCCCCCTGTTCCCTTTCTGTGTGATATGCTTTCTTTACTTTTCCCTTTACCTTTCTCTCATCATTTCTTGAGTTGTCCCTTCCATGTGTGACAATTCCTCTTCTACATTACTTGGTCTTTAGAAAATGCATTTGTGGTTGAACGAATCTTTTCTTAAAGACCCTTCACACACTTCTTTGTTAGAATTCCATTCTCAACTTGAAACCTTAACAGAACATGTTTCCTTCATCATGAGTTCATAAAGAAAGGTCTTGGAAACCCTCCTCTAAAGCGGGAACGGTCTTAGTCTTCCCCTTGCAAGAGCGCATCTCCTTCCTTTCGAATTTCTTGATGAAGTGAACATCTTTCAAAAGGATTCCTTGGTGATGAATTGATTCAAGAAAGAAGACAGTAGCTTTTAAACAGTGTGTCCCTTGAGTGGACCCCTCCCTTTCATGTCGGTTCCTCGAGGGACCCCTCTGAAATTTTTCAACAAAGTTTTATGGCGTCTAGCTCAAGGGAAACCCAACTAGACCGACTTCACACCTCAACGTCTAGTCTGGGGGCAGCCCGACAAGACCATCTTTGCATCTTTACATCTAGCTTGGGGGCAGCCCGACTAGACTTTACCTTTCAAACAGTGCATCCCTTGAGTGGACCCTCCTTCCTTTTGAACGGTTCTCGACAGACCCCTTTGAAATTCTTACAACTTAGTGATGGTTTGTACGACTGTCTGTTCACTAGCCTGCGTGACCGCTTGCTAATGTGTTCTATCTACAGGTAAAAAATTCGCCATCTCTGAGTCTATGGATTCTCCTTTACTCGATCTCCCTCATGTGAGATTTCTTGGGTGATACCTTCCTTACAGGTCTATGGGTCTATAAGGTAGTCTACTCAATCTCCCTCATGTGAGATTTCTTGGGGGATACCTTCCTTACAGATTTGTGGGGCTGTAAGGTGCTTTTCTTGGTTTCCTTCATGTGAGAGTTCTTGAAGGATACCTCCCTTGCAGGATCGTGAACCTGTAAGGAACTTTCATACTTCAGCTTTGTGGTTCCACGGAACTATGAAGTCCTCTCTTGCACTTCTGAATTCACCAGACTGTTCTTTGCTTCCTCATCGGTTCAGGTATACATCTCTTACTCTATTACTTTCTTACTACTCTACTTTACTGAAGCACTCATCAGTACTCATGCTCACTAAAGTGGGGGAAAAATGTATGAGCGTGAATTTACAACCCTAACGCAAATTCCCCTTTTACCCTTTTACACTTTAGAAAACCAAAAGCGGAGGTTTAATTCCACTTGGTGCCCTATTTGTGTGTGGATGGGGGTGTTTTTGTTAGAGACGCCCACATGGCACGTAGACGTCCACACGGTGTGTTTATGTCCCTGGAAAATTCCTACAATTGGAATCTACAGAGATGTTACACTCTCGATTGGGAGTCGAAGTGTAACACCCCTCTTTGGTTGGCCGACCCGAATATGGCATTTTTCATCTTCTCCTTCATATTCTTGACCATTCCATCCATTCTAAATTTTTTCAAGATCTATTTGAGTACTCTCTCCATTTCCATTCGTCCACTTTCAAGCTTCGTAGCAACATTCTTCACACCATTGCAGCAATCTACCACTCCATCACTCTGATAGTGCCAGCGCAGGACAAACACCATGGTAGCAGAGGATTGAGTTCCTCTAATTAACTCATCCACAAGCCTTGAGTGCTTTGGACAGAGGTGGTAAGCTCCTCTCATCTCCTCTATCATATTTGGTTGAGTAAGCACGTATGTTTTTGTAGTGTTTCTTGCATACGTAGCTTTTATTTCCCTTCTTTATCATTATTACTATCATTGCAAACTTGGTTGTCCGTGGAGGTGGAAACACCAAGATGGGGGTCTAATTGAGGTAGGCCCCTAAACAGCCCCAACACTTTCCCTCTTTGTTGTGTGCAGGTGGAGAGATCTCAAAGAAAGCTGGTGAGTGGATTATTCTACAAAACTATCTTCATCACCCTTGCGGTAATATACTTGTTTTATCATATCTATATTTACATTTCACTTTTCTTAGTCTTGTTCTTTACTTCTCGAAACTACTAAACTAGATTGTTAGTCCTTTTTCGAGAATCCAACCTCAGCTCTTTGGTTTTTTGGTCGTACGGACGTCAACGCACCTGCGAGACGCCAACATGCCTCGTTGTCATCCCAGCACTGCGCTTCTATCCTCGAATAGAGAGCTACCTGGGACACAGAGTTGACTCTAGAAAGTGACTCGTCTAGTCTCTCCTAAATTCTTGGGATTGCAGAGTGATCGAAGGACACATAGTCTTCATCATTCTCATCCCTCCTATCCTAACTGTCCTTTAAACTGAGGTAAGTTAGGGCAGCCTTTTCGCTCTTGGCCTTTCATAACCTGGGGCCTTACAATGGGTGGTCCCCCTCTCTTGCAGGTACCTTTTTATGTGTTGTATGTGTATAGGCGGGAATTTGCACCCATTAGGAAAATTCCCCTTTCATATACCCTCACCTTAGAAAATCAAATACAAAGGAAAAATTCCACATCATCCACATGCCTTCCATCCACTTGGAATCTTTCATGTGTGTCGGTGAGATAATATTTGTCAGGGAGGCACGTGCAGCACGTGGATGTTTGCATAGTTTGTTGCCATCCCTAACAGATTCCTATGTCTGAAGCTGGTAGAGGCGTTACACACCTAATTGGGGCCAAATTTTAATGTCCCTCTTCGACCAACCGACCCCAAAAATAGTAGATTATTCCCATCCCACCTTCAAAAACATTTCATCATCTAGCATCTCTCTTGAACTCTCTTAGCATTTGTACTTCACTCTTTCACTCTAAAGCAACATTCTTGCACTCCATTGTTGAGCATTGCAGTAGCTTTGAAGCTCCATCAACTCCACATTGCAAGTGTGAAGCAATCCATAGAATTGTGCGCTTGGAGTCTTGTGAGACCTCCCTCCATCATTATTGTGGTTGTGGTGACTTCACCAAGTCCTTGCATTCTCCCTTCATTTTCTAGTGATATTTAGGGTGGAGGTGGTAATACTTCACTCCTCTCCTTTGTGATTTCATTAAGTAGCATAGTATTGTTTTGTAGTTTTCATTTCAATCTTTACTTTTTTCTTTTCTTTATCATATTATTCCATTTCATTGCTATTTAGTTGTCCGTGGAGGTGGAAACACCAAAACGGTGGTTTGACTAAGGTAGGCCCCTCTACAACCCCAATAATTTTTCCTCTATCTTCTATGTAGGTGAATGTGTGCTCATATCTAGCTAGCAAACATGTGCCTTTGTGAGATTGTCTTCGTCACCTTAGCTCTTATTTACTTATTATATCATCTGCATCTCTATTCTTTGTACTTCCTTATTATGTTTTTCTGTCAACATCAACCAGGTAGGCTATTAGTATGTTTTTAGGAATTTTTTACTATACTTCCTATTTTTTAGACATATAGATGCCAAAGTGCTAAAGAGACACCAACACGTCGCATTGTCATCCCAAAACTGCATTACCATCCTTGGAAAGAGAGTTGTCTGAGCTACAGTATCAACTCTGAAAACTAGCTTGCCTAGCCTAAAATTGAGCTTCGAGTCTGAAGAGTGACATTACCACATAGTGCTCATCATTCTTGATCTCCATTCTTTTAGACTGAGGTAAGTTAGGGCAGTCCTTCGCTCTCGGCTCTTTGTGACCTAAAGCATTGGCATGGTTGGTCCCTCTCTTACACTTTTGGTGAACCCAACATGAATAGCATCTATCCATTTATTTGTGTTGAAGATTTTCCCTCATACCTTGTCATTGTTGTAATCTTGAGTGGTGTGAAGGTTTATGAGAATCACAACCCAATCTACAACTTTCAAGTACATAGTTAGGAGAAGTATACAACACCTACCAATGGAGAAGGCGAAGGTCACTTCTAGTTTTGCCTCCAGTTTTCTCATTGGTTTAACTAATGAATTCACCACTTGTTTTCCTACAAACTATGCTGATGAGATGGGTTTCATTAAAGAGACCACTCATGTCCCTACTCCTCCCACATCCCCTACACCTTCGTCTATGGATGAAGATGATGCAGTACACATTCCTGCAGAAAATATTATGGATTTAGATAATAGATTGTTAGACCTTGCAAATCACTTAGAAAAAGCATCGAGCATGGTGAGAGCCGCTAAGTTTGTAAATGAAGTGAGATAATTACTAGGGAAGGATCGAACAGGCATAGAATTTATATGTGGCCTCATAGATCTAACTAAAGCTTATGTCCCTTTGTATAGGCCTAGATCGGGTACTACCTAAGGAGAAGTGTGGCAATGCCTATGAAAGAAAATTAGGTTTCTTGATACCGACTACATCTATGTGCATGGACAAGACAATCCTCGTGATCAGTATCACCTCTACTTCCCAAAGGCTTGACACCCTTAAGGTGAGTAAAATACCCCTTGGGTTTAGTTTCACCCCTCTTACTCCCTCAAGTGGCATAGGTTCTGGCGGAATGAGTGGCAGTGGTTTTGGTAGTGGAGGTGGCATTGGTGGAGGTGGCTTTAGTGGAGGCCATGGAGGTGGCTATGGTAGTGGAGTTAGTTCTAGTGGAGGCCCTATCAATGGTGGTAGCTCCAGTGGTGGTAACAATGGTGGATTCGGAGGTGGTGCTAGTGGCGGTGGTTCTAGAGGTTCCACTGGTCCTAGGTCATCTACTGACCCTATTTTAAATGTCTTGCTTCATAACATGGGTTGACTGCAAAACCAGCTAGTGAGTCTCTCCCAAGCCTCTACCAAACCTATCTTTTATCCCTTCTTTTTACATAGCCTAGTGTCGATGATAATCCTAAACACTCCCTTCCCACAAGGAATGGAGATTCTAAAATTTGAGAAATATGGTGACAAAGGGGACACACAAACACATGTGTCTACCTTTAATGCCATGTGTACATAATTCTTCCATCATGATGAATTGATGGCCAAATTATTTCCTCGATCTCTTAAGGATACAATACTCGAGTGGTACTATTCCTTACCTGACAACTCTATCTTCTCATTTGATCAACTGGTGAATCAGTTTCTTCAACAATTCCAAGCCAATATCAGACCGAAGATGACCTTTTCAAATCTCGTCTGATGCAAGCAAGGGGATAACGAGAAAATAACTAACTTCATAACAAGATACCAAGTGCTCTTCTCACAAATCTCATACATGTTGCTTGATTCTGACATGCATAAGGTGTTCTTAGGGAACCTGTAGAGACCTTGGTAGGAAATGCTTTCCCTTATCAAATACCTTTCTTTTGCACATCTTTGTACGGTATTATGAGAATATCAACAAAGGGTAGTTTAGTTCAAGAGATCCTCCTCATGCTCCCATTTAGAAGGGAAATCCATTGTATCAATCTCAGGAAAAGGCAAGGTTGTTGTGAATGTAGTAGCTATGGAAGATGATAATGGCCTCAGATGCAACATAAAGTTCACAAAGTTAGCAAAATATTATTCTTCCAGCTTACAAACGTTGTTGAAGGATAAGATCATAACCTTGGGGAACCCTAAACCTCTCAAGGAACCCTACCTTGATTGGTATGATGTGAATACCTTCTATCAGTACCATCGATTCAATGGACATTATACTAAATGTTGCATGCACCTACATTATGAGATACAAGACCGCACCGAGGATGGTACTATTCGTCTCGATGGGAGTAAACAAAATACAAATAAATCCATGGTGAAAGAATATAGTGAGTTGAAGATATACACGGACCCATTTATGTCACATTATGCTAACTTTCTATTGATCCCTCTGATTCTACCACTCATCTTGAGAGGCATATGTTAACATGGCCATAGCTACTCCTTCCCTACAGCCTATAACCAGCTCGTTGGATGTGACATTCACCTCACAGGATATGCCTGTGAACAAAAAACCCTCTCCCCTTTTCGTTCCTGCTTGCATCAATGGGAACATTATGACAAGGGTCTTAGTTGACCCTATGAGCCAAGTGAATTTTGTTATAGAGGATACATTATGGTTGAATTCATTGTAGAGGAAGGATTACAAAGAAATTGAGTCTACCATCTGTACGCATGATGGTCTTGCTCTCAAGCCATATGGCTCAATAACTTTGTCCATCCTAGTTGTACCCAAGGTTGTAGACACAAACTTTGACATTATTCTGGATTCAGATTTTTTAGAGTGAAGTTATGTTGGCATATGGCTTCTAGTGTTGTCATTGATGGCAACCTAAGTCAGTCATTTGATCCATAGTCTAGTTTTGGTTTATACCGATAAAACAGAATGAAGAAAAAGGCATCCAGTTAAAGGCAAAGATGTTGATCCAAATACCTCACCGGACTATTATTTTGAGTTGTGGATCTCAGAAAAAGGTTTGTTCATGTTTTTAATACCTTATTCATGAAGTATCTCGATGCGCATTTATTAGGGTATGATCTAGGAGATCTAGTGCACTAATCTTTTGGTTATTTGTGCTAGAAGGCCCACTTGGAGAAATTAGTCGTTGTGGATGTTTAAGAAGTAATTTTTCAAATGTTTTTGTGTTTGAATATGTTTATTTGGGTCCCTACTATGTTATGGATGACTATGGATGGTGCGCATAAATATTTAATTGAAGATCTAGCCGACAGTTGGAAAGAACTTTATGTTTTATGAAGCTGACATATGAATGATCAAATCCTTGATAGTGGATATATATATGAGATCAATTTTATCACTTTGATATAGCGAATGTGTGAGATACGAAGCATTTCAGTTTGTGCTACAAAATTCAGAAGGGTAATAGTGTGAATTCATTTGTACATGAATTTATGGTGTGAAGAGAAGAAAAGTGCAGAGCAGAGCAGAGAAAAGTGCAGACTCAGATAGAGGATCCAGAATGTAATCTATCAGCTTAACTGAAATTGTGAGTTGGCATAAGTAGATGCTACTAATTCAATTCAACCTTCAGATGGTTTTAATCTGAACTTTTGTAAGGTAGTGAGCCTTCCCTTTGAGTAGTGAGCTCTAGGCAGTGTGCCTAAATGCAAGTGCATTCTCTTTTGTAAAAATTTTATTTCAGTACTCAAATTATGGATTAACCTCCATCGTTTTTTTTCCCTAACAGGATCTCCATGCAAAAATACTTGTGTTATGGTGTTGTGGATGATTATTTTATGTGTTTACATATTTCCTTTGGTTTAAATGTTGAAATGGTTTTAATATCATATTAATAAAGTTAAGATTTGCAGAACATTGATTCACCCTCTGTTCCCTTGTGTCCAACAATTGGTATCAGAGCCTAGTTCCTCAGAAGAAGTTTAGCAGCTTGAGGTGGATTTTGGAATGTAATGGACTTTGATAGTCTTCAGCAATAGCTTTTGGTGGCACTTGACCTTGATCAGTCTAAAGCAAAAAGTTCAGGAATTGAAAGAAAATCTTAGGGATGCTGAGAAATTCATTCAGACATTGAAGGATCGGATTGTTAAATCCAAAGAGAAGAGAAAGGATCTTTGTGATCAGATCAAGCAAAAAGAAGGTGAAAACATGGATGATGCCCACCTGAATCAAACCTTGAAGAAAATAATTGAAGAATGTGAAAAGCTTGCCAAAGATAATGCTACCCTAAAACATGAAATGGAATCTATGGTGATGAAGCTGACTAAAAAGATTGAAGAAAGGAAGAAAAATGAGGAGAACCTTGCTCAGTCATTAAAAGAGAAATTTGATGAATATAGAAGAGTAAATGGAGAATTCATTTACATGGAAAGTGAACTGCTACAATTTAGAAACAATGGAGAAGAACTTGAAAAATAGTTTTTCATTCTTAGGAATGAACTTACTATTGCAAATAAATACAAGGAGAAGTTTAAGATTAGTTCAGTTAAGCTTGATGAGCTAACTCAAGGACAGAAGAGTGGAAATGACAAGAGAGGTCTTGGATATGAAAAAGGAGAAAGTTCCAGGTCTGGACAAAAGAATTTTAGGCAAGGAAACTAGATGAACAAAGGTGGAAGGTATCTGGTAAGACAACCTAATGCTCAAAATTTTGATGGTTACTGTTTTTCTTGCAAAAAATTTGGTCATATGGTTTCTCAATGTAGAAGTAATATGAAATCAAGAGATTCATCATTTTTTGGTCAGTGTTTCAATTGCAAAAAGTTTGGTAATAAATCAATTGAATGCAGAAATTGTCAAACTACTCTGTCAATAAAAGGAATGTTGAATGTTATACATGTGGAAGATTTGGGCATATTTCTAATCAATGTAGATCAAGAAGAAATCAATGGAATTATTGTTCTGGACAAGGAAGTACTGTGTGCTACAATTGCAATAAATATGGTCACATTGCAATATTTTATAGAAACAAAAATGTGGATAGAAGAGGTCTGGTATACAGAGGCAAAAATATATAGAAAGATGAAAAAGGAAAAGGAAAAGTGACTAAAGATGAAATAAGATATTAGATGAAGAATACATGGGTAAGGAAGAATGAGTCTGATGCTGGAAATGGTCCTACATCGGAACTTGTTTCTAGTAATTCTTTCATAAATTTATTTCAATCCATTGGCCTAGGGTGAGTTGTTCAAGAAAATATTTTCTCCCTTATCCATAGTTGGTATCGGAAAGCGAAGGATGGTCAAAAAGGAGTATTAATGATATGCAGAGGTTTTGGAAAACATTCACAAGAGAATTCAAAGAATCATAGATCCATGGAAGAATTTTTCTCTTGTTGTCTGAGAAAATAGAGTATCCAGAGAACCTAGGGAAAAATAAGTTATTGCAAGTGTCTGAACTATAAAAGACAAGTTGGAAGCCTCAATTGTCACTTTGCATTGAAGAAGAGAAGGATGAGAGAAATTTGTAGAAAAATTTTAAGCAATGAAGTTAATTCGTTGACGAAATCTCAAAACACATCATGTATTTTAGTTGTTTTCAGATTTTCCATATAATTCGGTGTACGGTTGATAAACGTAAAATACGAAAAGAAAAATGGAACAAATCAAAGGGTCAATAAATTTGGATGAATACATCAGTGAAAATATTAGGTTCATGAGAAATATTTTGTTACGCAACGAATTGAATCAATTTAAAGAAGCCAAACAAAAGAATTTGGATATTTGGAATGAGTTTCCCTACTTTGAGAACGCATAAATCATTAAATTCATTCTGAATAGATTGCACAATGACACCTTGATTGTGGAAAAACCCTACATCATTTCGAAGGAAGTAATTAAAAATTTAACTAGATTATGTAAAGTTGGGGACATACCAAGAAAGAAATCCATCTGAAACAAAGAAGTTGAAACCCTAACTTAAATAATTGGAGATCAAAGGGCATTGATAATTTCGACAATCAAGAACCCTGTTACAAAGTACATTGCGCGCAAAATATCATATAAAGTCTTTTTCAGAAATAGAGAAGGAGAAACTTCGACTGGTGCAGTTTACATCTCTCACAAGATGATAATGGAAGGTCAATAGTTTCACCTGTGCGGACTGCTAAAGCATCAAGTAATGGAGAATGTGCAATTAACAAAAGAGATAGGTCACCCTTTCAGGTTTGGTGATCTGGTCATATGTTTAGTAATGCATTTCTTAAATTTTTTTCCAATGATCAACAATGTGGTGTGGAAAGCAAATGAACCGGTATGCAAACAAATATACTCATACTCTAAGAGCTTGGCTAATTGGGATGAAGAATCTAGAAATTTCTTTAAGAATTTACTTGGAAAGTGTGGTTCAAACGGTATTTCTCTTTCAATAAGAACAATTGAAGTTGGTTCCTCTTCCGGTGGCATGGAGAAAAAGAAGAAAAGAGAAAAATAAACTATTGAATATGGCCCTCCGGAATGCAAGATTCCCAGAATTGAAGGAAAAGGAAAGGAACAGGAAATTGTGGATATTCCAGATGAATAATTTGATGAAGCAACTGAGGATCCATAGGGAAATGAACAAGAATTAGCCGAATTAGAACCAGAAAAGGAAATGTTAGAAGCAAGTGAAGAAGAAGATGACCTGACAAAGGAGAAGCTTCAACAGATTATTCATAAGGAATGTGGAATGCAAAAAATTTCCAAATTATGGTCTATCAAACCCTCATATGATCAGGATATGATTCTAAGTGTTCTAAGTGCTCATATTGTGCAAAGTCAGATCAAATTGGGGAGTTTGCAGAACATCTTACTTGAAGAAATGATTGAATGCTTAAAAGGATCAATGAACTCTAAGTCTCAAGACAAAGAAGGTGAAGTTATCCCACATTTGAAGGGGCAGTTCAGACTATCACTTACCAAATTGAAAAAGAAAATGAATGAGCTGAGGAAATGCATAAGTGCAGCTAATAACATTTATAACTATTGCATCCATTGGCCTCATGCAGTTGGGAAATACAAAGAGAAATTGGAGCAGATTGAAACAGAGTTGAATGGGATTGGAAAATCTTTGATATGTCTTAGGATCAGGATTGTAAAATCAAGGAAAGAATTTGAGAGCTACAGTCTGAGTACACAAAATTTCAATTCACCAAGAACACACTTGTGGACACTTTGTGGAAAGTGAAGGACCTAACTGAATGCAGACTAGAACAAATGGTTGAAATACTGAGAAAAGGTGAAAATCTAGAGGATGTGATTACAATTCCTGAATCCCTCACTAAGATTTTCAACAAGACATCCAAGAATAACAACATAATTATAATCATTGGGATCACAATAGATGCTTGGAAGAAATTCCTTCCAGAGATGAAGGAGAATCACAAGATAATTTTCTAACTCAAGTAACAGATGTTATTTTTCAAAATTTTGAATCAATTTTGAAGTTTTTGGGTGATTGAATACATATTTTGGCATATGGCTTCCATGATTTGTCATTTATGTCAAAGGGGGAGAGAGTGCAGTGAAAAATGCCTCATCAATCTTAGGGGGAGCTATGTTTTGAAATTTTTGGAGCGTAGGGGAAAGAGAGCAGTAAATTTTGGTAGCGTACTCATATTGATTCTGACACTTAGTCATTTTTCACTAAGTGTTGCCATCAATTCCAAAGGGGGAGATTGTTGGCATACGAATTCTAGTGTTGTCATTGATGGCAATCTAAGTCAGTCATCTGGTCCACAGTCTAGTTTTGGTTTATACTGGCAGAACAAAATGAAGAACATGGTATCTAGTTAAAGGCAATGATGTTGATCCAAATACCTCACCGGACTATTATTTTGAGTTGTGGATCTCAGAGAAAAAAAATTTCATGTTTGTAATACCTTATTCATGAAGTATCTCGATGCACATTTATTGGTGTATGATCTAGGAGATCCGGTGAACTAATCTTTTGGTTATTTGTGCTAGAAGGCCGACTTGGAAAAATTAGTCATTGTGAATGTTTAAGAAGTAATTTGTTAAATTTTTCTATGTTTGAATATGTTTATTTGGGTCCCTTCTATGTTATGGATGACTATGGATGGTGTGCATAAATATTTAATTGAGGATCTAGCCAATAGTTGGAAAGAAATTTATGTTTTATGAAGCCGACATATGAATGATCAAATCCTTGATAGTGGATATATATATGAGATCGATTTTATCACTTTGATATAGCGAATGTGTGAGATACGAAGTATATCAGTGTGTGGTATGAAATTCAGAAGGGTAATAGTGTGAATTAATCTGTACATGAATTTATGGTGTGAAGAGCAGAAAAGTGCAGAGCAGAGAAGAGTGAATTGCAGACTCAGACAGAGGATCTAGAATCTAATCTAATCTAAACTTTTGTAAGGCAGTGAGTCTTCCCTTTGAGCAATGAGATCTAGGTAGTGTGCTTGAATGCAAGTGCATTCTCCCTTGTAAAACTTTTATTTGAGTACTCAAATTATGGATTAACCTCCAACGTGGTTTTTCCCCTAACAGGGTTTCCACACAAAAATCCTTGTGTTATGGTGTTGTGGATGATTACTTTATGTGTTTTCATCTTTCCTTTGGTTTAAATGTTGAAATGGTTTTAATATCAAATTAATAAAGTTAATATTTGCAAAAAACTGATTCACCTCCCCCCCTCTCAGTGTTCCCTTGACTCCAACAATTTAGGCATACCTTGGCTACTTCCATGAATGGAATCACTTCTATCATTCATAAGTGTTTGAAATTCTCCCAGGAAGATGTTGTGCACATGGTGCATGACACTAGATGTCAGCCATTAGTGTCTCATGGGGGCTATTCATTAGATCATTTTTAGCCCGCCTCGATTAGTCTACTTCCTTCGAGAACAGATTTACTCTACTGTAGCTATGTAAAGTATAAGATTGGGGGAAAACGATAACCGAATTTGACCCTTTTGGTAGTGCAGCAACAAGCTACCTCCTCTTCTTGAAAGGGAAAGGAGAATCCTACCCATACTCGGGGTTCCTCTTCTACTCCTCTTTCTGAACAAGAGTTTTGGATGAATAATCCTTGCTTTTATTTAAGGAGTCTGATGATATTGGTTTGGCATAAGCCCAAGATTCAATTATTTGATCTTCCCTCTCTGTCTTCTAGACCTTGGCCCTACCTATACAGTAGAAGGAAGGGTCCTTGAGGGGAATCCTCTATGTCTCAACCTCCACAACCTCCCACCGCTCTTGCACCTAAAGCAATGAATGGGAAGAGGCCCATCGCCGAGGCGCTAGAGCCAACTCCCCTCATTGTTTCTCAACTGCTCCCTCCTGCTTCTATTCAGGAATTTGTCCCTCCACCGAAAATGGTTGTGATGGGAACCCCTATGGTTGAGCAGGATCCTTTTGTCCCTTTGCAGCTCCCGACCTCTAGCTCAAAGAGTCGCAAAAACTGCCTTACACATGAGCGCAAACGCTAACGAAAGGCTCTAGTAGCTGAGCCAGGTCCCTTTGCATAAAAAGGAAGAGGAGATGACCACCCCTACTCCAAGGCCTCCTATTGTGTCCTCCTCTCTCCTCCCCTCTACTTTCATTCAATTAAGTTCAATTTTTCTTTCGGCTCCTGTTGTGAGTGTGAATATGCCCGACCCTAAAAAGGTGCAGGTGTTTTTCGCTCCTTCAATTGAGCCACCCCTTTTGATGTCTCTTTAGGATTTCCCACCGTTCCCTAAGCCTGTGGACATGCCTAATACCTGGGTGGTGTCCGTCACGGTTTTCTCCTCCTCCTCCTCCTTGCCTCTCTCCTCATCTGTGGGAAGTTCACATTCCCTAATGAAGAAGAAGGTGGAGGTTAGTCCTTCCAGCAATGGGAGGCATAAGAGGAGCCCACCTTCTCCAAAGGGTGGTCCTATGCTACCTTGTTCTTTTCTAGTGATAGAACAAGTTACGTCTTATCCTGAGTTCATCACCACTCTTGAGTCACTCGATGAGCCAAGCAATGAATCTCAGGTGTCGTCCTCCCCATCCATTGAGGTATGACATGGCACTCCAGTAAAGTGCATGTTTAACTCTCTAGACAAATTTCTAGCCTTTTCGGCAATCTTCATGAAATTGTTGACCATAGCTCCACAAGAGCCTAGTGGAGGAGACCTTGTGAGGTCTTCTTCTGTAGCAGTTGTTGCAGGAGGGTTGGAAGCTCCTCCCATTAATATTCCACCACTGTAGGAACGTCCTCCTTCTCCTTATAATGATCTATATGGGGAAGCAAATGACCTCTTGGTCAATGAGTGTTAGGGGGAGGCCTCTTCTTTATCTTTAGATTAGATGTGTGTGTGTTTTGATGTGTTCCCCCAAACTTATGTTATGTGTTTTTGGGTGACCCTTTTAACCCTTGTCAATGGTTGGTTATAGGATTGATTTTGTGACATAAACCTTCTTCTATTTGTATCATCATTCTTCCTCTATTATGCGTTTTGACTTTCGGAAAATTGGGGACGATGCAAAGCGTTGGGGCATTTAGGCTTCCTTTCCATGTTGACTCGATTTTTTATTTTTACTTTGTCTTCTCATGCATTCTTCATGTGGTCTGATATAGTAGGGGGTTGATGACAGTTCATTTATATACTACTATTGTACTTATATATATTCATGAGCATCTCTAACCCCAAAATATCAAACTGCTCATGTGTCCTTTGTTTGTGATGTTTTTGTCTCTTTTTATGCTTTCCTTATCTTTCTCTCTTATTTTCTTGAGTTGTCCCTCCCTCCTATGGGTGACAACGTCCCTTTCATAATGCCTTTTTATTTTCAAAAAATGTATTTGTTGCCAACGAATCTTTTCTCAAGAATCCTCACAAACCTTTTTTCAAGAATAGCATTCTCGAATTCGGCCCCTAACGGAATGTGTTTCCTTTATCATGGATTGATAAAGAAAGAAATTGAGAACTTTCCTCTAAGGAGGGAGCGAATTTTTCCTATGGGATAAGCCTCGACCTTCCCCTTACGAGGGGGCATTTTCTTCCTTTCAAATTCCTTGATTAAGTGAATATTTTTTGAAAGGATTCCTTGATGATGAATCAATTTGAGAAAAAAATGTCTCTTCTATACTTCCAAACAGTGCATCCCTCAAGTGGACTCCTCTTCTTTTGAAGAGTTCTTGAAGGATCCCTTTGAAATCCTTCCAATTTGTTGACGATCTATGTGATTGTCTGCTTTCTTGCCTGCATGGCTGCTCTATGTTTCCTAGCATGTTTTATCTGCGGATTAACATGTCACTTTGTAGGTGTGCCTATAAATCCACCTTCCAATCCGACTCTACAGAGTCCCCTTATTTATATTTCCCTCATGAGAGAGAACTTGGGGGACACCCCCTTGTAGTAGGCCTATAGGTTTCCCTCATGAGAGAGAACTTGGGGAACACCTCCTTACAATTTTGTGGGCCTATAAGGTTTTTGTGGGTTTCCCTCATGAGAGAGAACTTGGAGGACGCCTCCTTGTAGGTCTGTGGGCCTGTAAGGTGCTTACTTCTTTGGGTTTCCCTCATGACAGAGAACTTGGGAGATTCCCGTTGCAGGTCTATGGGCCTGTAAGGAAATTACTTCTCTGGGATTCCTTCATGAGAGAGAACTTAGGGGTTTTCTTCTTGCGGATCTATGGGCCTATGAGATGCTTTCATCCTATAGAATTTTTTCCATCATTGATCTAAGGGCCTTCGGTGTACTTTGTGCAACTTCATATTTTTGCGGAGCTATGGAGTCTTTTTATTCAAAACACCCCAAGGAGAGTACATGTGGAGTCCTTTGCCTACCCTACACTTTCGAGTTCACCAGATCATGGTTTGCTTCCTCGACGGATTAGAAATACATTTTTATCTCTTTTATCTCTTTGATCTACTTCATTGAGCATTCATCAATACTCATGCTTTCTAAAGTGGGGTAAAAATGTATAGGCACAAATTTGCACCCCTTAGGAAAATCCCCTTTCACATACCCTCACCTTAGAAAATCAAATCCAAAGGCAAAATTCCACATCATCCACCTACCTTCCATCCACTTGGCATCTATCGTGTGTTTCGGTGAGAGAATATTTGTCAGGGACACACACATGGCACACAGAAGTCTCTGCAGCGTGCTACCATCCTTAACAGATTCTTGCATTTGAATCTGGCAAAGGCATTAAACACCCAATTGGGGTCGAATTGTAACATCCCTCTTCAACCAACCAACCCCAAAAATGGTAGATTATTTCCATCCCACCTTCAAAAAAATTCACTTTCACTTCATTTCATCCTATAGAATCTCTCTTGAACTCTCTTAGCATTTTCACTTCACTCTTTCTCTAAAGCAGCATTCTTGCACTCCATTGTTGAGCATTGCAGCAGCTTTGAAGCTCCATCAAATCCACATTGCAATTGTGAAGCAAGCCATAGAATTGTGGACTTGGAGTCTTGTGAGACCTACCCCCATCATCGTTACAGTTGTGGTGACTTTTCCAAGTCCTTGTATTCTCCCTCTATTGGCTAGTGAAATTTTGGGTGGAGGTGGTAACGCTTCGCTTCTCTCCTTTGTGATTTGTTGAGTAGCATAGTATTGTTTTGTAGTGTTCATTCCAATATTTACTTTCTTCTTTCCTTTATCGTATTATTCCATTGTATTGCTATTTGGCTATTCCTGGAGGTGGAAACACCAAAATGGGGGGTCTGACTAAGGCGAGCCCCTATACAACCCCAACGATTTTAGCTAGGGGAACCCACCACATAGAATGGGGAGTGGGAGAAAATTCCCCTCATACCTTTTAGGAGGAAATTAGCTTTACTTATTTTAAAAATACAAAAGAACGTATTCTAATGAGCCCTAAAAATGTTCAGGTCATTGCTTTAGTTTCATGTCTTTTTATCTCATTTCTACTAAGTTTCAAAGAAATTTCTAAACCTTTCTATATACTTTAAGTATTTAATAAACATTAAAGATGATATAATATATTAATGAATGAATAAATGATATTTGACTGTCTATGGGATTTAGTAAAATATTATGATTAATTATAGTTGTTAATAATGAAAAATGTCTTTGAAATGAGACTAACCCCCTATAGTCAAGACCTGTTAACCCACGGCAAAAGGATGCCAATTCAACATGACTAGAGGAGGTGACCAACTTCAGCACATGTGTATGTTTTGAAGATGATGTAGATGATGGTTTGAGGAGTGATGGTCTAAGGATGTGGAAAAGAATATCCATGTCATTATATCCCTTCAATAAATCATGGAGGAAAAAGAGACATGTTCTAATAAGGGACGACAATTCATAATAAAGACTACCTTGCTAGGAATGTTCTCTAGCTATAACATTCCACTTAATTAGTGTAGAGTCCTTATCAAACTTTTACACTCTTACTTCCACTTGTTATTTTTGTTAAATACAGACTTGGTCCTCTTCCTATGTTTTTGAAAGATTTGATAGTTGCTCATAGTTTGTATATTGTTTTTGAATAAGAGGAATCTCATTGACCCTATATAAGGGGATACTCTTATGAGAGACTGACTAGCTATATTTTTACATAGAATTAAATTGAATGTCATTTTTTTTATACTCTATTCGAAAGCTCTATGTATGTTCAGATTACAGTAAAGAAGGATACTTTAGTTGCATGATTTTTTGAGTTAGTATTTGAAGGAGACAATTGCAGATTGTAGCAGCTCAAGAAAGGGCCACTTGAGGTACTGTAGAATCCATGTTATCTTAGATGGTTTAGATTGTAAACTATAATCTTTGAATTGTAGTTCCAATTTATATTGCATTGAATGCTATATTGTGATTTCTAAATTGAAACTTATAATTTACATTCTATTCAATTTTATTAAGTGATTAATCGAAATAGGTCATGTTGCAGCATAAAGAGTCACTAGTTACAGTTTGTGAAAAGATAAGTACCTGTAGCAATTACTAAAAGTCACTTAGAATAACTAGCATTTGCTTTCCCTATTCTCAAAATAGGAGTTAATTCAAGCTAGGAATATTTAGATGAATTTACTTTTGTTCTATTACCTATACTCAATCAATTAAGAAATTCTAGGAATCAATTCTTAACTTTATACATATTGCTAGCATCATCTCAAGTTTACAATTCCCTAGTTGAAAATTTAATGAATCCCTCTTGTGAATCATGAATAGGTCAACCTGAAAAAATAGTAAAGTCATACATTCCCTAGGGCCACCACTTCTTGAGAATGTGCTAATTATTTTCTTGGTCTCGTGACATTAGATAATTTGTTGATTCTTCACTTAATATAGCAACAATTTATAGGCTTGGGGTTTCAAAGGGGAAGAGGTAGAAACCGCCTTAGGGCATTGAGATTCAAACTCTTCAAGACCTCAAGTAATCTTATTTTCAACCAAAATTTCTAATCATAAGGAAATAATTTCTCACATCGAGATGAACTAGTAATAGGATTAGAACATTCCATATTATATTACTTAAGCTCATTCACCATATTTTTATTACATATTGATGGAAGTTGGAGGGGATTTATCAAGAGGAATGATACCAAAAAATTTGTGCTAAACTAATATTTTACTTGATTTAGTAACTAGGTTAACACAGATAATAATTTTTTCTATCCCTACCAAGACTTCAGCTTCCCAAAACTCCAAGGGTATTCCATAAATCCTAATCCATATGGGACCTTCATTGAAATTATTATTTTATAGGGTGAAGCTCGAGCTCCATAATTTGATGAGAAGGAAGGCTTTATCAAGGAACCAATAGTTTCCTAATAGGATGTAATAACCCTCTTTAAGTGAAAAAGGGAAGTATGAAGAAATATCTAGCTATCACAAAAATCTCCCAATACCTTTTTAACTTCCATTTCTTATTCTCAAACCCTAAAAGCATCAATGTTTGGGTTGCTCCCAATGAAATTGTCAATTAGATAATTCTCCATTTATAAATAGGCTTTCTTGATAAGCTTTGTTGAAACTTTCAAGGTTAAAAAAATATCAACCAGAGGATATATCTCTTAAACACATGGAAAATTCAAGTTTAATACTATTGAACACCCAGAATACTGAGAGGGGGGTGAATCAGTATTCCATTAAACCATTTACATAATATATATCCAAGCGATAACACAACTCTAACTATAATAACAAGTGAAAGCATGGAATCAACACAATATCACAACACACATGAACACCAGTATTTTTACATGGAAAATCCAAAATAGGAAAAACCACAATGAGGGTTAACTCATAATATAATATATCCGGATATAGATTATTACAATGGCTCACTACCAGGGCTCATTGTCCTTGAAGGCTCACTGCCTGAAGTAAATTACAAAATAGAGTATGGAAACACTACTAGGATGAGAAATGAGATAGAATGCACTTTCCTTGTGCTGGAGTTCAGTTCCAATGAAGCACAGAATAAAAAACACTTCTATGAAAAGTGTACAACAATCCATGCATGATATCTTTGATTTTTTCACAACTACATAATTTTTCTCTATGTCGCTCTCTCATATATATACTATATAAATTTGCATACACTAATTAGGTCAGCCTTATTAGAGTATCCCTATTTCAAATCAAAATTAACTTTGTCATCTTTATCCTTGAAACATATTCATATTTGTGCCCAAAACAAGCGTGTAATATATGATATCAGTTGGCTTAGACCTAAGATAGATCCTTTTAGCAATCGCAACACATATTTAATATTCTTGACACAAATTCATAAATAGGTCAGCCAAAATTGGACCTAAAACATTAGACTTCAAACATATATGAAATTTTCCAAAAGTGTAACTCCAAAAATTGTTAACACATCAAATTCTCTTTTAGACAACATCAAATAACTTATCTTCAACTCCGCAAGATAAAAAAATTAATCATGAGAAAATGCGGAATTTCCCACATCAATGCGCTATACAAAAACTTACTATAATCCTCAAAACAGAACACTATTACTCATATCTTCTATATGCATTCATATATCATCATAAAAACTTTGAAGTAAGATTAATCTCTTAGTCACAAATCCATGTATAAAATCATGTAGAGATATCTTTCAATGTGGCAGAATCTGGACCAAAGAATTGATGCATTGAACTAGTATATAAATAGAACATGGTGTACCAATCTATTTCTAACTATGTATTTTCAACCGTATAACCAAGCCAACTGAAAACTTGTCTATAGATGTAAATGATGTCAAGATAGAACATATTAACATCTTCTAAACAAATCTTTACAAGATAAGGTAATCCGAACCAAAATACCAGATCAACAAATGTTCAGTATCTGATTAGCATAGCTCGAACCTTTAGTACAGAAACAATTGATGATCTATACAAGTAATGTGAGTAAGGTATGCTAATGTTAATTTTGACATAAATGACAATATTCCAATTTCCAACAAATACAATCCTTAAAAAATTCTCTACCTAAGAAATACTAATTTTTAGTTGACTAGACACACCCTTTGGTAGACTACAACTCATCTTGTCGCTCCTCTCACATAAGGATCTTAAGGGACCCATGACATCATATTAAAGATTGTAAATTTTTTCATCAATATTTTTTATATCCCCTAGTCCTCTAGAATTTACAAGATAAGTGATACTTCCTTCCCAGTACCTTCAAAAACTTTACCATTTTTTAATGTGTTTTGATCACCTTGTTTTTTGTATATTTCTATCTATGTAGTTCCAATAAAAGTATCATTTCAAAACCAAGGAAACATTAGGATTATGAACTTGGGATTATTTTGACACAAAACTATTTGTGCCCGTTAGACATCTACCCCTAAGCATAACTAGCCTCACCTCTTTATTAGAGGGCACATTTTAGAGCCTCCACTTTTTGGGAATGTCTTAAGCTTTAATCTGAGCATTCCAATTTCATAAAATTTATCTCCTAGGTGCACAAGTTCTTGTTTTGACCCTTTCAAAGTTTAATTTTGTAGTCTTTTTTTTTGTGTTTCTAAGTTGTGTGTCTTATCTTTCCATAAGTCCCGACTCTTGCATTTAATGAGCAATTCCATAATAGGATTTTTTTAGTTTAAATTAATTTTGTTTATTTGAACTACATTAATATATACAAAAAATCCCTAGTAATATGATATATACAATTATATATAAATTACTTTTGTCAGTTCTCCAACTAACAGATAGTCTCTAAGAAGTTCAAGGGATCTATGCTCAAGAGTATTATCAAGTTGTCCAACAAATGAGAGAAAATTGGATACTATCTCCTACACTTCAAGCTTTGAAAATTCTATATGGGTAGACCTATAAGATGTACTAGCTAAAAATACACAACATATTGATGTAAAAGTTCTTAGAATATGTAAATATTCATACAAAATAACAAGGATTTATGAGATTACAAGAAACAATGACTTACTTTCTTGTATCTTTATCTTCTCAAGTATGAATGCAACAATAATTTAAATAATTAAAAATTATTTGATTAATTCTCCATTATTTATATATTATGGGTTGAGAGAAGTTATTTATCCTACATACTGGTGCCTTATGGTAGAGCAATAGAGTCACTAACTTGATGTATTCATTACATCATCACACTACAATAATTATAATAGTTTATTTCTTTATTATTACCTTACAATAATTAAACCAGTTACATATAGCACTATGATCTAAGCTCCACTTAATAATCCTTATAAATTCCATATTTCTACTATCATTAGTAAAAGGTTTATGTTACTCCTTGACTAACAACTAATATCAAATAATAATTTATCACAACAAATGTGTGTAAGGAATTTAAAATCCCTTAGCTCATAAATTGAAAGAAATAACGAATTGCAATTGGATATAATTTAGGACAAGAATATTCATTCATATTAACTCTTCAAAAATAATGCTAGAATACAACTTCAACAATGATGGGCACTATGTATTTCTAGAAACTTGACACTACTACTATAAGAGTACTTCCCTCCTCTTTTTGCATTTATCCAACTGCCTTATAATAAAAAAATATTTCTCATTTTAAAGGGAGACTTCAAGTCAAAGGATTCATAGATGAGTGACACTTGTCATGTTATAATTTCATGATGAGTAACTATTTATTTCAAATTGATAGATCGTTCGGTTAGTATGCAATTGCATCACAACCATGTTGTTGATGAGAGGATGATGTGCACAAATATTGGCACTAAACATATATGGATCTCCCTTTGTAGGTCGATAATTTGTAGAAGTTGGAAACTATTTAAAACATCTCTACCACATTCTCCAAACACTCATTTCAGCCTCTTTTAGGAATTCAAACCAATTGACACCTTTGAAGACATTTTTAGGATATATAGCATTAAGGAATCAAGGGTGATAGGGAATTCATGCTCTATGAGAGAAGGTTGGATAAATAACTTCAATACAACTAAGGCATTGAGATGTCAAGATCAAGGAGTCAATACATAGCTTAACAATATACTAAAATAAGGGAATTCTAAAATTTTGACTCAAATAATTTTTAAGGAGCAAACAACAAAGTTTTGGGCTTCAATGTTTGATGGAAAGAGATACCAAGTTAAGGGAGTGTTGAAATTCTATCCCTGATAAATGTTATAGATAAAATGGTAGATTTTCAATATTTTAGGGTTTGATGGAAGAGGTTTTCAAATAAGAAATGATTGAAAGTTTGACTCTGATAAACATAGTAACCTTATTGACAAAGTTTTAAGATTATAGCATTTACTAAAAAGAGGTAATGATTGAAAGTGTAACTCCTATAGACTTAGAAACATTTCGGATAAAAATATTATTGTTTCAAATATTTAGGGTTTGATGGAAAAAGGTACCTAAATAAGGGATGATAAAAATTATAACTCCACAAGGCTTAGAAACTTTCTAGAGTGAAAGGTATTGGATTTCAAGGAGTGAAGATGAAATGGAAAGGGTATCAAGGGATGGGCTGGATGAGGAAGTATGAAAGTCTAAAAATTGTAAATGACTAATGTTTTTAATAGAATGTTAGGATTCAAGGATTGAATACCAAAGGAATGGTACAAGCGGATTATAAACTTTGAAATATATGCAAGGCAAACACAAGTATGTCAAACATCCTTGAATGTCGATACCAAGGATAGAAGTATTGAATATTCAAAAACTCTAAAACTTTGACATAACAAAACTTAGAAAAAAAATTAACAAGGACTCAAGTAGGTTGTCGAGATCGGTAGGGAAGGTATGTAGGTATGGACAAACTAAAAGTTTGAAAGTATGATAAAATAATATAATACCAAGGGAAACAACCAAACTTATATTTTTTGTGGATTTTGGTATCTTTTGACACTTAGGGGACCTATTTAGAATATCTTAAATTAGTTATAAATAAAAGGTCAGATATGACAAAGACACAAAATAGAAGGGACTTAAGTAAAAATGCCATTATAGATTTGAGTCCCAACTACGGCTCTAGTCAGGATGTATCTTCTAGTGGGACATAACAAGGATTAAGAAATACTCCAGGATGTAGACCCATAGAAACATACACATACTTCATTATGGATCACATACAACCATGGTTGCATAATACACAAACAAAAAGAAAATAAATATGTATGAAAAGAGAATGATTAGAGCCTAGGAGAAGAAATGTTTTAGAAATTATCCATGTATCAATAATTCCTAAAATTTCCTAGTTAGACAAAGAATGGTCAAAGCCTAGGAGAAAAAATGTTTCAAAAATTATCCATGCCTAGATAATTCCTAAAATTCTCTAATTAGACTTTCAATAAAATATGAATCCTCCCCATGAGAATTCACAATTGTGTGTGGTTCTAAATGCAAGAGATCAAATCCACCATATTTCCCTTTCTCATGTGACCTATCATTCCACACTAAGACCAAGTCTCCAACTTCATATTTATTGATACTAGCTCTTTTATGAAACCAATATTTTATCTATTAGTTCTTTGCATTGACAACCTAATATCTTATTTTGATTTAATCCAACTTGATGAACAAATTTATCTTGTAAACAATGACATCATCTAATTCCTTAGATGATTTTTATATGAATTTGCATACTAGTAATATTATTAATAAGAAAATTTGTATCCATCCCATATACTAATTCATATGATGATGGGTATGACTTGGTCAATCCAAAGAGTTAAGCTCAATTTTGAATCCCAATCTTTTTTAGTATTTCCTATCATTATTTTAGTGATCTTTGTCAAAAATTTATTGCTAGAATTAACCTCTCCATTTCCCTATGGATGATATAGAGAAGAATGGTAGAATTTAATCCCATAAACAACACAAAGGTCAATGAATTCTAAGGATCTAAAACATATAGCATTACTTGTTATAATTTTATTTAGAGCCCCAAATCTTTTAACAATATGATTCATGACAAATTTAATCATTACCTTGCTGGTAATATTTCTAGTGGGAATGGTGATGCAAGCATCCAGATTGACATAGAAATCGTGAAATGTTGTTGCCAGCCTCCACGTCAGATCCTTCATGTGATGGTGATGCAAGCATCCACGAGGGATAAGGTCATTTCATGGCCGTCGATTTTACTACTAATGTTGCTTTGATTTTGCAGGTACGTGGTTCATAATGTAAAGAGGTGTGTTGGGTTAAATCGTAAATCAATGTGCCTTCTCCTCATATGTTTTGAGAATTGGGAAGTGTGCAAATCTTTGGGCAAGCGATCATCTAAGCTGGCTTAATCATTATTTATCACCCCTTTTGTGTATTTATCTATCTTTGATAGTGTTGTTAGCATTTAAGCATCTTTTGTCGACAAGTTTTAGTATCCTTCTCTCTTGTTTGTCTGGGTATGCATGAGGTGCCATGGCTTTTGGAAGGAGTAGCAGCTATTCAAAGATCGTTGTGGGTGGTAGGAAAGGGAGACTGGTGGTAGCTATCGGGAGGTGGTCTGTATTAAAACATTTTAGGTGCTTGGAAAATGGCTTATCAACCCTGGAATCTCTGCATTTACATGAAGGTGCATGCCTAGGAGAAGCACTTTGAGGGTTTCCTATCGCATGAGGCCTTGGCATTTTGTTTAAGCTAGAATGTCTGCGGGTAGAAAACTGCATTCGAACAATAATTGGTATCGAGGTAATTAGCCCGAAAGCGTGGAGGATTGTGCTGCCATCTCAGGTGCTTTCTATTTTCTTGTCGAATTTGATGGATTTTTGCCAGTCTCTAAGGGATTTGGAAGATATTGCTGGTAAATATGTTAAGGGTGAATTTTTGCAAGATAATGCTATGTTAACTGTAGTCCAAGGATATAACTTGTATAAGGGGAAAGGGCTCATAGGAGGTTTATTCTCACAAAAATTTCTCAAGCAATGTCAGGGTTATCAAGAAATATATGATGCAATAAAACTGGCTTATTGGCATAGCAATGATAGATTTTTTTTGAAAACTCTAAGGAAGAATTGCAGGTGTCTGTGTGCTACTTTGGAGATTGACATAAGAGATATTTTTTTCGTAATTTCTTTCTTAAGGTCTCATGTTTGTTTGATGTCTGATAATAACCCTCAATTGGAGCAGTTACAAGAGGCTACACAGGTGTACATTGCTTCAAGAGCACGACTTGTTCCAGAGAGAGGTGTGGAGCAAGATGGGAAGGCCCTTGTGTGGAAAATATTTCGAGAGCAACTTGTAGATGATATGGAAGGACAAGATGAAAATTTTCTAGTTTATATGGAAGAATGACTGTAATGGTCTATTAATTTTGGAATTTTTTGTCAATATATGATATCCACCGTCAAAATGTCTCCTGCTTTTGTTGGATATGGGATATATTGTATTGAAGTTTGTCAAGCCCTATCTATTTGAAATCCTTCTTCAAGTGGTGGGTTGCTATAGAAATGTAATATGGGGCAAGCAATGTATCGAGCACTGCTATGTAATATGTTGCAATATGTCGTGCTCTGTTACCAGGAATGTGTTTTGTGCATAGTTATCATGCTGCTGGGGTTGGGGAAAAGGTTTCAGGAGTTACAGTTTAGTCTTTATTTGAAGTTTTAGTAGATTGCAAGAAGCATAGGCTTAAGGAAAATTTCCATTTTCAGTTGGAAATCAAAGACATATTTTGTACACACATTTCAAATATTAATATATATAGGAATAAATTACCTCTTACCTAAAAAATATATATTTCTAGTGGGAACTGCTTTATTCTATTTTGTGAAGTAATCAATAGCCACCAATATTTATTTTAATCCACCACTAGACTTCTCAATGATACCAATGAAGTCAGTAACTCACTTTTGAAAGGGGGCTTCTATTGTTAATGGTCTTAATAGAAAATCTTCATATCCCTTTAATTTACTAGACAATCTATATAAAGCATCACACCTCTTAACAATTGTGTGCATCAGTAAACAAGGATAGCCACCAATATCCTACTCAAATGATCTTGTGGGTTATGTCTTGTCCATAAAATAGACTTCACAATCCCCACCACGTATCTCTTGTAATACTTTTACAACTTCCTTATTATCTAGGAATTTCAAAAGAATATCATCTCTATTCCTCTAGAATAATTTATTGCCCACAAGAACATATTTTATAGCATGAAGCTTCAAAGTTTTTTTTAGATCTCACACATTTTCCTTGGACAGTAGATGATGCAAAAATTATAGTATATATTCATACCATCTTGATTTCTCTGATTTAATACCTCTTTATCATTTTCCATATCCAATCGATTTATCTCGGTTACTTCTAAATTTGATTCTACCATTAGCCTTGCTAGACTTTGTCCCATGATTACCTTGGTTACCTGATCTCAATATTGAACTCTTGAATTTTGTTGATCAATTTTCATCTTCTACCAACACTTTTTGTTGAGTGAAAATATGTTTCATTGCAACATATGGTACATAGACTACAACTATCATTCCTACCAAATAAGGTATAAAATTCTTTGTTGCTTCAACTAGGGCCTAAGCATGATTTTCCATAGCAACATACTGAAATTATATAGCTTGAAGGGACTTGTTAAAAGGGAAATATTATATTTAGGGCCATCTTGATTTTTCTATAATATCACAACAATTATGTGGAATGAAGAAAATGAAAACAATTGAAAGGGCTTTGAGAAAGAAGGATATGCTAACATTGGGACCTATTTGATTACTTCTTTGATATCTCAAAAAGCCTTAGTGGATTCCCCTTCCCAAGCTATGGTCTATCCTTTTTAATCATCATGGAAATGGATTTAGTCTTCTTGATAAAATTTGGCACAAACCTCCTAAGGAAATTTATCTAACCAAAGAAATATTGAGGAATCTTTTCAATCGCAACCACTCTTTCAAGGTTAATTTTGGTTCCATATTTAGACATAATATTACCTAGTAATTTTACCCTATGTAACCCAGAACATACACTTTTTAGGGTTTAGGGAGATACCATATTCCATAAATATTTTTTAAATAAATTAAAACTAACCACAATGGTCCTCAACCTTCTTGGAAAAGGATATCGTATCATATTAAAAAACCACCATTATAATATCAGTTAAATCAAAAAATAGTACATCCATGGTCCTTTGAAAAGTATCTCAAACAATGGTTAAACCAAAAGGCATCCAAACATACACATATATCCCTATGTAATAGTAAAATTAATATTGTACTACTTTGGCTCCTTAACTTTTGTTGATGTTTGTCGTTGATGTCAAAGGTCTTGTTCATTCATTTGGCATTGATGTCAAGGTACTTATTTATTCATTTCATGGTGTGGCAAAAGTGGTTTTTGTCCTTTGATGCCATCTCTATGATAAAGTTGCTTCATTACAAAGTGATTGTTGATCATTCAGAGGTATATTGAGACATGGTGAGTGAAAGAATTATTGTTCATTCATGGAGTCTTCTTTTCACAAGAATCCTTCATCATATCACAAGTTATCATCTTTCATAAATCAGGCATTCAATGGAAGAGTTTTGTATTAAAGCATGATTGATAAAGGTAGAGATATAGGCAGAGATTATTATTAATATTTGTAATAGAATGAAACTGAAGAATCATTGTCATTGAGCATTGTCAATGTTTTATATGTTTTTTAATCATGGACTTCCGAGCTCAACCCATGTGACTGGTTAATTTTTTTTTTTTTTGGGTGCTGCCCATTTGACTCTCGGGATGTGCCTTCTTACCACCCATCATTTTTTGTGAATATGTAACTTTATCTTAATTTTAACATAGATAGCTGCCTATTCATAAAAAAAAAGATTGCTTTGACTTCTCTTGGTGTTCTTATGAGGATTAGGGTTGTTATTTTTCACTACCTTTCAAAAAGTTATCATTGTTTCCATTTCTATTATCTATTTCAAAGACTGATAGAGGGTTAAATATTATGGTGGTAATTCTTCTTTTTTAGGGTTTTGATTGTTGAAATATTTATATCTTATAACCTAAATCACAAAGCATTACCCTAAGATCCTTGAAGACCTAGGGTTTATGTATTATGAATTTCATCAATGTAGAGTTATCTTTATGTTATATTTGATTCTTGACTGGTTATACACTGTGGAAATTTTCTTAAGTGGTGACTTGAGGGTTTAAGCTCATCGGACAATCGACCCCTACTCTTAGGTGTTACCATCTAGACAGGTTAAAGACTTATGTTTTACCGCCTACAGTAAGATCGATGGGCATTATTTAATTGATGGATTGGTGGGTTTTGAAGATCAAAGGTCCTCTTTTAAAACTGAAGAACGATTACTTCTCGAGGAACGTTGATGGGCATATGGGTGTCATCGCCCTTGTTTTAGCTACATAAAAAAATTATAAATGTATTGAGACAACGATGGAATGTGGATCTTTGTCGATGATTTGAGGGTATTCTAACCATGGTCTGGGTTCTGTGAGAGTGGATTGAAGACTATGATACTATGTTTTTTTCAAGACAATACACAAGGAAGGAGACTTGAATAATAGAATATAAAAGGGTTATATGGTACCTTTGTTGACTATATTCATGAAATGTGTTTTCTTTGCACATATTAGTGTGACTTGAATGAGATCACAAGTGACTAGAGGATCACAAGTGACTAGAGTTTGATTGGAAGTAAGGATAGTGTGTGAATTTGTATAACAGTGCTTTGGATATGTAAATGTCCATGTGACTGAAGTCTAACATTGTCTAGGTGTGTTTATCATAACATAGGACATGGTTGTATAAAATTCATTCTTGTGACATCTATTTTCTCATTCAAAGGTTACAGTCAAGGTGTGTGTAGAAGTTGAGGATTCTTTGTTCATATATACATTAGTTTAAATCTTGTTTGCGTTTGTTGAGATAAGGGGATTCTTGTAAAGAAATTATTATACATGTATGCAAGGAGGGATAATTGTTGAATGTTTGTATGTGAAATAAGGGAAATTGGTTGATCTATAGCATATTGTAAACAGATTAGTACTTTGTACATTTGTCCTTCATTTCTCATTGGATTTGGTGCTCCTATTTTTCATAAGCAGTTAGTACTCGTAGACATACTGTATTCAGTGAGAATTTGATCAATGGGACCTAATGGTGAAAAAATTGTGAGGATTGGATTGGTTCTTCAAACACAACTAACACTCACACTATGGTTTTTCCCTTTCTAGGGTTTTCCACTTATAAAACTTGTGTCATGGTGATTCTTATGTTTTTCCATTGAATTTTGTGCTTTTCAAAAGTTGTTTAATTGCATTTTTTTTGTGCACCACTGATTCACCCCCCACCCCTCTCAGTGGTCTTGAGTATTCCTTCAACTTTTACCTAATTATAGCTAAAGAAACCATCCATCATAAATAATAGTTCATAGACATTTACCTTCTGCAACATTGCTTCCATATTTGGCAAGGGGTAGTTGTCTTTCAGAGAAGACATGCTTAGGTTCTTGAGATTCATACACCAAGTAAAATATCACCATTCTTCTTTCTTATAGGGACTAAATTAGACACCTAAGTGAAAATTTTAATTGGCTTAATTATCCCATCATCTTTGATTTTAGCTAGTTCTTGTTGCATCTTTGGTGCTAGACTAGGATTGATTGGTATTTGTTTTTATCTAAAAGGTTTGGCATCAATATGTAGAGGGATTTAATTCTAAAATGATTCCTCTCTATAAGCATTCAAATCATCATATGACCATACAAAGACTATAATATTTTCTTAACAAAGTGATAAGCATAGTCTTGGTCTTAGGATTCATCTTTTTTCTAATGTAAACCTTTTTCAATGATGAATTTATACCTAAATTGAAATCTTCCTGATTTTTTCATGCAGAGAGATTGGTTTAGATATGTTCCTGTTATCCCCATCAAACACTCTTTCCAAGGCAACCAACTCTTTGGGGATATTATTGGTATTTAATTGAATGGTATCATTTCCAAATATATTTTCTTTTCCATCAATATTTCAATAAAATATTAGAAATATATCTCCTAACTATGGTAATCATCTATACAGTTCAATTTTTTGAGAATATCATGATCATCACTAAAAACTTTCTAGTGACAAATGGTGTTAGACACAAGTGATCTTGTCAATACTTCTACCTTTGAGATTCCTATAAGTGTTAGGCATGTTAACCTAATTGCTATATTTTCTAATAAATCAACAACAATATTATTTTTTCACTCTACCTAATCATTAGAGAATGTATCAAACAATTCTATACTATCTCATATAACATATCTATATTGTTTGAGCCTCTTTTATTAGAATTATATTTGATCTTACTTGTAACACAACCAATTCAAAATCTCCTAAGACTCTAATATTTTTAATGTTATTCTTAATTATTAAATTCAACCCTAGTAGTAATGCTTCATATTCAACTACATTATTAGTACATTCAAATCCTAGGTTGAGATCATATTTGAATGACTCGCTAGATGGATAAATGAGGATAACTCCTGCTCTAGATCCTTCTTTGGAGAAAGATCCGTCAAAATAAATTTACCAAATACAATTGTTAAAATGAGATTCTTGAATACCCATTCTTTAAGGAAATTGCTCACTTTGAGTGGACTAACTCATTTCTACTCTAAATTTGTCCAAATTAGTATCAATGAAACATATTTCATCTTCATAGTGCTCAATATCTTTAATAATGGAGAGATAATTTTCTCCTGATCTAAATCTACATCTTTACCATTTATGGGAATGAGTGTAAAGGAAGATTCCATCTATATACTTCCTCCTATGACTACAAACTACCTGCTTGATAATAGGATACCATATTGGGAAGAGATGTCAAAAATAGTCCCATTCATCTTATAACCTTTTTCAAGGAAAGTTGACAAATTAAAATACACATACTTTATGACACAAGTGACTAACCTCCCAAGAATCCATTACAAAGCATTTCTTATAGGACTTAGTCACTTGCAAACCTTAAGAAACCATGAATTGTAGTAGATCAACTAGTTACTTACCAACTTATCATTTACCAATAAAGTAACATAAAATGGGTCCACTTCATATGTCATTTTCTTAGTGTAGCACCTTACTATACTTCAAGTATCTTAGTACTCACCTCTCTGTTATCATTTTTAGTAATCTATTTTTCCTTATTTTTTTGTAGACTGATGCTCTTCTCTTCAATGGGAAGATTTAGTAAACCATCACCTATGTGATGAAGAGGGATCTCTCTTTTAAATCTGAAATTAAACTTCAACAATAGACTATGCAAGAAGACAACAAATTACTATGAAACTCAAAATAAGAAAGAGAAATTTGCAATATGTATTATGTTTTCAATCTAAAAATGGATTACATAAATATGAAGCTCATGGGATTCCTTACAATCTACGCTTCATACATAAAAAAAATTGCAACATAATGTCTTCAACATTTTGGCATTATTTTGGTAGTATCTGGGTATGCAACCACAAACTCTCCAAAATCCCCCTTCTCCAAATGAATATGCATCAATATATAGAGAATGTGTGAAGAGAAAATCATTATTGGTTTATAAAATAACCTTCAATTACCACCTTGAAATCCAACGCCCAACTTGAGGAGAGATAAAAATATTAAATTAAATAATTCCTTGCATTCATATCCTTCACATGGGCACCTAACTTTTGGCCAATCATCTTGGTCAATTATGACACCTTCTTTGATTCTTAGTGGATCTGATGGCTCCAAATACGGACATGTAACAACATGCAAAGCTTGTGGCACAAACATGCAATTAAACATTTTCACATGCACCCCAAATGGTCCCCACCAAGAATGGGATGCCCAAGAGGAATATTTTTCCAATTTTACCTTAAAAATATTATAAATGCATATTTCCCACCAAAATTACAATTACAATTGCACCACAAGTAAAATTACAAAGTTGCAAATCAAAATATTTATTCTCCTATCCACTAAGCCCTTATTGAAAATAAACCAAATTTAAATAACAATATTTTTGGTGACACGAGATTCTCATTTCACCTTGGATGCTCCTACATTGCTATGAGAGGTAATTTTATATCTTTATGCTCATTTATTATCATCATCTCTAATAGGGGCATAAATACGCTAATTCGACTAAGAATTCATGTCATATTTATTGGAATATTTTTTTTTGTTATATTAAGTATAATAGAAGCAGATTATATAGATCGCATAGACTGTGTGTTCATCCAGGTATCTGATCTAGATTATCCCCCCCTTACAACATATCATCTATTGACCCCCATTTATATAGGATCAAAAATAGCCCAAAAGTAACAGTAACCTTTCTACACTACCCCATTACATGTTGACAACAGTACCCTCAATTGGATGAGGTCAAAAGAGTGGAACAAAGAATAGAACCTATATCAAAGTGTTATTAGTTACATCAGAGCATCATTAGTAGAATATATACATATATATCATTGCACTACTATGAACAACTACTGTAGATCAAAAAGGATATAAACAAGGCAAGTCTTTACCCTCTGGTTGCTTTATTCTACCTCATTACCACCACTCATAGCTAACAATGTTTTTGTAGCAGATAATTATTCAACCAAAGGTTGCACTGTCTGTCCCACCTTGTCAACTTTGTTGTTTTGTGCCTCTGCTAGGTCCTGTCGAAATGCATGAAGAGACCTCAAGAAGATATCCACACCTGGATGCCCCTCTGGCCATATATGTCCATACCTTGCTTCCATGATATCTATTGTGATATGTCTATTCTCCAGGTACTTCCAAAACTTGTCCTTTGAGAGTTCCATGGTAATGTAGACTTGCATAGCAACATTGTGAAACATGAGTCTTCTATAAGACTCAGTAATCATCCTATTCCTTCCTTGAAACCTCTCTTCATTCCTTTCTTTCCAGATGGACCATAGAATGTTAGATGAAAGGTAGAGCCAGAATAAGGCAGCAGTTTTCCCCATTTTTATGTTGTGGTTAAATAAAATCTTCTCAGGAAGAGGTTGTTCATTATTCCCCTATATATCTTGCTTGTTAAAAAACAATTTCCATATCTCTTTAGAAAAAATACATTCAAAAAAAATATGGTTAATTGTCTCTGGTATTCTACAGATGTTGCATACATTAATGTCATCAGTTTTTCTTTTCAATGATAGTTTCTATATTATTAGAAGCCACCTGAAGCATACTTTTTTCGCTTCTAGTTGTTTAAACCAATTAGTTTGAAAGACCTTTTTCCATTGAATTTTATTCCAATTAAGCTTCCAAGTTTTGTTCAAGTATTCTATCAGGTCTATGTGGTGTGTTAGCATAGTATACATTTCTTTAACTTTTGATTTCATTATGTTATTGTCATTTTTCCATTGAAAATCTTTAAACTAAGCAGTATCATTCTTAATTTCCACAGGGAATTTTATCTGATTGCATGCTTCCCTAAGGATTAGGTAATTCCTCCAATTTGTAAGGGGAATATTTAGACACAAAAGAAAAAATAAGTACATAAATTGTTGTAGCGAAATGACTTTTCCCTTCTCCTTTATCATGTTAACCTTAGAAGCGTATGCCCCTTTACTACCATTGTTCTCCTCTTTTAAATTTTACACATTCAATTTAGGCCTAGGTGAGGCAATATCTTTATGTGTGTTATACCCACAAAATCTACCCAAAGCATAGCAATTTTTTTATTTCACGCTAAAACTCTTAGTAATATTTCTTGGTGGATAGTGTTAATGTTAACATCAAGTTACATCTTCTTATCATTTATCTTCCTACGAGGGAGGTAATGGTGTTGATACTCTTTCCTAACAACCCATTCATTACCTTATGTCACAAGGAATGACATTTCTCTTTATATGGGTAATTATGATCACCTTTTGAAAACTGTCGATATATAATAAGGTTAATCCTAGTGACAACATTTCTATAAGAAAAACTCCTAGATGGACAAGTTTGATTATTAATGCACAAAACCATGGTTCCATTGATCTGATATTGTTAACAACACATTTTAGTTAGGTCAACATATAATTTGTTTCCAATTTTAGTATAGCTAACAATACCTATATTAACATCTCGTTGTTAATTATCTTTATTAGACTTAAATCATAAAATATTCCTATTAACAATTAGATGTAATTCCATTAACATCCTTATTAATTTTTATCATAGTAATTTATCCTTCAATATTTCCACTAAATATATAATGAAATTTCTTCCCTATTATTATTATTATATCTAATCTTTTCAGATATTAACTTATTCTCATTATTTCTATTAAATAATCAGTGTAAATCTAATAATGTTAAATATAACATTACCAATGTAGATTTATCTCTAATTTTCCTATTAAATATGAAATGTAAATCTATCAGCATTAAAATTAAATTAAATTTTACCATTATTAAATATGAAATGTGAATATTGAATTTAACTTTAATATTAAAGTTGACTCTACCTACATTAATATTAAATTTAACTATTATGTCATTAATTCATTCACACTATTCTATTAAATATGAATGTAAAGTTCCATGTAATTATTAATTTTAACACTACTAATGTTAACTTATCCATAGTATTTCTATTTAATGGAAAATGTAGGGATTCTCATCAATATTAAAATTAACAACTCTAATACTATTACACCCACAATTTTTTTGCTATTTAATATGAAGGTAAAGATTCTCATTAATATTAAAATTAATATTGCTAGTTCTAATTCATCTACATTGCTTTGTATTAGATAAGTGATGTAAATATTCTAGTTAATATTAAAAATTGGCATTTCTAATACTAAATTTATTCTCTTTCTTTAAAGTATTCATATTTATAACCCGGTTAATATCACTATGATTCCTCGGGCAATATTGTTGGGATTTTTAAGTTAACATTCACCATTATTTGGTAATGGCATTAATTTTGATAATATCAATATTGAAATTTATTACTCACTAGCTATTGTAGTTTTATTTCTCTGACGACACCATTATTATTCTTATAAACCTCCTTTTACCTATTCACCTAACATTATATTGTAGTTAAACATATTAAATGTATGGTGAAAGGTTGGAACAAGCATTTTTTTAGTGATGTCTTTTAAAAGAAAAGAATTATAGAGGAAATTTTGAAAACCTTACAAAAGAAAATGGAGGAAGGGGATGTCATTCAGCAGACTCGCAACCAAGAAATTGAGAATAGGAAGGAGTAGGAACAAATTCTCAAGAAAGAGGAAATCTTTTGGAAACTGAAATCTAGGGTCTAATGGTTGAAAGAGAGCAACAAGAATATCTCTTTCTTTCACGTTTCGGCCATTAAACACAAGAAAAGGAATCAAATTTCTAAATTGATTAATGTGAGGGGGGAGGTGATCTCTACGCCTGCCCAGATTGGTCTTTTGGTTGTTGATTACTTTCAAGAGGCCTACTTGGCTGCTGCTGAGACACTTAATTCGGCCATGGATAATCTGTTGTTAAACCATCTCTCGACCATCATCACCCATAATGATAATCTTGCGATTTTCAGTGTTGTTACTCCGGAGGAGGTCTGGTTGGCTATGTTTAGTATGAGGGCATTCAAAGCTTTGGGTCCTGATGGTTTTTCCCCCGCCTTCTTTTAGATCTTTTGGGAGATTGTTGGTGAGGACCTTGTCTTGACTTCCCATGATTTCTTCAAAACTAGTAAGATTCTAAAACAATTGAGCCACACTTTCATTGCTCTAATCCCTAAGATCATTGATCATCAATCTATGACTGATTTTTGACGTATTAGCCTATGCAATATACCTTTTACAAAATCCTTTCCAAGATCTTGTTGAACCAAATCAAACCCCTTCTTGACAAACATATTATCCCCACTCAAAAAGGTTTTGTTCTTGGTCGTCATATCCTTGATGCTATTGTGACCACCCATGAGCTTCTCCACTCCATGGACAGATGCAACTATGCGAGGATGGCCCTCAAATTGGATATTTCAAAATCCTATGATAAGGTTATCTGGGACTTCATCCCTAAAGTCTTAACCAAGTTAGGGTTTAACTAGTATGTGGTCAAACTCATAATGGAATGTGTTACTACGGTTAAGTACTTTGTTCTGGTTAATGGGGCCCCCTTTGGGTTTTTCTCTATTGGTAGAGGGATCAGATAGGGTGATTCCCTCTCACCCTATTTATTTATCATGATTACGGATGTGTTGAGCAAGAAATTTGCTAGTATGTTGTTGGAGGGTTCTATAAACGAAATCAAAGTTGCCTCTTCTTTAGATCCGATTGTGATACAAAAATTTGTGGATGATACCTTCCTATTTGGGAAAGCCTATGTGATTGAAGCTAGAAAGTGGAAAAACTGTTTGAACAACTATGATGCCTGCTCTGATCAATGCATTAGCTACAAAAAAAGCATGATTTTCTTCTTTAACAACACTCCTAACCTGCAAGCTAGGGTGACTGCGGTGATGGGCTATTTGAGTGGGACTCTTCCTTCAGTTTACCTTGGGCTTCCACTCACTCTTAAGGAGGTCACCCCTGAATTTTGGAACTCGATTCTTGAAAGCATTTAAAGGAAAATTATTGGATGGAAAGGCTCCATTCTTAGCCATGTTGGTAAACTTCAACTACTTTCTATAGCTCTTCAAGGTATACCAATTTACTTTCTCTCCATATTCAAGATACCTAGGTATATAGCTGAGAAATTTGAAAAAATTCAAAGAAATTTCCTCTGGTCTAGGACCGAGGACAAGAAGAAATTTTCCCTAGTAAAATGGGAAAAAGTTTGTCAGCCCAAACATTGTGGTGGTCTTGGGATCAGGGTTATATCCAATACTAACAAGGCCTTGATGTCCAAGGTGGGTTGAGATCATATAAGGAACACAAAGGATTGGTGCAAAATTATGAATGCTAAATATCTTCAGAACAGGCCTTAGGTCAACTGTCTTTCTGAGGTTCATCCTTAGGGTTCTTTGGCCTAGAGGAGAATTTGCAGCATACAGGGTCTTCTCAGGAGTGGGATAAAGTGGAAGATTGGAAATGGTAATAAGATCAAGTTCTGGGAAGATCCGTGGTTACTTGATAACCCTCTAGAAAATTCTAAATTTAGGAATCTCAAGAGGTTGGCCCAAAGGTTCTTCAGTATCCACATTAGGGACTATCTTCTTGGGCCTCCTGGGGCTAGGGTGTGGAAGTATTTATCCCTTTTCTACCCCTTTTCCTAGGATCTATGTCACCTAGCTATGTCTGTACAGGATTTCCTTTCTTTTACTAGACTTCCCCCATCCTGCTTGGGAGATGAATTTTTCTAGACTTATGACAAATAGGGTGATATGTCTATCAAATCGGCATACAATCTGCTAACAGACTAGGGTACTGCTATTAACCTTTGGAAGAAGGTTTGGAATCGTCATATGATCTTGAAATTCAATTTCTTTTGGTGGACCACCTATCACAACAGGATCCTTACTCAGGACAATCTGAGGAAAAGAGGATTTTATATCTGCAACAAATGTTTCTTATGTAAATGTTGTGATGAATCTATTGACCACTTACTGTTACATTGCATGTTTTTTGTTGAAGTGTGGGGAATGGCTATTGAAAGATTGGGTATACTCTAGGCCATGTGTAAGGATATTAAATCCTTTATTTTGGGCTGGTGTGGTCCTTATACTCACCCCTTTCTTGGAAAAAATTGGAATCACGTCCCTCCCATTATTTGTTGGTGTTTATGGAAGGAGAGGAACAACAAGATTTTCAAGAATACTGAAATGATTCCTAAGGAGGTCTTTGGTATATGTGTCCGCCTTAGTGAGGAAAACATCTCCCTATTCAATGGGAAAATTTTGGAAAAGGGACCCACTGAAAGTGAAATTAAAATGGCTATGGCTTGGCATCAAAATTTGGATGCAAGTTCCTTTGAAAACTCCAAATCCCTGGCTAGGAGTAACACTATTTGGGAGCCATCGGATAGAGGATGGTTTAAACTCAACTTTGATGGGGCTACAAAAGGCAACCCGGGCAGAGCTAGTATAGGAGGTGTGATCAGAGATTTTAGAGGTGATCTTGTGGCAGGTTATGCTGGGGGGATTGGTTTCCAATCTTCTATGATTACATAAGCATGTGCACTGCTCAAGGGCCTTCAAATTATTGTTTCTCTATGGATTAAGAACCTTCATATTGAAGGTGACTCTAAATCCATTACTAGTGTTTTTAACTTTGGCAGATTGCTTGGATGGAGTACGAAGGATATTCTATTGGATATAAGGCTCTTTATGTCTAAGCTAAGATTAAGGAAAATTACCCACATTTATCGAGAGGGTGATCAAGTGGTCGATGCCTTAGCTAAATTTGGCACCTTTTGGAATTGCTCTAAATGTTGGTGCAATTTGGGGAACTTACCACCAAGAATTCAAGACCTAATCTTGAAAGAACAAAACCCTTATTTGTTATGATGACTACCAATTTTATGATTTTGGGGGTTGTATGGGGTGTCCACATGTTAGTACTTTGGGCTTGGTGGATGGGCGTAAAAGGTGAGGTGGCGTACAAGTGGGAAAATTCAAATCTTTGGGCTAATCCCGTGTCAAATGAAGATGGCATTATAAGGAAGTATGGCATGTAATTCGTGATTAAGACTTTGCAAGGTCATACCTTATGCTATCTCCTTATGGGGATTGTGTTAAACTATGATTTCTTCCTTAAGCTTGTGGATTTAAACCTTGATGTGATGGCTCATTGGTGAGCCAAGTTTTTGGCACATCTAGATCATACTTTTACAAACACTTTTATGCTTTTTCATTATGCTAAAACAAACATTTAGTACTGATTATGGGACAAGACATGAACTTTTTATGCTTAATATGATAAGTATATTATGCTAAGTCTTCCATGATTATTAATTTTGAATTTTTTATTAGTTTAATGGATGCCTTATAACTTTGTGTGATGACAAACCTTTCCTGCAGCCTCTACTTTTGAACTTCCTGCAGCCATGTCTGGAATAATGTTTGCTTTAGATTAATGCTTAAATAAATATATAAATAAAGTAATGAATTGTCTTAAAGGTCAAACATGTTGAGCTAACTCTCTACCTTGAGAATAGCTAGCAAGATATTTTGCAGGTACCACGATTGAAGGAATGAATTCAATTCCCACTTGAAGGATAGAAGACCTAATCAATGAAGACTGGCTCAACAGCAGAAGAATAGGGAGGCAGTTTCAACTCATCCACCATGCAAGAGGAGTGTTTCATAAATCTAGCTCAGGCGTCTTGATGGTGCACAAATCTAGGATGGTGGCGCTTTAAGACTGATGAACCGATTTGACTTAGTTCTTACATTTTTATCCACCTCTTTGCTTAGTTAGTTGAATGTAATAAAGACCTCTCATTTTATAAGGGAAGGTTAGTTAGTAGTTAGAATCAATTTTCAATAAATAGCCCATTCTCCTTCAGAGAATGGGCTGGAAGATTGCTATTGTAAACACATTTTCAGTTTTAGAAATACAGTCAAGATATTATGTGTTATGTATTGTTTACCTTGAATCAATAAAGTTTATGAAATTCTTCGCCTAATCTATTGTCTATTATTGGCAATACCTAAGGGGGCCCACTTAGGGAATTGCCTATAATTTCATTCTACAAATTAAAATAGTTGCGTTTCCTTTTATAGAAGTTTATGTGACTGTTCCTACAGCTGGCAGAAACACAGAGTTGTCAATTGTTCCTACAGCCACTAGATGCAAAATAGTTTTCATTTTTGAGCAAGTTTATCCAAGTAGATTTGATTTCAGTAACTCAAATTCCAGTTTAGGCATTATTAGGAAGTTATGCATGTCTGGGAAAGGTGATTAGTGCATATATTGTGCTAACCCATTTCAAGTTCACGTCCCTAGGTTGATAATTAAATGAGGTTCTTTAGCAGATTATGACTGCTGGTTGTGATGTTCAATCCCTCAGTAGAGGAATTCATGCTCCCAGTTAAAGAGTTGATTAAAGAACACTACATTTTTGGCGTCGTTGTCAGGGATGGTGTCAAACTAAAGACCTATTGCAGGCATGCTAGTAGGTAGCTTGAAATTTTATTCCTAGTGTTTAGATCAAAATTCACTATTCCAGCATTTTTCCATAGTTTAGACTTACTTTTTACTGTATGCTTAGAAGAAGAGACCAATTTGGAAGATTCCTTCCTCGAAGTTTACATATCCAAGAAATTGACCAAGAAATTGACCCAAAAATTGTCCCAGAAGAACCATATTTGGATGCTGGTTAGGACTTAGTCACTTCATCTTCCTCTTCCCTAGAGATAAGTTTGAACCTGTTTGATGAACCTGATAACCTTGATTTACTCACAGCACAATTTAATAACCTGCACACTTTCAATAACCAGGACCCCCATAATAACCCACTTGCCCTTGTCGTCTACCAGCCAGGAGCTAACCCAAGACCACCACCAAGGATGGCAAGGCCTACTTTTCCATTTCCACTTCCTGACCTGCATGATAATAATAATCTCCAAAATATCCCTACCTCATTGCTTCCAAAATTCTATGGCCTTATTGCAAAGGACCCTCATACCTTTTTGTTTGAGTTTGACATCCTATGTAGGAGTTATGATTATACTACTGAAGCACATAAGATGAAATTGTTTCCTTCTACTTTAAAGGAGTCAGCCTTAAGATGGTTCATGGGATTAGGAGGCAATGTTGCGACCACTTGGGATGAATTGAAGGAGTTGTTCTTAGGAAAGTATAAATAATATTGTAGGGAGAATGATATGAGAGGAGATGACATCTTCAAGATGTCACAAAAGGAGGATAAAACCTTGGAATATTATGTGTCTAGGTTCCTATTCAGTGTGCAGAAAAACACTCAGCACCAGCTAAATGAGGAGTCTAAAAAACTTCTCTTCCTACGAGGAGTCAATGATACTTGCATGGAAGCACTAGACCTCATGGTTGGAGGAGATATCACCCAAAGCAATTGGGATGACATCAAAAAGATTTGTCTCAATTACTCTGGGGAAAATGTGAAGAAAGGCAGGGGGTTCAGACCCTCTGTTGCAAAAGGAAGTGGCTCAAGCGTATCAAAAGGAAAACTCTCTAATATTTTGTTTGACTTCAAGCAAGATATTATAAATGATATAGCTACTCAGTTGCACACCATGCAAGCTAGAAGAAAGAAAGAGGAGGTTGATGCTATGCTAGTTGAATATTGCCCTCACTGCAGACAAAGGAAGAAGCATTGTAGATGCAAAGCAATGGCCAATTTGGAGGTCTAGCATCTTCCTATTGAGTTCAAAACCATTGAAGGAGAGGAAGAAGTGTTCTTCATTGCTCAACATAGGCCTTGGGCCCCAAGATAAGGTATGCCTCAAGACCCCTTGCAAAATTTTGGTTCATATAATAATTAGTGGTAGAACCAGTACCCTCCAAATTATGGCCCATATTCTCAACCTCAATGGAATAATCCTTGGCCAAATGCTCAACAAAATCATTGGAACCCCCACAAGGGAACTAGCAGTCACCACAAAAAAATCAGTCGCAACCTCCACAGGGGAATTGGCAGCAGTCTAACCAGTGGAGAGGAGGCCAGCAATGGTCAAATCCACCCACTAGTTTCCTGCAGCAACCCCAACAGCAGTCAATTATGCCACCTCCTATAGCCAATCAAAGCTAGAATCCAAAGCCAACCTAATTATCTGCTCAAGCAGCACCCAATCCAAATAATCAGCCTCAGCAACAGCAACAACAACAAGTTTATTTTGGTGATCCTAATCATCAGCCTACCTATGTTCTCAACCTAAATAATATCAACTTACGTTCAAGAACGGTGTTGCCCACACCATCTCCTCCCATAATCTCAGAATTTTCATCTAAGGAGATTGAGCAAGAAGAAGATTCCAATGGCCTAGTCCAACCCAATGATCCAATACATACTCCATCATTACCTAAGGTATCCAATAAACCGTCACCTCCTTTCCCACAAAGGTTGGAAGGTGAAATTGTGAAAAAGTAGGAAGAGCCTACCTTTGACATTCTTGACCAACTAAAGCACATATGTGTAAAAATTCCTTTGTTCCAAGCAATTAAGGAAGTACCTATTTACAGCAAGGCCATCAAAAAAAGCATGTCTAAAGAAGCTGGGTAGGAAGAAGAAAGACCCTCAGACTGTTCATGTCTTAGGCCAACTCTCTGATTTGATGCTAGGGAAGCTTACCATCCCAAAATATTCAGACCCTAGCAGCCCTGTTGTTGCAATTAATATTAATGGGGTTCAAATTAAAAATTCTTTAGTAGATCTTGGAGCTTCTATCAATGTCATGACCAAAGACCTTGTACTAAAGCTAAGTATTTCCAACCTAAGACCTACACCTACAATCTTACAACGTGTTGATAGTTCAACTGTCAAACCTGATGGAGTAGTGGAAGACTTAGTTGTCACCCTAGATTCATGGGAATATCTTGTTGATTTTATGATTTTGTCTCCAAAAGCATCACTAGGAGGTTATCCTGTAATTCTAGGAAGGCCATGGTTAGCCACTGCAGATGCTTATATTGGATGTAGGACTGGTAACATGACAATCTCTGATGGATATAACACACAAAAAACTTACCCTCTATTCTCCAACCCAACCTCAACTTGAGTCTAGGCAGGTTGTTTGGCCAGATTTGGGAGAATAAGAGGAGGTGAACTGAGTGGCCAGTCTCATGATGATTACCAGAGAGCCTTTCATTGCACAACAGGAGGAGGAAGAGATATTATACAATGTCCTACTGAATAATTATGGTATTAAACACCCTCATTGTGAAGAAAGTCCATACACCTTGCAGACCATTCTTCCTCCGCCCACATCAGCTCATTATCCTACAACAACTGACTGTTTGCACACATTATTGTCCCACGAAGTAGACATGTCTTTTATGTCTGATGTATCCATGCTTAAATTGACTTCCCAAGTGGAAGTAGTTGCAAGAAAAACTTTGAATATCAACAATAAACTTACCAACAAGCAGCAAGAGTCAATGGTTAAAATGCTTACTACCCATAAACTAGCTTTTGCCTGGGATTATAGTGACATGAAAGGATTTTATCCAAAGCTATGTACACACTGAATTTTCATCAATAGTGAGTTCAAACTTTTTAGGCAGCCCCAGAGGAGAATCAATCCAGCTTTGAGAGAAATTATTAAAGAAGAATTACAAAAGATGTTGAATGCTGGTTTTATCTACCCAATCTCAGATAGCCAATGGGTTTCTCCACTAGCTATTGTTCCAAAAAAAGGAGGGAAATGGAGAGTTTGTGTAGATTATAGAGAGCTCAACTCTGCAACAAAGAAAGATTAATTTTCTCTTCCCTTCATTGATCAAGTGCTGGATAATTTATCAAGGAAGAAGTATTTCTCTTTCCTTAATGGGTTCAGTGGATACAATCAAATCAAGATTGCTCCAAAGGATCAAGAAAAGACTACTTTTACATGCCCATGGGGAATGTTTGCCTACTTTGTTTTTCCTTTCGGCCTCTGCAATGCACCTGTAACTTTCCAAAGAGTAGTAATAAATATTTTCTCAGACATATCATATGATTGCTTGGAGATATACATGGATGACTTTACTGTTTATGGTGCAACATTTGAGGAAGCTCAAGCTAACTTGAAAAAGGTACTACAAAGATTTGAAGATCATAACCTATCACTAAATAGTCAAAAATGCTTCATGATGATGCAAGAGGGAATAGTGCTTGGTCACTATATTTCTGTTGCAGGAATACAGGTTGATCCTTCTAAGATTGAAGTAATCTCTAATCTGCCCTTTCCTATGAAGCAAAAGGAACTAAGAAGCTTTCTAGGACATGCTGGATATTATAGAAGATTCATCAAAGACTTCAACCAAACAACAAGCCCTCTATATAGTTTGCTAAGGAAAGATGCAAAGTTTGATTGGATAGCAGAATGTGAAAAAGCATTCCTTGATCTGAAACTTGCCCTAACACAAGCACCTGTGTTGAAAGGACCTGATTGGTCACTTCCATTCCATATTCATATAGATGCATCAGATTATGCTATTGGTGTTGTCTTAGGACAAAAGGGTGGTTCAACTGAACATGCACTGTATTACATCAGCAAGAACTTACAGGGAGCCGAGCTCAACTACACTGTTATAAAAAAAGAAATGTTAGCAATCATTTATGCCCTCAACGAATTCAGGCATTATATAATAGGCTATCAGATATTTGTCCACACCGATCATATAGCAATCAGGTATCTTATGAACAAGAGCTCAATAACAGGAAGACTAGCAAGATGGTTGTTGCTCATGCAGGAATTTGACATTACAATTGTGGACAAGCCAGGTAAAGCCAATCTGGTTGTTGATTTCCTGTCTAGAATTCAAATGCAAGATAACTCTCCACTTATTGAAGATTCCTTTCTTGATGAAAATATTTTTGCAATCAAGGTCATTCACCCATGGTATACAAATATAGCAAATTATTTGGTTGCAGGAAGAACTCCTCCTCAATTCTCTCCTAAGGAAAAGCGATTATTGGTAGAGAAAAGTTTTAACTTTTATTGGATTGTAGATTGCATGTTTTATACAGGGCCAGATTAGGTTATGAGGAGATGTATACGAGAGGAAGATACTCATGATATATTGCATGCGAGCCATGATGAACCATGTGGGGGACATTTTGCTGCAAAAAGGATAGCAATGAAAATCTTAAATATTGGCTACTATTGGCCAACTCTGCATAGAGATGCAGCCAAATACACCAGAAGATGTGACAAAGGCCAGAGGATGGGAAGACCAACCAGATCAGACGAGATGCCTCTATTTCCACAAGTAATTGTTACACCCTTTGACAAATGGGAATTGGATTTGTAGGGCCAATTGATCTGCCTTCAAATGGTAAGTCTTATATCTTTGTATGCACATATTATGTAACAAAGTGGGTAGAAGCTAGACCTATGAAGCATACTATGGATAATAAGGTGGTAGAATTCCTCTATGAGGAGATCTTCACCAGATTTGGTGTTCCTAGGGAAATAGTTACTGATCAGGGAGCACAGTTTATCTCCACTCTGATTACAGCCTTAGTCAATGAATCTAACATAAGGCACAGGAAATCAACTCCTTATCATCCACAGGCTAATGGCCAAGTGGAGATCACCAACAAAGATATTGAGGCAATTCTGACTAAGACTGTAGATTTGCATGGAAAGGACTAGGCTGCAAGGTTACCAGAGGCTATATGGGCCTACCGCACTAACTACAGGATATACACCCTTTGAAATGGTGTATGGAAAAAGAGTTGTGATGCCAATAGAATTTGAGCATAAAACCCTTAGGACAGCAATGGAAATGAATATGGACCTAACAACTGCACAAAAAGAATGAGTCATGTAGCTCAATGCCTTAGATGAGCTCCGAAAGAATTCCCTACAACACAATGAGATAATACAAAACTAGCGAATAAAGTGGCATGATAAGTACATTAAAGACGAGAAATTCAAAGCAGGAGATTGGGCTCTGCTCTATGACTCAAGATATAAAGATAGTCAAGGCAAATTGCAAACTAGATGGTTGGGTCCATACGAAGTAGAAGAAGTATTCACAAATGGTGTTGTACAATTGAAGACCATTGATGAGGTCTGGTTCAAGTTGTTAGTCAATGGGAATCGCCTAAAGCTCTACTATAAGCCCATTGACAGGGAAGAATTTTTAAAGCAGTTCAAATTTGTGCAGGAAACCATTGATCCTGCAGCCAAAGGAATTGAGTCACAACTCAATTCCCTAGGCCATGCATAAAAGTGCATAAAATTGTCATAATAAAGGGGTCATCCACTTGGATCCCCATTCCATTTACTCACTCCATCTGGAATCTGTACACTCACACTTTTTATGCCACCTCACCCACCTAGCATTCTCCATACCATCCATGTTTCTGTGGATCACATTTTCCAATGAAGAAGTGAAGTCACATCAGGTAATTATGGTGGTTCCATCTAGGTGAGCTCCACTTCACTTTAAGATTGCTTAGATGTTTCATTTATTACATTTATTACAGTATTAATTATTGCAAACTATATTCCTATATGGATGTCGTTCCTTCGACCTTTCCACACGATTGAGCACATTTTTCTATTTTTCAAACTTTGTGCCACGTAATTGTTTCCACCACCTTAAGGCCTTGTCACAACCATTGCCACTATCATTTTGGCATGTGTGCCGGATTTTTTAAATCTGCAATTAAAAGAACTGAACACCATTTCCTCCTGCAATTATGAACCTAAATGTGTTTCACTCAACCATGATTACTTACTCCTTCAAAAAGATTGAATGTTGCATTTTTTTTCCTATATTTTTTGTATCTTTTGAAGGTGGTTCAAAAGTTTTGGTTGAGGGGAGGAAAAGTGCTGTAGAATTGGGGTTGCAGGAAGTTCATTGGTTGTGAGAGTTTGGAAAAGCCAGGGGATCATAAAACTAGAGAGATGGGAGGTCAGCCAATTCGACATGAGCCTATAGATCATAACATCCTGTTGTAGGATGTGGTGCATGTGCCGCCATTTAGACAATATGGGTGGCTTAATTACTTCCTGAAACTTGAAAAAATTGATGAAGGCATTGCAGAGGAGTTTACAAGGACATTTCAAGCAGAGGAAGAAAAAGTTAGAGGTATAACAGTGAATGCATCAATTGATAGAATTACAGAGATAACGGGATTACCTCAAGTCAGAGAGCCATTTCCTAGAGGAAGGGATGCAAAGAGCGTCAGGGCAGAGTTTACTCGACTAAATGACCCTCCTCTATGGGAAGATAAGCAAGGTGCACAAAGGATGATTCTTCTGCAGGACTGGGTGTCACAGGCAGGATATATAATCAAATACATAACCTGTGAAGGTAGGTTTTCAGTCTTGCATTCTCATCACTTCAAAATTTTGTCTCATTTACGTGATGGATTGTTGATGAATATTCTCAAGTTCCTTTACAATTTGCTATCAAATAGTGCTGCTGAATTTAAAAAGGGTAGGGTTAAATTCGTATCCCACCACTGCCTTATTAAATTACTTGTTGAAAAATCTATCCAAGATGCATCAAGAATGACCTGGGAGGAATTCATTATCAATTTCAACCTTAAAATTCAAAATATTGAACCTAGAGGGGAACCTCTTACTTTCAAGCAATGAACCTCACAGTCCATAGGCCAAACCTCTACTGCTATGTCCCCTACTCAGGAATCATCTGATTCGCAAGATGACATTCCTCTTTTTGAAAAAACTTCCAAGCAACCAACACAAACTCCTATCAAAAATCCTGAGCCTTCTTCCAGTGATAGGAAAGGGAAATCACCCATTGTGGCAACCCCTACACCTATAAAAAGAAAACAAAAGGAACATCTCTTAGTTCCTGTGGAAAAAGCCTTAAATAAGCGTAAGACAATTCCTACTCCCATAAGAAGGAGTTCTAGACTCCATAACCAGGCAGCCCGTCAATCACTTGATGCTACTCCAGCCACACCACCAACTTCAAACCCTTCCAGTCTTGTACTAGAAATGGAGGAAGTTGTTATTGAGAAGACTGTAAGTACACCTAAAGGAGTTGGTCTGGATGAATTCGCTGCCATTGCAAAGCAGATATAGGGAAGTATGGCAGAACAACTACAGGAAGAAGAAGGATTTGTTGAGAAGGAAGAGGTAATAGTTGTGATTCCACCATAAGAATAGGGTGAAAACATTGGCATGACCGATGAGATTCCTACTGCTCAAGAAGGTTGGCAACAGGAAGGTAATTCAGGACAAGAAAACTCTGAACAATCAAATAGTACAAAGGTAATTGGAGAAGAAAAATAAGGAAAAGTGGATGTAACTGAAGAAATACAGGGGCCACCTGTAGTAAGCTATAGTCATAGACCTCCCCTCCATGTCATGAACTTTGCTGCAGGTATGGCATGTTTTGAAGAACTACAGCATCAACAGACTACTTTTGCACTCGAAATTGAGAGATTACAAAGGATAATCCAGAACAAGAATCTAGAAATTGCTAACTTAACTGACACTCTCAACCAGGTGGTAGAGGTTGTTATGCGGATGATGCAATGTCAAGCACCTTCACTTGTCTATGCAATGTATCTCAAGGAGTTGTACTTGAACTTCCAACTGATTAGAATCTGGAAAGGTAAAAATCCTTCATTAGATACCCCAGAAGAATTTAATGAGGCATATAGAGATTCACCTCTACACATCAGGAACCTCATGTGTGAATTTTATCTGGATAATTTAGTTGTACCTCTTATGTTATGTCGGGGACATTCATATCAGTGCTTTGATCTCCTGGATCACCAATGAGATAAGCAGGGGGGAACAATTTGATAGTCATCAACATGATGAAGTCTATATGCCATTATCTGTGAGGAATGAATCGAAGAATGGGATGGGTATCTACTTTGATTGGAAGAAATTGTGGAGAGACGAAAAAGTCAGGCCACTAATTGAGCCTTTGAGACAAGAAGTATTTTCTCAGTATACCTAGATAATAAACAGTGATCTTAGTGTTGCAAACTTGCACATTCAAACAAGATGGGAGCATCTTCCATTTCAATTAAAAAGAGTAGAACCACACACTCCCAATACCTTGTATGCAACAACCAGAAGGGCAGAAAGATACATGAGGAATTCCAGGACAAAAAGGGAGAATTGGTTGCCTTTGGTTATGCAACCACCTATTCTCCTATGGCCATTACTGTTTATATAGGGGGACAACAGCATATATAACAGGAGTTACAAAGATAATAGATGGCAAAGGCTAGAGGCGATGTGAGCTCACTTCTGGAGTTTCTAGCATGGAGAGTGTGGACAGCAGCAGAATGTTGATTTAAGAGAATTTTCCAAGAGAAGAAATGTTAGATTTGTTGAAGGGTCCAACAAGTAGTTGGTTGAGGGGAATGATGAGCCAATTTTTTGGCACATCTAGATCATACTTTTACAAACACTTATGCTTTTTCATTATGCTAAAACAAACATTTAGTACTGATTATGGGATAAGACATGAACTTTTTATGCTTAATATGATAAGTATATTATGCTAAGTCTTCCATGATTATTACTTTTGGATGTTTTATTAGTTTAATGGATGTCTTATAACTTTGTGTGATGACAAACCTTTCCTGCAGCCTCTACTATTGAACTTCCTGCAGCCATGTCTAGAATAATGTTTGCTTTAGATTAATGCTTAAATAAATATATAAATGAAGTAATGAATCGTCTTAAAGGTCGAATGTGTTGAGCTAACTCTCTACCTCAGGAATAGCTGGCAGGATATTTTGTAGGTACCACGATTGAAGGAAGGAATTCAATTCCCACTTGAAGGATAGAAGACCAAATCAATGAAGACTGGTTCAGCAGTAGAAGAATAGGGAGGTAGTTTCAACCCATCTGCCATGCAAGAGGATTGTTTCAGAAATCTAGCTCGGGCATCTTGATGGCGTACAAATCTAGGATGGTGGCACTTTAAGACTGATGAACCGATTTGACTTAGTTCTTACATTTTTATCCACATCTTTGCTTAGTTAGTTGAATGTAATAAAGACCTCCCATTTTATAAGGGAAGGTTAGTTAGTAGTTAGAATCAGTTTTCAATAAATAGCCCATTCTCCTTCAGAGAATGGGCTGGAAGATTGCTATTGTAAACACATTTTCAGTTTCAAAAATACAGTCAAGAGATTATGTGCTATGTATTGTTTACCTTGAATCAATAAAGTTTATAAAGTTTTTCGCCTAATCTATTGTCTACTATTGGCAATACCTAAGGGGGCCCACTTAGGGAATTGCCTATACTTTCATTCTGCAAATTAGAATAGCTGCATTTCCTTTTATAGAAGTTTATGTGACTGTTCCTACAGCTGGCAGAAACACAGAGTTGTCAACTATTCCTGCAGCCACTAGATGCAAAATAGTTTTATCTTTCAATTTTTATTTTTGAGCAAGTTTATCCAAGTAGATTTGATGTCAGTAACTCAAATTACAGTTTAGGCATTATTAGGAAGTTATGCATGTGTGGGAAATGTGATTAGTGCATATATTGTGCTAACCCATTTCAAGTTCACGTCCCTAGGTTGATAATTAAATGAGGTTCTTTAGCAAATTATGACAATTGGTTATGATGTTCAATCCCTGAGTAGAAGAATTCATGTTCCTAGTTATTAAGTTGATTAAAGAACATTACTCTCATTATGAGGGAAATCTCCCTTTTGGCTCTTCCGTATCTGCTATTTTATCTTTGCGTCCCAAACCCATTTTCCTTGTTATTGCTAAATTTGGCCCCGCAACCATCCTGCCTAGTTTTTTGTGCAAGGACAACGTGGCTAATAAACATCACTTTTCCATCATGTATTTCTTACCTAGCCGCAATCGCTTCAATATCCTCATTTATGATATAGCTAAGTTTAAGCTAAGTGATTTTCCTATTCATGTGTGTATCTTGCACATTGCCTTGATTAACCAATGCTGCTTTATTCGCCAAAAAATCCATTATGTGAGGAAAACTCTTTGGTTAACCAGTATCTCTAACATTTTTCTTTTACAAGTTATTTGGTTTTTTCTTGTGCAAAAAGATATTATGGGTGGCTACCATGTGCGGAGGGAACCCGACAACTGCAGTGAATTCCACAAAAACTCGCTGGTATGGCATATTTGTGTTGAAGGTTGCTTAACTCCCCTAATGGAGAGTCTTGTGGGTCATGACCCTAACTTCTCTACGCATTTTTCCAATTCCTGGAAGAACCAGAGAGTGACTTTGGGCTGGATTTCTTTTGAGGTTAGTGAAGATGTGATTGCACAGGAAACTAGGTTGCAGAGCACTGGAAAAAATATCTGAAACATACTAAGACCCAAGATAATGACAGCATGAAAGTGTTTTTTGTGGGGAATGAGGAGTCGGTCTGTAACCAGTCGGGTTTCAAGCGAGAGGCCATTTCGCAACCTTGGGACCAAGTTTGTATGGCCCTCATGAAATACGTGATGCTCGAAGGTAGATACAAAACCTACTTTTCGTACCATTTCCCTCTAATGAATCACCTTAGGCACAAAGTTCGTTTAAGTTTTATGTTTTTCCTACTTATGGATTTAGAAAGCTCTGTGGAAAAATTCAAGTAAACTGCTAGCATTAACCCAGATGATACCCCTCCTCTACCTCTCCACCAAGGGCTCATTCTGAGACTCTATCATTTCCACCTCGCTTTATGCCCACCTAAGCCCATATTCGTTGTCCGTGTGGACGAAATTGAACCTCTCACTATTGCTAACATCTCCTCGGCCAAGTCTAAAGGTCCCATTCGGAAACCCCACATGGGTGCTACTAATAATCCTAAGCCCAAGCCTATTTCCAAAAAACTCAAGGAGAACATGGGAAATGCTCATACGAGTGTTGCAGCCTGTCTTTGTGAGCTTAAGGCGGCCTCGACCAAAACTGCTTACAAATCCACTCCAAAGAAGAAGGGTAAAGATGATAGGAAAGGCTTGATGGAGCCTCTAGAAAAAGAGGGCAAAGGTAAAAATATTGTGGGGAAGGAATCTAAGGGTGACATAGTGGTGGAGGCGATGGTTGTGACTGGAGGAGAGACCCTAATTCGGAGGTCTGGGAGATTGGCCAAAAATAATAAAAAAAAATACAAATGGTTTTGGACTCGGAGGAGGAGCGATCAGACAGTAAAGACTACAAGGAGGATGAGATGTCTAAGGAGGAAGAGGAGGAGTATGCGAAAGGACCCCACACCATTCCTGACAAAAACAAAGAGCAAAAAGAGAACTCGGCCTCACAGTCCTCGCACCCACTGGATGTTGAACATACCGAGGAAATGAAGGTTGTTCACGATGGGGAGGAGCGTCGTGTGCTAAAGGAGAGAATGGACAAAATGGATAAGAGATTCAAGGGCTTGACCCACTTTATTGTGAAGTTGGTCCACTTTGTCACCAGCACTCTGTCTGCGGTAATTAAAGATGAGCTAGAAGGGAAGAATGCTGACGAGGATCAAGAATGGATCTGGGATGATGATGTGGACCTCTTGTCAAAGAACTGGGATAATGCCAGTTAGATGTTATTGTGTCAGTTGTTTTTGCTATATGTTGTTAGTACATGGTCGATGTTCTATTGTTTGGCTAGTTTTTATGTTATTTGGACTTGATCTTTTTGGCTCGTGAGGTTCAATGTGTTAAGGGTACAAAACCTTGCAAAAATTTCTTACCTTATCAAAAACATTATACAATAGTTTTCATTACATTTGTCAAATACACTGGGTGCCACCATTCATGTGTTTTTTCTTCCCAGTTTGTGAGGCAATGAAATGACTATTTTAGAATAGAAAATTAAACCATGGTGAATTCTATTTTGAGGTTGATTAGGGTGGGCGCCCAGCCATAAAGGTGATGAGATTGATTTTCAATATTCTATTATTATATTATTGCTTTCCCTAGTTACTTGTGTTCTAATAGCCAACCCTAAATTTATCATTTGAAACTTCTTGGTTTAGCAGGGAAGAAAGGTAGTGGGCAGTGTTGGGATGAGAGGGATGATCTTATTCTTTTGTCGATTCTATGACCACATACAGTGCCAACCAAATCTGATGTCTTTGAGCCAGGCGATTAAGAAATGGGACTGGCATTTACTAAGGGGGTTGTTTGTGTTTTTATTTTATTTTTCTAAAAAAAATTTCTTCTCTTGAATGAGTTGTAGGGCACTAGAATGGGTGGCCAATTTGGAGGAGGTAAGAGATCAAAATTTTCAAGCCTAAATATGATCATTCTGCTAGATCTTGGTCGCGGCTAGTTAGGGTTTGTATGCTAAATCTTAATTGTGCTCATTATTAGGATCTTGGCCATAGATTTCAATTTATTATCATTTCCTTTTTTTTCCATACTCAAATACCCATATTTAAACCTTATTCTCAAGTCATAGCTCACCAGGAAGGGAAAGGAGGAGATCGAACTAGCAAGGGGCATAGCTGAAATATGTGATCCCTCTTTTCTTCCAAGTTTTATGTTCTAGAAATAAATCGAGAGAACCCTATACGCATTTACAAATAGATGATCTACTTTTAAGAAAGGAAATATACTACTAGGATTTCTAAGTCAATTTCCTCTACTCTATGTTTGAGAGTCTAGATAAACCATTCACGTTTATTTGTTTATTATATCTTAAATTTTTATATCAACCTTTTTGAGTCAAGTGCATATGAGAATACTTTGATGTTAATTTCTAGACTTCGATATATACATATTTTACAACTTCATTTCTACAAGTAGCATGATGATATTTCATTTTTTTGAAGGCATTATACCATGCATATTTAAAATTTATGATTCTTTATATAAATGCATAACTAGATAAAGTTAATATTGTAAAAGATTGAGAAATAACAGCTCTAGGAACAATGGAAAAGCATTAAAAATTCCAAGCATTAGCTTTTCCTTCCAATAGTATAGCATATTCATTCATTATCTACAGAATAAATGTGAAGTAAACAATAGGTACAGTAATGTTCTATTTCATTCATTTATTCAACTTTCTATTATTTCCTTATGATTATGTTTAGGAGGTCTTCAACCATTCATGTAAGAGGTTTCTCTTGAAGTTTGTGCCTTGCATTCTATCATAGAGGCATGTGCTACATTACACCTTGAATAAGAAAATGTCCAAATCTCTACACTTAGTAGCATTTAAAAATTACCCTATATGCATGGTTCTATATTTACAAACTAGCACATTCATCTTAATGTTATTTTCCTTGCAAGAGTGTCAATGCAACTTTTGAGGAGTCTTTCATTTAAGAGAATATATATACACAACATAGAATACTACATCACTAGTAAATAGTAACAAGGACTACCAAAGCTTTCTCCCCATGACTTTTATTCATCTACAGTTCATGTTTATCCTACTATAATAGCACCTTTCATTTTCTAGCATTGTAGTTACATTTCAATATATTTTGTTTCCTTCTATTATATAATATAGTAACAAGACTCATGCAACAATAAATTCCTCATAAGAGCCTCACTTCTTAGTTGTACCACCTACACAATTACAACATTAATGGCTCTATGACTAGTGGGAGCTCTCCTCCCAGTGATAGGGGAACAAAAGCCAAGGTGATAGGACTCAACACAACACTTATACATCCATATCCATTGCATATATTCAATAAGTTGGAACTAAAAAAAATAGAACACCCACAACATAGAAAATCCCTATTAAGGATTACATCACAGTTCTCCAAACACTACTTTGCACCCCACACAAAACTCATTTTCATGAGTCCAAATTAGGGGGAGTGGGGATATCTATATAGAGAGAGAGAGCACAGAATTTTCTTGGCATTTACAACCACTATCTTCCTTAACCATAGCACAAATATTGTCACCATACCCCCATTTCCAACCTCATTTCCACACCCAATACCTCCACACTTCATTTAGCACACCAATGATCAAATTTACACAACCAGGGTACTCATACCCATATAACAACTCCCTTTCCCTAGACATCTCACCCACTCTAGGACCCCCACACAAAATGAACCTTCGAAAACATGAAGATCCATTAACATGACAACACCCCACCACATAGCCACAACAACTCACATGAATTCACCCAAAATAATGTTCACATTCATTTTCCAAAAAATAACATAAATAAATAAATAAAGTTCACATTCATTTTCTAGAAAACTTAACAAAATAGAAATAGATAACAATGTTCACATTCATTTTCCATAAAATTTAACAAAATAAAAATAGATCAAAATGTTCACATTCATTTTCCAGAAAATTTAACAAAACAAAAATAGGAATACCTACCTAAGAAACCTTCAATTTGGTAATGGAGATTACAACAACAATACCCTCCTTTCCTTCCAAGCCTTTATTCCTCTTCTCAAATCAAGTTAGTAGAACATTCCATCCTTAGGGAATAACCAGAATGGATAGATTTCATACAACTAGTCCCTTAAGACCTTAAACACTCATGTTCAATTTAGTAGATGACATGTGTTGCTATCCCCTTTGAACACACTTCACTTTTTTTTATGAGTGGGTTTCTTAACATGCATTAATCTTTTAATTTCATCACTTGAAGAAAGTGTTTTCAAATAGGGGGCCTAAAGGCTTCCAAATTAATCTTTAAGCTAAAAATCTTACCCCCAAGACTTAACCCTATGACCTAAAGTCAAGAAAATACCTCCAAACATAACTATAACAGCTTAAAAACTAGACTTGGGTTTTTTTTAAATGTTACCACAACCTTTGCACAATTCATGATGCTAGACAATAAAATAATATGCTTATTGACAAAGCGCTAAATAACACATCGCGAAACAACACAACACATGTCACCTTGTTGTTCCCCGAATCCACTAGTCATGGCTAACCTGCGCACTCAACTACAAATGTTAATCCATCATCATAATAAAATAAGGCATGTTATTGCAACATGATATCTATGTAGAATCATTTTAAACATTAGTCCATCATCATACTAAAAAAAAGCATTTGATCGTAACAAGATATTTGTGCAGAAGCATTTAAAAGAAAACTAAGCAACATGTCACATTTATTCACTTTATGGCATAATTAACATATTATCAACAAAATCAAGACAACCATAATTGTACTACATCTAATACCCCCAAATCTGTTTAATCACATTATCATATGCACATAGGGTAATCATAACCAAATTATCAAACTAATACAATTAACTGTATAGCATCGCAAAACCCAAATCAGTAAAGATCAACATATGTAAAAGTGTACTATGTTTATGATAACATCAGTATGTCAAAGCTATAATCCATGATATCAAAATAGTCAAAATCAAAACTGTTTATGCAGATAATGACATAAATCACATCATCCCTGGTACTAAAAGATGGATCTCACATCCTCCCCCTAGAGTTGGACTTCCTCCTAGAAGTCCTCAAAGAGGTGACAATATAATGTCCTCATCCATGATGTGACCTCCCAAGTAGCGGCAACCTTGTCATATCTAACCCACTGGACTTTGACTTGGTCCAACTCTCACCCTCGAAGGGCCAACGTCCATCGACCTAATATGTGAATGGGCTCCAATGCCAACTGGTTGTCCGACTCCACCTATAAGGCATCCCAATCCAAAACATGAGATGGATCATGCACATAATGTAACAAAACATAAACATGAAACGCATTGTGGATACACGACAGGCTAGGTGGCAAGGCTAGACAATAAGCGATTAGTCCTATCCTCTCAAAAAATTTAAAGGGACCCACAAACTAAGGTGCTAGCTTAGATCCCTTTCAATAACAAATTGGACTCTTATGTGGCTAAACTCTCAGGGATACCCGATCACCCACTACAAATTTTTGATCTAACCTCTTAGCATCTGCATACATTTTCTGTCAATCCTCAACCTCTTGTAATCACTGTCAAATCAGTACTACTTGCCACTCCATATCTTGTAACAACTCTAGACCAATAGCCACCCTATCCTCCATCCTATCCCAACTCAAAGGTGTCCTACACGGTCTATCGTACCATACCTAGTAAGGTACCATACCTAAAAAACTATGATGATTATTGTTGTAGGAAAAATCAACCAAGTAAAGGTTCTCCTCCCAATCGGACTGGTGATCCATCACATACATATGTAGCATATACTCTAATACTTGTTTAACCCTCTCTATCTTCCCATCTATCTCTAGGTGATATTCGGTACTAAAATTGAGTTGGGTGCCCAAGGTTTGTTGTAGTGCTTACCAAAAAGCTGAGGTGAATGTTGGGTCCCTATCTGATGTAATCCTACAAGGATTCCCATGTAACCTGACTATGTCATCTAAGAACACCCTTACCATTGTTGGCATTGTGTAAGTAGTCCAAACCAGAGAGCAGTGAGCTACTTTGGTCAAATTTTCAATCGTCACCATAATGGCATCATGGTGACGTGATGACAGAGGCAGACCAACATTAACATCCATGGAAATGGTGTTCCATTTCCACTCTGGAATCTCATAAAGATAAAGAAGTCCTGGTGGGTGCTAGTGCTTAGCCTTGACTCTCTAACACTCAAGGCATCGAGCAACAAAATCTACAATGTCTCTACACATCCCTACCCAATGATACAACTAGCAAAGATCTGAGTGCATTTTCTTCACCCCCAAATGTGTGCATATAGAGCTTTGTGTGCCTCTAACAAAATCAGTCCATAGATCCCCAAACCAAGGAACATATATATGCCCTCTATGATGTAGTAATCCATCTGAATCTAAGGTGTACCCTGTATACTTTCCCTTAATGGCCCGCTAAGACTGCATCTCACTCTGAACCTCATAGAACCAATCATCCTCTGGAAACTATTGTAGGATGCGAGCCCTAAAGTTTGTACTCACTATCACAGCCATCATCTCATGTTGATGTCTACTCAAAGAATATACCACTACATTATCCTTCCCTTTTATGTAATGTACATCAAATTCATACTCACACAAGAACTCTATCCAACATCTCTGTCGAGCATTCAAATTTGGCTACGTGAAGATGTACTACAAACTGTTGTGGTCAGAATGAAGCTCAAAGTGGTGGCCAAGGAGAAAATGTGTTCATATCGTGAGAGCATGCACTACTGTTGCAAGATCTAAATCATGTGTGGGATAATTCAGCTCATGGGTCTTGAGATTTCATGACTAATATGTGATCACTCGACCCTCCTGCATGAGCACTACTCCAATATGAAAACCACGAAGACTAATTTTGGATCAGGTACTGCTAGAATGGGAGAACTTGTGAGATTATCCTTGAGGATCTAAAATTCCCTCTCACACTACTCTTTCCACTCAAACCTCTTCCCATTTTTCTAAAGGGAAGTAATGGGGTATGCTATCTTGGATAAACCATCCACAAAATGATGGTAGTAACCTGCTAGACCATAAAAATCTTGACCTTTATAACACTGGTGCGTGTTGACCAATCCATAATGGCACTAATCTTTGATGGATCTACTAAGATACCATCATCTAAAATGATGTGTCCCAAATATTGAACCTGTGTCTGATAGAATGAGCACTTAGCCAAATTGGCATAAAGTTGATGTCATCTCAAAAATCACAAAACCTACCTCAGATGCTCCTCGTGCTCCTCTACTAATCATGAATAAATCAGAATTTCATCCAAAAATATCAACATGAATCTATCCAAGAAGGTGTGAAATACCCCATTCATCAAACTCATGAACACTGCGGGGGCATTTTTCAACCCAAAAGGCACCACTAAAAACTCATAGTGTTCATAACGAGTCTTGAATGTTGTCTTGTGGATATTTGCCTCCATAATCCTCAACTGATGGTACCTGGACTTCAGGTTGATCTTGGAGAACACCTTGGCTCCCCTCATTTGATCAAAAAATTTATTAATCCTAGGCAAGGGATAGCAGTTCTTAATCATCAATTTTTCAGTTTCCTATAATCTATACAAAGGTGAAGGGACCCATCCTTCTTCTTGAAAAAGATAATAGGTGCACCCCAAGGTGAGATGCTAGGTCGAATGTGCCCCTTCTCTAAAAGCTCCTCTAATTGAATCTTGAGCTCATTGAGCTCCTATGTATTCATCTTGTATGGTGCCCTCGAAACTGATTGAGCTCCTGGAACTAAATCAATGTGGAATTCCACCTCTCTATGGGGAGGCATCCCTCGTAACTCTGAAGGAAACACATCTGCAAACTCCTTGAGAATAGGATGATCATCCAAAGACACCTTTGTCGAATCCTCAGATTTATTGCTAATGTGGCAAACATCTGACATCCTTTCCTCATGCATCACTTTAGTTGCATAGCTGATATCATAGAGAGATAAATGGGCCTATGAATCCCTAAAATCATCACTGATGGACCTTGATTGTCCATACACTCAACATTCTTGTGATGAAAATTGATCTTAGCTCTATGTGCATCAAGTCAATCCATGCCCAATACTATGTCGTAGGATCCCAATGGAGTAACTCGGAAATCCACCATGGTGGTAATAACCCCAAAAGAAAATTGACAATCATGAACCACTGAATCAATGACCACCTTGACCCTCGAAGCTAACTCTACCTCCCACTTATCCTCTTGCCTAGATGCCACTAGCCTAGCGATCTACTATAGCTGGGAAAATAAAAGAATTTGATGCTTCTGAATCAAATAGTACACTAACTGATATGTCCTCAATCATACCTGCTACCTCAATAATAGTGACCCGATGCTCATCTTGGCAGTTCTCGACCGTTGCAAAAACTCAATGGGATTTTCCTACATCTCCAAAAATCAGCTCCAAGGCTATAGGATGAGGTCCTCCTATTGTATAACCCTACGAGCACTCTCTAGCTAAATGACCTGTACTGGCATAAATATAACAAGGTCCTCTCACCTGTCCCTGTGATGGCTAGGTCCTACTAAATTGAGGGGATCCAGACCTCCCAGAACTACTATGTCCTCCTATGTACGATTGCTAGGATCGAGGGGGAGCTGCCTATTGACCCTGAGGTCTCTGATCTCTATGTGGATTTTGTATATGACATGTCCTGGAAGATCCAACTTGTGCACCCTATTGTGGTCTAGACCTTTGTGTCTAACGTTGTGACTATTGTGGCCTAGGAGTCCCAAAAGTAGCTCTAAATCTCCCTTCATTGGAAGAGGTGGTCTACGAGAGTTGTGCTCCTAATGGACCAAGTTGCAATTTTGAAACTGCTCATGAGACTCCTATGCTCTACTATGTACCTCCATTGTTATGTAAGCCTTCTCCACAATGACCCTAAGCTCTACGAGATCGTCTATCCACACCAGTCCTAAAATGTTGGGGTTCAAACCCCTAATGAAATGGTTTACAAGCAAATTCTCATCCTAGATGTAGTCCACGTACTGCAAAAGCTCAAGAAATTGGCTCTCATACTGTACCACTTTTAGGCCCTTCTATTGTAGATCGTGGAACTCATCAATTTGCCTCTGATGGAAGTGCTCTGAAATTTAATGCACTTTGAAACACTCTAAGAAGGTATCCTAGGTAATTGTGTCCATGGATAAGTGATACTTTGGTTCCTCTTGGTGCCACCAAGTAGAAGCAGTCTATCTCAACAAGTGAATAGCCACCCTAGCCTTAAGGTTGCTCCCATATGGTTGCAACCCAAAGTATATGTCTAGACTAAGCATCCATGACTCTGCCTCCACCCCACTGGTGGATCCTGAAAACTCTGGTAGCTTAAGGTGAAGCAAATCATGGAGCTGGTCTCCTGAACTCTATAAAACCCTTAGTGCCTCTAGTGGTGGTAGAATATGCACAGACTCCTCCTTAGACTCATAGTCCTGTGCCCCCGACGTGGGGGACTCCTACTATGCTCACAAGACCCTATAATCTTTGTCCAATAACTCCTATTAGATTCTATAGTGCCTACATTATCTGCAATCCAAACTCTAGTTGCTCCCCTCAACAGGCATCCTCTGTGTGGTGTGATTCTAGTGGCACCTCGCATCCATGAGTTCTTCTCCTCACTCTATGAGGTATCCTACAAACACTAAGGTTTTAACTTAATTATTTTTTTGTTCCATATCACCCCAAAGATCCTAGTGTTTGAAAACCCTGGGCTCTGATACCAATTGTCATGCCCACAAAATCTACCCAAGGCTAAGAATTTTTTTTATTTCATGCTAAAACTCTTAGTAATATTTCTTGGTGGACAGTGTTAATGTTAACATCAAGTTGCATCTTCTTATCATTTCTCTTCCTATGAGGGAGGTAATGATGTTGACACTCTTTCCTAACAACCCATTCATTACCTTACGTCAGAAGGAATGACATTTCTCTTTATATGGGTAATTATGATCACCTTTAGAAAACTGTTGTTATGCAATAAGGTTAATCTTGGTGAAAACATTTCTATAAGAGCAACTCCTAGATGGACAAGTTTGATTATTAATGCACAAAAGTGTGGTTCCATTGATCCTATATTATTAACAACACATTTTAATTAGGCCATCATATGCTTCATTGCCAATGTTAGTATAGCTAACAATACTTATATTAACATCTTGTTGTTAATTATCGTTATTAGACTTGAATATTAAAATAATCCTATTAAATGTTAGATGTAATTCTATTAACATCATTGTCAAATTTTATCATAGTAATTTATCCTTCGATATTTCCACTAAATATGTAACAAAATCCCTTCCCTATTATTATTATATCTAATCTTTTCAAATATTAACTTATTCTCATTATTTCTAGTAAATAATAAGTTTAAATCTAATAATGTTAAATCTAACATTACCAATGTAGATTTATCTCTAATTTTCCTATTAAATATGAAATGTGAATCTACCAGCATTAAAACTAAATTTCATTTTACCATTATTAAATATGAAATGTGAATATTGAATTTAACTTTAATATTAGATTTGACTCTACCTACGTTAATATTAAATTTAACTCTTCGATCATTAATTCATTCATAATATTCTATTAAATACGAATGTAAAGTTCCACATAATTGTTAATTTTAACACTACTAATGTTAGCTTATCCATAGTATTTCTATTTAATGTAAAATGTAGGGATTCTCATAAATATTAAAATTAACTCTAATACTATTACATCCATAATTTTTTTGCTATTTAATATGAAGGTAGAGATTCTTATTAATATTAAAATTAATATTGCTAATTCTAATTCATCTACATTGTTTCTATTAGATAAGTGATGTAAAGATTCTGGTTAATATTAAAAATTGGAATTTCTAATACTAAATTTATTCTCTTTCTTTAAATTATTCATATTTATAATCTGATTAATATCACTACGATTCTTCGGGCAATATTGTTAGGATTTATAAGTTAAAATTCACCATTATTTGGTAACGACATTAATTGTGATAATATCAATATTGAAATTTATTATTCATTAGCTATTGTAGTTTTATTTCTCGAGTGACAACATTATTATTCTTATAAACCTCCTTTTACCTATTCGCCTAACATTATACCATAGACATTTGTCAAATACACTAGGCACCACCATTTCATTTTTTTTCTTCCCAGTTCATGAGGTAATTAAATGACTATTTTAGAATAGAAAATTAAACCATGGTGAATTATGTTTTGAGGTCTGATTAGGGTGGGTGCCCAAACAAAGGCAAGGCTAGGATTTTGATCGCTCAATTGAGAACTAGGTCGCACCATCTTCGATGTGAAACTGGTAGGTGGGTTGTCCCCAAGGAAGCCTGGGAACAAAGAACTTATATTTTTTGCAGCAAAGGGGTCATGGAGACTGAATGACACTTCATCATTGAGTGTGTTGCTTATGCTGATATCCATATCCAGTATGAAGACAATTGAAGGTGCACAATCTAAATGAGCTCTTTAAGGAGACTAGGCTCCTCAAAACTGTTGGCTTCCTGGTCAAGATCTTTAAGAGGAGGGCGGACATGGAAAAGAAATTGAAAGTAGTTAAAGTTCTGACACTGGGTCTCATAGACTGATGGTCTCGTGGATGTCATTAAAATCCATTCATTCATTCATTCATTCAATATTATATTATTATATTATTGGTTACCCTAGTTACTTGTGTTCTAATAGTCAACCCTAAACTTATCATTTGAAACTTCTTCATTTAGAAAGGAAGAAAGGCAGGGGGCAGCACTAGAATGAGAGGGGTGATCTCATTCTTTTGCAAAGTTTGTGACCACACACGGTGCCAACCGAATATGAAGTTTTTGAGCCAAGCGATTAGATAAATGGGACTGGCATTTACTGAGGAGGTTGTTTGTGTGTTTATTTTATTTTTCTAAATCATTTTTCTTCTCTTGAATGAGTTGCAAGGTGCTAGAATGGGTGGCCAATCTGGACGAGGTAAGAGATCAAAATGTTAAAACCTAAATGTGCTCATTCTACTAGATCTTAGTCATGGCTAGCTAGGGTTTGTATGTCGAATCTTAATTGTGCTCATTATTAGGATCTTGGCCATATATTTCATTTTATTATCATTTCCTTTTTTTTCATACTCAAATACCCATATTTAAACCTTATTCTCAGGTTGTAGCTCATCGCAAAGGGGAAGGAGGAGATCGAACTAGAAAGGGGCATAGCTGAAATATGTGACCCCTATTTTCTTCTGGGCTTCTTGTTCTGGAAAAAATGCATAGAACCTATACGTATTTACAAATAGATGATCTGATTTTAAAAAAGGAAATATAATACTAGGATTTCTAAGTTAGTTTCCTTTGCTCTGTGTTTGAGATGCTAGATAAACCATTCACATGTATCTATTTATTACATATAAATTTTAAATATTTATATCAACCTTTTTGAGTCAAGTTCATAAGAGAATACTTTGATGTTGACTTCCAAACTTCAATATATACATGGTTTACAACTTTATTTCTACAAGTAGCAGGATGATATTTCATTTTCTTGAGGGCATTATACCATGCATATTTAAATTTTGTGATTCTTTATACAAATGCATAACTGGATAAAGTTAATATCATAAAAGCTTGAGAACTAATAGCTAGGAAAAGTGGACAAGCATTAGCTTTTCCTTCCAATAGTATAACATATTCATTCATTATCTACAGAATAAATGTGAGACAAACAATAGGTACAATAATGTTCTATTTCATTATTTTATTCAACTTTCTATTGTTTCCTTATGATTATGTTTAGCAAGTCTTCAACCATTCATGTAAGAGGTTTCTTTTGAAGTTTTTACCTTACAGTCTATCACAGAGGCCTATGCTACATTACATCTTGAATAATAAAATGTCCAAATCTCTACACTTAGTAACATTACAAATTTACCCTGTATGCATGGTTTTTTTTACAAACTAGCACATTCATTTTAATGTTATTTTCCTTGCAAGAATGTCAATGCAAATTTTGAGGATTATTTCATTTTAGAGAATATATATACACAGCATAGAATACTACATCACCAGTAAATAGTAACAAGGAGTCCAGGGATAACTTTAGTGGTGAATCTTTGCCAATTGGTGAATTCTAGGAATTGGGCAAATCGAAATTAGTGAATTCTAGGTATCCAGCAAGGTGTTCAAATTGCCCGAATTTCACGAACTATCAGTCCAATGCATGTCCATTCTCCAGCGGGTTTTTTTTATGAGGCATGTTTAGGCAATAAATTTTCCATAACAGACTACGCGTTTCTAATGGACCAATCAATATTTTTGCCTAGAATCCTGGGGAGCATGTAATAAAACACCAACATATTCGCCAATACTATTAAAACAACATTAAATGACGACCCATTTCGCCAATTAAAATTTACAAATAGTTTCTTGTGAAGACCCATTTCGCCAATTAAAATTTATAAATAGTTGCTTATGAGGACCTATTTCACCTTGAAAATTACAAGGTATTGTCGTATAAGCACGCGGGATTCGCCAAATTTTTAACATACCATTTAAAAATCCCGCAGAATTCGCCAAATATGGATTGATATAAATACAATTGAAACTGTTATTTGTTCTTACAAATTTTGTTCGGTTTTGAGGTTCTACTTCTCAATTCAGAAGTAAGCGAAACCCGAAAACGTAGACTCAAAGGTGAGTGATCATTTATTCATACCGTTATTAGTTATTAGTTATAATAATAAGATTTCTTTATCTGTTTTCCATTCTTGCTTTAGTCTTAAACATTATTTTGAGTAGGGAATGGGATCTATATTCTCTGTCGGTTTTTCCTTCTTAAACAAGAAGACATTTTTTTCTAGCTTTTATTAGAAGTGAGATATCAATATGTCGAGCAGCAACTACAAGGGTAAGACTCCTGAGGGTAATGAAGAGACTGGGAGGCAATAAAAATGCCCAAAATGTGGAGGTACCATATAGTCTTACTTTGGAATTGGCAAAGCTTCTAATCCATCAGATCAAGGTGGAGCTACACCATCAACTCTTCCACCAAATATTATTGAAGATGGCAATGGCAATACCTCACTGCCACAAGAAGGTCAAGGTGAGATTGTCATTATGTTAAATCAAAATGTATCAAATGAGGATGGCAATACCACAGAAGATGTTCTAAGGGATACCCTGGATATCCAGAATGAGATAATTGACTTGTATGAGGATGATGTTGGTAGCAAGAAAAGAAAAGGCAAAGCAAAATTGGGGCGCAAGTGGGAAATGACAAGGAATTTTCAAATTGGTTGGTTGTCGAAGTACCCATTCCTTGAAGCAGTGGGGGTATCAAACGAAAATGATATTGAAAGGGAAACAGAGGTCAAATGTAATATTTATAGTTGGAAATGTGGAAGAGACAAGATGATGCAGCTAAAGCTTAACATTATAGAAAAGCATATTGCTAAAGTTTATGAAAAACAAATCATAGACGGAAAGGAACAATCAATCGTACGATGGAAATCAAAGGAAGAATGTCTTCATGTTAAGTATGCCACAGATTATGGAGAGCATAACCATAGAATGTTGAAGATTAAAAAATGTGAAGGTACACTTGAGGCTCATTTTGGAAAATCCATGGTAGCAGCAAATCTATCAAAAACTGTTCAGATGAGTGTTGTTTTTCATATTTTTTCCAGGGGGCATCCTATAATAGACTGCCCAGAATATTTTGATTTATTATCTTATTTGAGTGTTCCCCACTTTCCCTTCTCAAATTGGTCGGTAAACGCTAGATGGGAATGGGTGAACTATCTTGCTGCAGTGGAAAACCAAGATTTAAACGAGAAATTAAAAGAGTCAAATTTCATTGCATTATCTTTAGATGAAGTTACTACGGTAGACAATACTTCTTGGGTTTGTATTCATTTGTATACTGTAGAACAAAATTTTCACCAAGCTCATCTTCTTTGTGTTCATAAAATGAAGGACAGTTCAACATCGCAAAATCTATTTGAACTAGTCAAGAAATCTTTGAATGAAATTGCAGGTATGGATGAGTTGACAATTGCCAAAAAGTTGGTGTGTGTAGGAGTTGATGGAGCTGCAGTGATGCAAGGTCAAAGGAGCAGTCTTTGCACAAAGTTACAAACTACTTGTGCAACATACATGCTTGGCATTCACTGCATGGCCCATAGAATGAATTTAGCATTCAAAATTGTAAGCAAGTTTCCTACAGTATCAAAAGTTGAAAATCTAGTTCGCGAGATCCACGCATACTTCTGTCGAAGTCCCAAACGTTTCCTTGAGTTTCAACATTTTTATGAGGGAATAACACTTGGAAACAAGATTCTCAAGGATGTTGATACCAGATGGATCTCCCTACATGGACCAGCACAACGAGTTCTTTCAGAATATCAATCCTTGATTGGAGTGATGTATGAGCATCGCAGCATAGTAGACAAAGCTCCTGACCTCTTACATAGGTTAAGCGATATAGAGACACTTTTGAATTTAGCTAGTCTTCTCCCCATGTTGGATGAGATGAACAATCTTGTGAAGAAATTCCAAGACAGAACTATGTATATTTATGAATATTCCAATCTACGTAAACTTACATGCTTGGCCCTCGATCGTCTATATCTAGATCTAACACAAGAAGGCACAAATTATTTGATGTGGTAGAAAATTACGGATTTGAATAATCCTGATAATTAGTTACAGTTTAATTCAAGCGGGCACTTATGTATTTGTGTACGTGGATATGAGATACCAATGTAACATTGTAAGACAGCCAGGCGCTCTAGAAAAGAAGTACCTGTTAACGAGGAAGATTTTAACAACATTGTTAAATCTGTTAGTGATAATTTGAAGGAAATTGCAAAATCTCTTTCCTCAGAGATTCGTGAAATATTCCCTCGAAATGAAATACTTGAAGCCATGGGTATTGTGTATCCTCAATTTTGGGTAAACCGAGATAACCCAAAATATTTTCATGATCAAGTAAAAATCTTGATCAAACAATTTTTGAAAAAGGTAACATACAATGAGCAGACAATAGAAGGAATTTTAAATGAAAATAAGCTTAGAAAGCAATGTGGGAGTTTTGCAACAGCTCTGAGGGACCAATATAAGTCCATGGGCAAGGAGAAAGCCTTTGAACCGGGATCAATAAAAAAGGTTTGGACAAGCTTAGGTCAGAGTGAAATATTGTGTGGTTTGATGTCAGAATATTTCAAACTTGCTTATTTATGTCAAACAATGATATTGGGTCGGTGAAGGATGAGAGATTTTTCAGTACATTGGGATTTCTGAAATCAAAGTTAAGAAACAAACTGGACAAGAATTTTGAAAATTGCTTGAGGATGAAAGAAATTGCGTATAATGTCAAAAAAATTGCTTTAGAAAGGGCACTCGCAATCTGGAGGTCCACATGTGAAAGAAGAGGGACCGGGTTGTGCAACACAGGCTCTCCAATTCCAAGAGCCACCAATACTAGTGGTCGTACTAGTGGCAGTGGCAGTCGCAGTGGGATTGGGCCTAGGACAAATGACAATGATATTGAAATTGACACAAATCAAACAATGAATGTTGAATTTGAGACACAAGCCAAAGAAAGTGCAGAGAAGTCTCAGAATCAAGATGACTCTTTTACTTTATCTAAAGATGAGCATTGGTTTGAGGACCGTGACTCTATTTGGGAAATGGAAGAGAATTAGCAAGTTTTAGGTATTTTTACTGCACTTCATGAATCAGTTTCCATTGTTCCAAAGTCCAAACTATAGTTGATGATATTTTATATTGTATTCAATGAACATTGAAATTGTGAATCATTGCACTTCATGATATCTTATTTTATATTGCACTCAAGCACTTCATGAATCATATTCCAAACTATAGTTGATGATTTTTTATATTGTATTCAAATAAATTGTGAATCATTGCACTTCAAGTTTAGGATATTTTATTTTATATTGCACTCCAAGTCTCCATGATATTTTATATTATATTGAACTCCATGAATCATATGCCAAATTCAAACTATAGTTGATGATATTTTATAAATTATATAAAATTCAATACCATCAGCCTAACAATGCTTCATCGGCGGAACCCCCATCACAGTCTCGTCGATGGCCCAATGAAAATAGCTCACAACCTAGTATCGGTGTAACAATACTCTATCGAGCTGACTCCTAAGATGCTCTCCCGATATACCGATAGAGTCAACAAAAGTAACCATCAATTATAATTTATGACCATGGGCATGAATTATCTTATTTATCAATAATCACAAAAATATACCACACTTTGATTTTATGAACAATGCAAATTGTAGAAATTTGTGTGACAAGATCCATATTATAGCCTACATTCACATTGCATCCATAATTATTAAACAAATTTGAAATTCCGTAGTGACGTAGTCCTTCCCCCATTCCCAACAAAATTCAATACCATTGGCCTAACAATGCTTCATCGACGGAACCCCCATCACAATCCCATCGATGGTCCGATAAAAATAGCTCACAACCTAGTATCGGTGTTACAATACTCTATCGAGCTGACTCCTAAGGTGCTCTCCCGATATACCGATAGAGTCATCAAAAAAAGTAACCATCAATTATAATTTATGACCATGGGCATGAATTATCTTATTTTATCAATAATCACAAAAATATACCACACTTTGATTTTATGAACAATGCAAATTGTAGAAATTTGTGTGACAAGATCCATATTATAGCCTACATTCACATTACATCCATAATTATTAAACAAATTTGAAATTTTGTAGTGAAGTATTCCTTCCCCCATTCCTAACAAAATTCAATACCATCGGCCTAACAATGCTTCATCGGTGGAACCCCCATCACAATCTCATCGATGGCCTGATAAAAATAGCTCACAACCTAGTATCGGTGTAACAATACTCTATCGGGCTGACTCCTAAGGTGCTCTCTCGATATACCGATAGAGTCGTCAACAAAAGTAACCATCAATTATAATTTATGACCATGGGCATGAACTATCTTATTTTATCAATAATCACAAAAATATACCACTTTGATTTTATGAACAATGCAAACTGTAGAAATTTGTGTGACAAGATCCATATTATAGCCTACATTCACATTGCATCCATAAATATTAAACAAATTTGAAATTTCGTAGTGACGTAGTCCTTCCCCCATTCCTAACAAAATTCAATACCATCGGCCTAACAATGCTTCATTGGCAAAACCCCCATCACAATACCGCTGATGGACCGATAAAAATAGCTCACAACCTAGTATCTGTGTAACAATACTCTATTGGGCTGACTCCTAACTCCTAAGGTGCTCTCCCGATATACCGATAGAGTCAAGTTGTCAACAAAAGTAACCATGAATTATAACCATGGCTCATGGGCATGAATTATCGAATGCATAAAGTATATCGGGGGAACAATGGTGCATCAAGGAAACATTATCTGGCGTCCCACCGATAGAACAGAGGATAGGTTTCCATTGGTGGAGAGGGTGGCTATCGATGAAAGATTGATGTGACATCCGGGGCTTCGTGCAACCATGTTGTGGTGCATTTATGAACCAAAAATGAAGTGAATTATATCACAAGTTGATCGCACAGTTGTTACAAAATCCTCGAAGATTTCGCTTATGACAGAAGCATAAAGGAAAAAACTTGGAGTTTTGACGTAGCAAAGACCGGTGGACTGTGGAGGTGACTCGACGAGACTCACGTAAGTACTTCACTTTCAAACCCAGCTAAGAAGCTATTTTACTCAAAAGCTTAAGATTTAAATAATGGAAGAGAGTACAGACAAACCCAAAGCTAAAATATGAAAAATTGAAAAGCCTAAGAGACTCCTAAATGAAGACCTGATAGATCAATGTCCTGGGTCGAGGACGAGACCCAAGAGGAGTGCTCAAATGAATCCTTCCATGGATCGATTATGAGACAAACAAAAGGGCTTAGGGGATATTTGGACACCACAACGAGGGTACGACCTCTTCGTGTACCATTACAAAAAACAATTTAGGTTCCAACCAGTCTGCAATCCATCGAGGCTGAACCTGGGAAGACTTGTGGTGCCCAATGTGTTTGTGAACGCAGAGGTAATTAAAGCTCTTGCTATCAAATATGACCCCAAGAAAAGAAATATTTAGTCACATGGTGGGGGTGGCATGCTTGTTATTTCTAGGGATCTCATTTCTAATGTATTGCAGTTAGAGTGTTCACTGAATTTATCATTCACGATCAAAGATCTCTTGAAAGAGTATCGCCACATGGATACTAGCTATAAGAGATGGAAATTACCTTTGCATTGGCCCAAGGATGAAGGAGGCCAACTCAGGAGGTTCTCTAGCAGTGAAAACCCTCCTTTCCATGAAGATTTGTTCGAAGAGTATTTCCGATACACCTATTATTCATTTGGTCAGGTTTTGGGAGTAGAGGTTCTGCCTCTCATGTCGATTGCCCCAATGGTCTTAGCTACAGACATATAGAGCAAGGATTCTAGGCCATTTGATTATGCTAGCTACTTGGCCAATGCCCTACATCGAGGGCTTGAAAAGATTAAAAATAATAGTGATAATATTAATTTTGAACACTATTCTTTGCTTATGCATTTTCTATTGTACAAGGGACAAGTTAGAGGGGTCTGGAGTGAAGAATTATGGATAAAAGATATAGATGGAAATGGAGAATCAAGCCCTCCATTTCCTGACTGAATTAGTAGAAGATCAAAGCCCTATCTATGGATCTATGGGGTAACTGATTTTCTTCATTTGAAATATTATTTTGTTAAAATAATACAAATAATTGAACATAATCACATTACTGAAGTTTGAATTTGAGCTTTTTTATTGATTTTCACATGAAGGAGTGCATAGAGGCATTGGCAATGCAAAATATTTCCAATGCCCAAAGATAACTCTACACAGAGCTTAGTTGGAACTTGGAAATTCATATTACCAAAGATTCAAAAATCAAGTCACTGTATCACATTTTCTAGCAACTTCCACTCTTCAAGTGGTGGAATTGCCATTTGTTCTAACTGATGTTGTTTGACTTGAAATTTTGTTAACATTTCATGATTTTAATTGGAAGTGGAACGTATCTTGAATTCTTCAGTCAATTTTGCATTCAAAGTTATAGTGTTTTGATGGAATCCAAATAGTTCACCACATCTGGGTTATGAGGAAACTGGTCCAAATCAATCTTCCTTGCACCCTCCATCTTCATCCTATAGCTCACTATTAACCCAAACCAATAGTGGTTACTCAGCTATTGCCAATTTTTCTTTGTGTAGATGGCCCTATCTATTCAAAGGACACATTAATGATGTCCTAAGAACACTTATCCTAGGACTTCATTGTGGGACAGCCGATTTGGTAGGTCTCATTACCTTTATTTTCAATATTTTTTTGTAAAACCATTGATGAAGTTGTTGGGGTATCCATGCAATCATAACCTATCCCCAAAAGTACAAAGATTTCTAAGACCAAAGGAAAATGACCAGAGAAATAAATTGAATCATAACTAGGGAGACTGGTATGCTTTCCCTAATTGTACAGTGATAAGGGTTTATGGGTTCGAAGGGGCTCCACACTTGATGCCATGAGTAGTTCCTGACCGAATTTCTTTTTTAGAAATTGTGAGGCAATTGGCAAAATCTGATTCCAAACACCTCAAAGGACACAACAAACAATCAATTATGCCTAGCACCTTATGTTTTGGAGACTTTACAGTGGTTTCCAATGAAGGATATGGAGAAATTGATGGTAAATTATCATAGTACAACCTACCTCTAGGTGATGTAAGGAAACAATTTGATGTAGAAGGGTTTATTCACAAGGCGAGATTATCGCAGGGGCTATCAGGGTATGAACATTTGTTCTCAATCGAAGATGTCATAAGAAACCATGATGGGGCTTCCACCAAGGAAAGGATGGCCACCTATAACAAGATTATGCTTGTAGAGGAATGGAAGAGGAAAAATGTCCCATCTTATTCAAAGGCATTTGGTGACATACATGATCCTTTAACAAGAATTGAGCAACTCATCGCTCATGTCAATGAACTGGTAAAGGATGTTCCCCAGTTGTTTTTGATGCACCTCATGCAACCTATTCAGGAGTACAAGTTGAAGACATAGAGCCCTTGGATTACATACCTTCACAGCCTACTCCTAAGGTATGTTTTTCTGTAGATACTGATATAAGTGAAGAAGAGAAGGGTGATGAAGAGGGTGAGTAGGTCAAACAAATCAGTGCTCATGTGATTGCACAGTACGAACCCCTTCAAGAGCAGAATATTGTAAGATTTGAGGCATCAAATGAACTATATGATGATGTGAGGGTCAGGGCTGGACAACCGTTTATTTCTAATTGTGATTTTGTTAAACCTTCTGAATTTAAATAATTTATTTATGAATATAAAGGTAGAAAAATGAGACAAAAGATACAGGATATCACTCGTGAACATGAGGCAACCGCTCTGGAGGAATTGAAAAGGGAGGTAGAAAAGGAAATGGAGTCCATCACTCCTGAAAGAGGTAGGTCTTTAAGAAGCTGGAGTGTTGCTCTTTCCAGGGTGGGATATTAGCTCTTCAATTGTATTTGATAGCTTTAGAAAAAGAGGGGATACGACAATGAAATTAACAATAGAAGCAAGTGACAAAATGTATTCAGGATCTATGTACAACCCAGACAAAGCCACCTTGCTTATTTGGTCATTGTATCCCCATGATAAAAGAACTTATATAATTAGTAATCCAAACCAAGTGTTTGGTCATCTCTTGGTTCAACGAGTAGTGGATACCAACCCTATGGAGATAGCAGAATTGAACATAAATGTGGCAAAATTTACCAAAGAACAGATCAAAAAACTGATTAAGGAAAATGAAAAATTGAAGAAGGAGCTAGCAAATCAAAGAGAAAAAACATCTTCCTCCTCCACATCAGATTTGTACTCCCCATTGCTTGAAAAAGATAAGAGAGTGCTTGATGCATTGGCTGATGCAGCCTACTGGAAGAATCGCCATCTGAAATCCTAGGGGAAATGCAAAGAATTAGAGAAAGAAGTGAAAACCATCAAAAATAACATTATATCTGAAATGATAAAAGAAAGGTTCAATAAAATGATGAAATGTGCTACTGAATATTGGGAAGTATTCAAACAAACATGCATTGCATTGGTGGAGAATGAACGATTGCAGCCTAGAATGATGGAGAAAAAAAAGGAGCTCGTAGATAAGAATGTCATGAAAGGACAAATATTTCTGAAATATAACAAGTTGGTAGAATCACATAATGGATATCGTAACATTCTTGGAAATCCCACTCCTGACACTTCATTTTGGCATTGGAAATCCGTGAGAATATGATGATTGGAAGGAAGAGCTTGTTGGGCTTCTAATTGTTGTGTTGCAAGAAATAAATGACGAGGTTATGGTTTTACAAAACACTCATAAGCAACTCAAAAAAATAATTTCTATGGAATATGATATGAAAGAGGCAATCTCTAACATGGAAACCTATGCTGAACAGGAGTACATCTATCACCTCTCTGTAGTCAATCTGTTTATTAGCCAAATTGTAGATGTGTCAGAATCAAATCCAATGGGACAACCATCAGATTCAGAGGAAGAAGGCCAACCGATAGCATGATGAGTGCCCTATCATGGAGTAGAAGCCTTGAACAAATCTTAGGTGGTCAGTGGTCATGGGCTTCTACTTGGAGATTAACGGATCGGTGCATTCACTTGCGGCATTGTTTTATTTATAATTTGAGTTATGTTTAGTTGTCAAATGTCATGACTTTTTGCAAGGGGTTTGTAGCTTGTTGCCTCTCATATATAAGAGAGATCAAGACCCCAATAGGAGATCAATGGATCATCACATCATTTTTAGTTAGACTTTAGAGTAGAAAATAGTAAGAAGATAGATAATAGATTGCACCAATTCGCCCATCCATCTCATATCATAAACTATTTTTATAACGCATATCATTTGAAATTTGAAGATCAATACGATGGAGAAGGTTACACATATTTACTAATTTTCTTTCGAGTGCTCAACCGTTGTGGATTCATATGCTTATAAGTTATTAACTTATTTGGCTATCTCCACAGTGGTTGTTTATGTTATTCAAATTGAGTTTGTGGAAGTACATTTAATTTGTCAGTACATTGAATTTTAATTCTTTAGGAATAGGGGTTGTGACCATGGGGTTTTAGATTTATTTATGGACATGATCATTGATCAAGTAGTAATGTGGGCCACAAAATGGATCTTTTCACACAAATCTCTGTAATTTGTGCTAATCATAAAATCAAATGTAGTATATTTTGCAGTATGTGGGATGTGGGTGAGGTGTAAGTTGGTGGATACTGATTAGGATTTTTAGTCAAAACATAACAAAAGCTAATAGTTTAACATCCATAAATTAGAAGCTCTACCAAGAAGTAAATATAATGAGCTAACAATTCAATGTCCATAACTTGGAAGCTCTACCAAGAAGTAAATATAATGAGTTAACAGTTCATCACTAGTTCAAATGATAAAATAAATAGTACAGAATCCAAATAATTGAACATCATCACATTACTGAAGTCTGAATTTGAGCTTTTTAATTGAATTTCACATGGAGTACATATTGGCATTGGCAATGCAAAATCTTGCCAATTCCCAAAGACAAGTCTACACAGAGCTGAGTTGGAACTTCGAAACTCATATTATCAAAGATTGAAAATAATAAATCAAGTCACTGTATCAGCTTTTCTAGCAACTTCCACTCTTTAGGTGGTGGAAGTTCCATTTTCTCTAATTGATGTTGTTTGACTTGAAGTTTTGTTAACATTTCATGATTGTAATTGGAAATGGAACTTGTCTTGAATTCTTCAGTCAATTTTGCATTCAAGGTTATCAGTGTTCTGATGGAATCCAAATAGCTCACATCTGGGTTCTGAGGAAACTGGTCCAAATCAATCTTCCTTGCACCTTCCATCTTCTTTTTGAAACCATCATTTCCAATGAATCGCTCATTTGTGTCAAAAGCCTTTGGAAAACCAAGCTCTGTGAAGTTCCTTACCTTTTCATCCACCACCTTCATCTTGTCTGCAACCAAATGCAAATATTCCTTTGTTCCACACATTCTCAAACAATTTTCAATGATAGATGACAAGTTCATTGAGGTTTCAATCCGATTAGTAATCCCTTTTGATTTCAGATCATTGTCACTGGCTTTGTAGGCTATTTGTAGAACTTGATTTGTAGATTTCTCTAATTCCAGCACCTTTTTGTTGTCCACTAAATATTTGTTGACCTTCTTATAATGTTGTCTGATAGCATCAATCAATTGAAACATGTCACACAAATGATCAAACCTCTGCATTATTTCATCCCAGATCTTTTGTTTCATATGCCTCACTGTATCTCTACAAAATGCAGATAACTTATTTTGAGAAGACTTAATTTCTTATTTTACTTCCGTCAGCTCTGTCTCCAATCTTTCATTTGTTTTTCTTTGTTTCTCCAATTTTTGTCCCCATTGTGAATTTCCATTCACAATGCTTAGTCTTAATTTTTCTGAAGTGGATTTTTCCTCATCATATTTCTTTTTGCTCTCATCTAGCCTTCGCTTCAGGTCATTCACTTCTCTCACATTTGATTTATCCTCTTTGCTTGTTGATGTAGAGGCAGATTTTATTATTCTTTTTTCTAATTCATTGCTCTTGTTATCAGTTGCTTTCCTCTTTGCTTTCTCACTTGCTAGGTCTGCCTGTAACTTTTCTATTTGGGTTTGCAACCTTTTCTTCTCTCTATCTTGCTTTAGCAATGATGTGTACACCAATTTATTATTCTTCTTTGATACATTAATTTTGTCAGTATTTTTCAAGCCAGAAAAATCCAATTGAAAATTGGTTACCTGGTATTCAGATTGATCCATCTGATTTGTTGGTTTGTTTTGAACTGTGGGAACAACAATTGTGTACTCCATGATTTCTTTATGCTTCTTTTGAGGCCTCACTTAAACCAAGTTTGTAATTGGCATGGCTTTGTTCTTCTTCTTCCCTATCAATATCATCATTAGATTCATCATCAGATTCATCACTTCCTTTCCTTCCACGTTGATCAGGATGCTCTATATTCCACAATTTGCTAAACTCTTTATCTTCTTCGTTAGCTCCATACTTTGCAAGAGCTCTTGGATCACCTAGGTCCTTCCTCATAGACCAAAAGGTAGTAATTTTTTATTGTGACCAATTTTTATCTATAACTTCCTTCTCTAGAGAACCTAAAAGTTTTACTCTACTAGATGGTTTATCACTTTTTTCATAAAAATTGTTGTATGTCCTGATTGTCTTTCAGTCCAATGCCATAATTTCTGCTGACAATTTTTCAAAAGAAATACCATTCTCAGTAGCACTTTTCTCCATTTCTATTTTGACCTCATCCCAAGAATCCTTGTTTCTCAAGTTTTCAAGCAAGGGTTTACTTTGATGTTGAATTCTATTTGCAGCATTCCTATTGGCCACAATCATTGATTTAATGATGTCACATGGATCATACTGCTAGTGATAGATAGAATCAAAGTAAAAAAAAAACAAAAGATTATGTGCCACACTAAATTCTTTTCTCTCAAATGTGAACCCTCCACATGAAAAAGGTAAAGAAGGAAATAAGGTCTTATTTTGCTGACTGAGAAAGTGTAGTTCATCAGCACTTTGCACCTGCCTTACATATTCCAATGCAAAAACCCTTTCTGTCACATGTATTGGAAGTCTGTATGGTTGTACTCCCGATCCATAAAATCTTAGCACACTATATTCTTCCATTAAGTACCAATCAGCCAATGTTATGTGAAGTTTTGTGGTACTTTGTATGTTGGAGTCATGTTAGCCCTCTTGTGTTGTGCTACTATTTTCTTGGCTGCTTTGGTGGTGGGACCTTATTGTTATCTCCTAGCATGGGGGGTAGACCTTAGGGTTCTACATGCTCAGGTGGAACATGATATGCACTCCATTGGGTTCTCAGATGATGTTCGTGAGAATGGATGTTGCACCTTATGCAGAGATTCCAGATCTTGTGCCAGACTTGAGATAATGTTGATGTTATGTAATGTAATCATTTCAGATGTATCTTATCATGTATTTGATTTATCTTCCCACTGTTGTAAGGGAAGCTTTAATGTAATCTAGTGAAAATGTATTGATGTGCCCTTATGTAAGATAAATTGATTATGTATTCATTTCTTCGTATTATATGCTCTTTAATGCTATCATGATTTATATGAGGGTGTAGTACCATCAACTAAGAGGGCACCAAGCTTTACATAGAGTCGAAGTCAGAGCAAATCATATTCACACCAGTCTTAGAGTAGTGGGGAGTTTCAAGACCGAGGAGGTCACCATATGATCCACCACTCGTTCCTCCATGAAGGGATCCTACAGGACCATCTGGGTTAGGATAGAGGCAGAACATGCCTTCACTAGAACACTCACCAATAGAGGACAAAGGCAGTTCTAAATAGCCAGATTTTGTATATGGGCCTATAAAAAATTTATCAAGCCTGGGAGCTCCATTTTTTATAGTCACTCTATTTTGTACTATGAAACACACACACACACACACACACACACACACATATATATATATGAGATGAATCATTTTTTGTGGTGACTACATGATATGTTATGTGTTGTATGCATGTTTCTATGTTATGGATGTATATGATGTGATTATGGGAATATGATCTATGTTTATGCTCGTGTATGTGATGTTGATATAAGATATTATTTATGGATGGATGGATGCACATGATCTATGATGGTATTTATATTCTTATGAGATTCTTATATGATGCTATGTGGATTATGATTCTATATGATGTAATACAATTATTTTTGAATGTACAAGACAACTAAGAGGGGGGTGAATTAGTTGTACACTAAAACAACAAAACCCTCATTAACATTCAAATCTACATTAATCCTTAAACCCTTAACAACCTTTAAACCCTTATCATGTATTAGAAAAATATAAACATGAGAAATAGTAATGAAAACACATGAGAACACCAGATTTACATGGAAAATCCAGGAAAGGAAAAACCACAGTAAGGATTAGCTCACAATATAAAGTAATTGCAACACTAAATAAAATAGTCTCAATAACCAAAAGAAAGAAGGTATCACTACCAATGGCTCACTACCAAATTATAAAGAAGAAGATAAAATATTATTACAATAAAAAATATATCTCAAAGTAACAGGAAAGATCCACCACTGCTTCACCTGAACACTCACAGTCTCTTTATAGAATGTAGACACCTTTTGTTCACTGCTTCTAGTAGTCTTATACATTAAAGTTCACACATCACTTTTTAATTTCACACTTCACATCTCAATTCACATCACACACACTTCACATCTCAATTCACATCACACACACTTCACACCATAATCCTTCATCAACTCAGCACATATATATATTTTCCTCAACCTTGAAATCAATCTACAAGGTCGACAATGCACCTCAAATGTGCAAATTTAAATTAGGTTGACACCAAAACATTATCATGATAGAGTGGAATGAAGGAAGACCACACCACACCTTAACTCATACCTAAATCCACATGTACACACCATGTCACACTTCCAAAAACACCGAAGCATATCTGTAATTAGTGTAAACACCCAAGGTCGATCGAACATGTGTTAACACCATTAAACATTTAAGTACATGCTTCATCAAATCTAAAGATGACTCGTAGACCACACACAACTCTTAAAAATAATTTGCAATATTCCATCAACATCTTGAAATCCAATAAATCCTTCACAATAATATACATATGAAGAACATACTTGTTTTGTATACCTAGTTAACCTTCCATGCACTATAACTGATGAATCCAACCTTGCGGAGCACCAAAACTCAAACAACTCATATTGAAGATAGATATGAACAATATAAGTACACTTCCAAATTTGCAAGACTACAAACCACCACACAGAGAAATGTGGAGCAAAACCATTTCTCCTAGACAACATTGCATCATAATTCACATACTAGTGAACACAACTTCTTCTGCCAAATGATCTTGAACTTGAAACTCTAGATATAACATCTCTAAACACCTCTGATCCACATATTTGAACCACACAAGAAAATATTTAACCATGAAGAAATGCAGAGAAAAACACTAAACACTACTCTTCCACACTAAACACTTTTTACCACATTGTTTCCTCTTTCATTCAAATTTTCTCAAAGGCACTTGGAAACCAATCACCACAAAAACCATATCAATATCTACAACACTTTATCAACATCTCAACCACAAAAGAGGTTGAACATCCATAAACACATGATCATCAAGGCAACACTGCAGGTTGACATCAGCGATACTACTAATGATAGCATAATGCAACCAATCAAAGCATCTCCATAGGTTGACATCAATGTAACTGTTGTCAAACAGATTGCACCCGTATGCTTGAATATGAAATTCACCAATCTGTTGAAACATGGGAACTAATTCGAGGTTGTGGGTAACCTATAAGGAATTAGACCTCCAGATTCTAGGCTCATTCCTATATCGTTTTCTAATTAATACTTGGGTAAATTGTTGGGAAAAGGATAAAAAGACTAAATCTAAAAACTTAAGCTGTAAAACATAAACTGTGGTGATGCACCTAAAATTGATGATCTAAAAGGCAGACTGATTCACAATTAACTCTCGAAGGAGTACTTCACACAACTCATTAATGACAATCTTATTGCAAAAGTGTTTCGAAAGAACGCTGACTGATCTCTCCTGGTAGGAAACTATGTTTCACAACTTTGAATAGATGAATACAAGCACAAATTAAGACCTGAAACTTGATTGTATTTGAGAACTCATATCAGTGAAAGAGACAAAATTTAAAGGTTTATGATTTATTAAAACACAATAAATTTCATCAAATCAATCATCAATGCAAAAAATTCAGTAATGAAAAGGTAAAACTCGAATCCTTTAAGCAAAAAGGAACAACTCCATGTAACCTGTAAACCTACTACTGTATTAATCTGAAAATAAATGATGAGTTACAAATCATTCGCTTTGTAGAGTGCAAAGGAGAAAAATAAGAACTGAGGAAAAAACAGTTAAGTTTTTTCAATATATACAAAAAGCCTTTCCAAAAGGCATGGAAAAAAGAACTGAAAGTCAAACTCCAAGAGAGGGCGATAACTCCAAGGCAAATTCCGAGTAGAAGCAAATATCTCTGAAAAAAGGAGTCAAAACCATGCAAAAATAATTGCACTCAGGTTCAAACTCGCTATCAAGTCATAACTGATCCATGGAAAACTCGAACTGAACTGAAAATCCTTAAAAAGGTGGGCCCAAGCATGCGAAATTCACCTTGTTTATATCAATCCGCCCATGCCTAACTGAAACTCCATCTTTGTTTAGTATTTTATGCTCTAAAAATAGTTGAATTCATTTAACTCAATGTTATTTTGCCTAAAAATAGTTGTATTTAATTAAATGATTTATAATTTTATCATTTAATTAATACCACTTTACATGGGTGAGCAAAAATAACATTAAATTAATTGAATTTAATTACTGCAACTCTAGCCTATGTTTATCACAAAAAAAAAGCATGATATATTACTCCACTAATTACCTTAATACACACCTCCTGTGCTTCATGCATTATACCTAATATATCTTGATCTAATGGCATTATTATTCCTTAACATAATGGTCGGCCATTCAGCATTACTTGGCACTTTATCATTGCTGGCCATATCATTAGGCTTTATTTTGACTTTCAAGTCATGACCACGGGGGAAATTGACATAAAAATGATTAACTTAAAAATCAAGGCAAAACACCCTATGTCGAATTAGGGTAGACAAAGATGGTCTAACCCTAATCATTTACCATTTCGCACTTTCATCTTGGCTATTTGGAGAAGCTTCCTGTTGTGCCGCCATAGTAGAGAGCTTGGGGTTTGAATTGGATGTTTATCTCCTCTGAACTTTGTCTCCACTTCTGGCCGCCATGGTGTGAGCTCGAGCTATTTATCTGGTAACTCTGTGAGTGCTTGGCCATGGCTATAAACTCCAACAGGTGCTTACGGTGAGTTCCTTTGCTTTTCTATGCAAATATTTTTAGGTACCCATGGCACGGCCTCCATGATTTTTTGATGGGACTTTCTATGTTTTTCATTTGCTATGTATATGGACCGCCATTAAACATTGATACTGTATAAATATGCTTGGACTTGTTTCATTTTTTATGTGTATAATCTCAAGGGTTTTCTTTTCCTTTCCATGCAAACACCAATTCATAACAAAAAAATAAATGGGTCTAATAACCCTTGGTCTCGGCTTTGTCACTCTTGGCCTCCATGAATGTGAGCTTGTTCTTGAAGACTTCTTGGAATTTTCATCTTTTGTTTGGCTGTGGCTTCTGGTTCTGTTTGCAGGCCGCGCCAAAACAAGCCCAAACTGGGTATTAGCTGAAACACTATATATTCTTGTGATTTTCCTATCTCTGTATGAAAATAAACAGGCCCAAAACCCTTTGTTCAACCTCAATTAATCTTTTGGAAGAAGCTCCTGTCACTTGTGGTCACGGGCTCTTATACTGTTTCTAAGTATGTTGATTCCTTCATGGTTGTATACTGGCAAAAATAATTTGTTTCTTTTCATTTTACTGTGTACATACGTTGTTCTTTGATAAAAAAGCTTTTATTTATCATGAGCACAATCCACTTTGAAGACTCATTTACGGTGTATCCCCCTGCTTGATTAGCTATGCAAGCTTACCCAAAACAATATAACAAACATTCTTTCCTTCTGTAGAAAAAAATACAAGAGACATTGTATGTCTTCCAGTACAAAAAAACACCATTTGTATGAACAAAAATTGTCAAGGCATCATTATATACTACATATTTGAAAATCTTGTCACTCTTTGTAACGCTGCCTGAAAAGCAAGTCTCCGATCACATGATGTATTCAGAGACCTTGACCTCTAACACCCTTTCCCTCACTATATTTCCTTTACTTGTTTTATCTAGCACTGTTACTCTGAAAGAAAATAGGGACAAGAAACAATGATGGCAACCATACCTTTGATTCTCCTTAATTCATTGTCAGTGCATCTTTGTATACAAACGCATTTCCTTCAGCATATAATACTAGCACCCAATGATAATAGAAGGAAAACCTATGATCTCTGTTGTTCAAAACTGTATCAGATAAATTCCCCTTATGCTGATTATAATGCTAATTGTATCAAAAATTTGTAATGAGAGCCTCTTGTGTAGAAAGGTCATCCTAAAAAAACTGAAAGTGGGAACCTTTATCAACCTGGAACATTAATCAAACCATTTGACCGCATTGCCATGTTTGTGTTATAATGTCTCTCATGTTGAGCACGTATATTATTCAAAATATGGTAACATCCAATAAGCTTTTCCAAGGAATAATTGTCACATAGACTCTTTTAAACACTTTGCATACTTCTCTGCTCCTTTCACAATTTAAATACCTTTCGCTGCCCTTAATGATTGCTGCTGAAAGTTATCACAATAATGGCACTTGGATGTTTTTTTTAAAACTCTGTAAAATACATGTTGCTTTCCTGCAAATGTTATGTTTCAACATGATGAAAGATGTATTGAAAGCAAACATGCTTATCTCGAGCTAGGATGGTGAATACTCATTGTCTTATGTAAAAAAAAATTCTAAAGCTCCATGAAAAAACTCCATGCTTGATATTCTGTTTCTGTTCTCTTCAATGTAAAGAGGCTTGATACCTCATTTAGATGTAATGTGAAAATCTAAAGTAGAGCTGAAACAAAATATCAATGAAATCTATGAATTCTCACACTGTTCGATCCTTTCTTGACATGAAGAGCAAAGTTATGTTGTATGCTCAAATTGTTTTTCCTTAATCTCTTTGAAATAAAACTGCTTTTATAATTATAACTTAGTTTCAACAACTTTCTTTTGACTGTTTTGACAATATTAATGAGCTCTAGTATGTAACTTGAGAGTGTATCCTTTTGATATGCCAGGATCAACCCTTGTGGGAGGCCGTTTTGCTCCACATATCTGATAAGATGATCACAAACATAATGCACCTATTCCTGCACAGTGAACAAACATGTTAGCAAAATAAAAGAAACTGAACGCTTCCTCTTTTTCCTTATGCTCTTTGAATTTTTGTAATCATCTGATGGATGCCTGATCGATTGTATCTTATATTCTTGTTGGTAGTGTAGGCATATGATAGGATTTGATCTGCATTGCTCTAACAACATTTCCCTCAAACTTGCAAGTACGCGGAGCTGGAGCTGAAACTGGAAATGGTGTTGGAGCTAGCGTCACAATTGAAAACCTCAACTGTCAACGATTTGTCATTCCAGGCAATGACGAAGCATTTTCTACCCTATGCTTTCGCTATTCTCAATTGTATAGTTTGCTTTTACTTATGCATCTCTTTTTTGATTGTAAAAATCAAATAATGAGTTACTCCCATGGCTTGTGTGGGATTCTGGTTCGTACATTATGAATAGAAACAACAAAAATTATGCAAACTTATGATATCATTTTTTAAAGCGTTTTTACACAATATTACTGAAATTTACATTGTAATAAATCAATGCATGATATGAGTACTTTAGCAGAAATTTTTAAGCAACTTGTGTACCTTGGCCTGAATTTACAATTCAGCTCTACCTGTTTGAGCTGGTAGTGAAAAATAGGTAACAAATTGGCGACCTCTGTGCAGTGTTTGCCTACTAAACACCATAGACTAGTTATGTAGCTTATCCATTGGGCATGGAGTCTTTTCTTGTTCTTAACCTCCTCCGAAAAACTTTGTAACTCAGCTCACACAAACAAATTGAAAAAAAAACTACTGCAAAATTATGTTTATGATAGAATCTGAAACGCCCAGTGCAGTGACTGCACCTTATTGAAAGTGAAACAATATTGAATGAAAAACTAAAGTGCAATGAGCACTTATTGAAAACATACTAAAACATCTATCCTACCCTACACTACCCAGCAGCGGTAGTGTTAAAACATGATCATTCACTGGTTGTGAGAAATAGCTTTCCTTCCTTAATAACAAACATTGACTCGCATGTTCACGAACAACTGATATTGTATGCAACACGAGAAGATTTTTGATAAACAGCTGCAATTCTTCATAAATTATGTAGGAAAACTCAAAAATCATTTGAGTATGACAAACCATGCCATTGGCCTGGAGTGAATGGACAAGTTGAAACTACTGTTTTTTTCTGAAACCTTATCAGGTATGCTTGGAATCTCAGTCCTGGATCGATGCCTGATCGGGCATCCTTTTGAGATGATAAAACTTGGCCTCTCACTATTATCTTCATGCTTGTACACCACTGTCTCCTGATCATGCTGATTAGGCTGCTCCATTTGCAATGTAAGATTTTCTGCCTCCAAAGATGTTGCTTCACTTTTAAACTATTTTGATTGAGTTGGTTCATATGCACAAAATGAAAGAGTGTTTGCTTCTTTGGCTTGAACAAGCTGATTACATGCTATTGGCTCACATGATCGTAACTTATCATCTATGTTAGAACAAAACACCTCTATGATACCTAAAAACATGTTCTCATCTAACTTATGATCGTGCATTAAATCCAGATGATTTTCATTATTTATTTGTTCCATACCAGGCATAGATGTTATTATGCATGTGATATCCTCATTTTCTTCAACAAATTGAGGAAGTTCATTAAAAAAATCAGAAGAAATCTTAGATTCGCTTTCAATTGCTTTTGCATGAACATGCTCAATTTGCTCTCGTTTCTCATCTAGGCTTGAAACAAAGATTTCAAGGTCATTCCAAAACAAGGCTTCTTCACAGTCTTCATTACTTTGTGGCATGATAGAGCTTACCTTAGATTTAAGAAGATTCTTTTGAAACATAAATTCTGATCCACTTGCTTGTTCAATTTGGTAAGCTTTATGCAGATCATTTTCATTGACCTCCAAAACATAATTGTCCTCTTGCTGATTCACATGTTCACGAACCTCAATCTCATCTCGAACTAGCAGAACATCATGCTCTGCAATATCTTCTAAGTGTTCCAAATTAACTGGTAACTCAGGCTCTTGTGTGCTCACTTCAGCTTGATCAATAAAATCAGGTAATTGATCAAATAAATAAACCAAATGTTCTTCCTCACATGGTGCCTTCTCAAATGAAGCTTGGGCATCTTGTCTCTGCAAGTGAATATTTTTGACTGGAAATTCCTGCATTTTGTTTTCATTCCTATCATAAACAGTATTAGAAAACTTTTCAAATGGATCAAAATCCAAGGGGTTCAGCTGTAAGTTTGAACCAGTATCCTCTTCGTTTTTAATACAGTAATTTTGAGTTGGGGACTCTTTACAAGCAGTAATGACTTCCTGCTCCTCCCTCTCCTTCTTTTGTTGCTCTAATTTGTAAACCTCCAACAATAAATGTAATGGGTTTACATTTTTGATCTGCTCCATGAGAAGCAAAGTCTCCTGATCAATCGGTTGCTCTGTAACTTCATTGGACTGTACCAGATTATTTTCCTCTACTTGTGAAGGATGAACAGTTGCAAAATTTGGGGTTTCATACCTTGGAAGTTCTTCCTCTTGAAAATGATCTAAAATGCAAGAAGTTGCTTGGATATCATGCTTTTGAGAAAGCAAAGATTTGATCTGCTCCTCCTGGACATCTAACTCCTTTCTGAGCTTTTCTTCAAACTGTCTCCTTTGTGTTTCCATTTCCTACTCATGAAGGAAGGCCTAAAATTCTAACTCCTGTTGCTGCATATCAAACTCCTCTTGCCTTTTATACTCTTCTATCTGCTTAGTGATGTCTAACAATATATCCTTGGTGGTGTTCATGCTACCTTTGATATTTTTGACTTCTTGGAGTTGAATCTAAGCACATGAACTTTGATATGAAGGTTGAGCAGGGGTCGGTGGGAGGTAAGCATGTTGAGCATGCGGACATGTTGTTGTTGCATGGCTGTTTGGGATAAAACCAACAGCATGTTTGGCCTGATATGGCTGATAGGATGATTGGTTGGCAATATTTTCATAGTATGGAGGTGGATATACATGCTGACTATGAAAACATGACATTTCTATTCATATAAGGGCTCAAAATAAAAAATAAATCTTATGTTTGAAACATACCAGCACTGGATTTGTTGAAACTAATAAAAATCATCAAAGTCGCCAGGTATAGTAACCTCTGAAAGGTAAAAAGTTGTTGTATATACCAGAACAGCAGCTTGCAACTTTGAATTCTTTTTCTGAAGCATGCTTCAGAGTCCTACCGAGCGTGCCAAAAACTATTGTCAAACAGATTGCACCCATATGCTTGAATATGAAATTCACCAATCTGTTGAAACATGGGAACTAATTCCAGGTTGTAGGTATCCTATAAAGAATTAACCTCCAGATTCTAGGCTGGTTCCTATATCATTTTATGATTAACTTGGGTAAATTGCTCGGAAAAGGATAAAAAGACTAAATCTAAAAACTTAAGCTGTAAAACTTAAACTGTGGTGATGCACCTAAAAATGATTATCTAAAAGGCAGGCTGATTCACAATTAACTCTCGAAGGAATACTTCACACAACTCATTAATGACAATCTTATTGCAAAAGTGTTTCGAAAGAAAGCTAATTGATCTCTCCTGGTAGGAAACTATGTTTCACAACTTTGAATAGATGAATACAAGCACAACTTCAAACCTTGAAACTTGATTGTATCTGAGAACTCATACCAGTGAAAGAGAAAAAATTTAAAGGTTTCTGATTTATTAAAACACAATAAATATCATCAATGCAAAAAATTCAGTAATGAAAAGGTAAAACTCGAATCCTTTAAGCAAAAAGGAACAACTCCATGTAACCTGTAAACCTGCTACTGTATTAATCTGAAAATAAATGATGAGTTACAAATCATTCCCTTTGTAGAGTGCAAAGGAGAAAAATAAGAACTGAGGAAAAAACAGTTAAGTTTTTTCAATATATACAAAAAGCCTTTCCAAAAGGCATGGAAAAAAGAACTGAAAGTCAAACTCCAAGAGAGGGTGATAACTCCAAGGAAAATTCTGAGCAGAAGCAAATATCTTTGAAAAAAGGAGTCAAAACCATGCAAAAATAATTACACTCAGGTTCAAACTCGCTGTCAAGTCATAACTGATCCATGGAAAACTCGAACTGAACTGAAAATCCCCAAAAAGGTGGGCCCAAGCATGTGAAAGTCACCTTGTTTATATCAATCCACCCATGCCTAACTGAAACTCCATCTTTGCTTAATATTTTATGCTCTAAAAATAGTTGAATTCATTTAACTCAATGTTATTTTGCCTAAAAATAGTTGTATTTAATTAAATGATTTATAATTTTATCATTTAATTAATACCACTTTACATGGGTGAGCAAAAATAACATTAAATTAATTGAATTTAATTACTGCAACTCTAGCCTATGTTTATCACAAAAAAAAAGCATGATATATTACTCCACTAATTACTTTAATACACACCTCTTGTGCTTCATTCATTATACCTAATATAGCTTGATCTAATGGCATTATTATTCCTTAACATAAAGGTCGGCCATTTAGCATTGTTTGGCACTTTATCATTACCGGCCATATCATTAGGCTTTATTTTGACTTTCAAGCCATGACCACGGGGGAAATTGACATAAAAATGATTAACTTAAAAATCAAGGCAAAACACCCTATGTCGAATTAGGGTAGACAAAGATGGTCTAACCCTAATCATTTACCATTTCGCACTTTCATCTTGGCTATTTGGAGAAGCTTCCTATTGTGCCACCATAGTAGAGAGCTTGGGGTTTGAAGAATACGAAGAAAATTGGACGTTTAGCTCCTCTGAACTTTGTCTCCACTTTTGGCCGCCATGGTGTGAGCTCGAGCTATTTATCTGGTAACTCTGTGAGTGCTTGGCCGTGGCTATGAACTCCAACAGGCACTTAGGGTGAGTTCCTTTGCTTTTGTATGCAAAGATTTTTAGGTACCCATGGCGCGGCCTCCATGATTTTCTTATGGAACTTTCTGTGTTTTTCATTTGCTATGTATATGGACCGCTATTAAAGGTTGATACTGTATAAATATGCTTGGACTTGTTTCATTTTTTCTGTGTATAATCTCAAGGGTTTTCTTTTCCTTTCCATGCAAACACTAATTCATAATAGAAAAATAAATGGGTCTGATAACCCTTGGTCTCGGCTTTGTCACTCCTGGCTGCCATGAATGTGAGCTTGTTCTTGAAGACTTCTTGGAATTTTCATCTTTTGTTTGGCCGTGGCTTTTGGTTCTATTTGCAGGCCACGCCAAAACATGCCCAAACTGGGTATTAGCTGAAACACTATATATTCTTGTGATTTTCCTATCTTTGTATGAAAATAAACAGGCCCAAAACCCTCTGTTTAGCCTCAATCAATCTTTTGGAAGAAGCTCCTATCACTTGTGGCCGTGGGCTCTTATACTGTTTCTAAGTATGTTGATTCCTTCATGGCTATATACTAGCAAAAATAATTTGTTTCTTTTCATTTTACTATGTACATACGTTGTTCTTTGATAAAAAAGCTTTTATTTATCATGAGCACAATCCACTTTGAAGACTCATTTACTGTGTATCCCCTTGCTTGATTAGCTATACAATCTTACCCAAAACAATATAACAAACATTCTTTCCTTCTGTAGAAAAAAAATACAAGAGACACTGTATGCCTTCCAGTACAAAAAAACACCATTTGTATGAACAAAAACTGTCAAGGCATCATTATATACTACATATTTGAAAATCTTGTCACTCTTTGTAATGCTGCCTGAAAAGCAAGTCTCTGATCACATGATGTATTCAGAGACCTTGACCTCTAACACCCTTTCCCTCACTATATTTCCTTTACTTGTTTTATCCAGCACTGTTACTCTAAAAGCAAACAGGGACAAGAAACAATGATGGCAACCATACCTTTGATTCTCCTTAATTCATTGTCAGTGCATCTTTGTATACAAACGCATTTCCTTGGGCATGTAATACTAGCACCCAGTGATAATAGAAGGAAAACCTATGATCTCTGCTGTTCAAAACTGTATCAGATAAATTCCCCTTATCAAAAATTTGTAATGAGAGCCTCTTGTGTAGAAAGGTCATCCTGAAAGAACTGAAAGTGGGAACCTTTATGAAGCTAGAACATTAATCAAACCATTTCACTGCATTGCCATGTTTGTGTTATAATGTCTTTCATGTTGAACACGTATATTATTCAAAATCTGGTAACATCCAATAAGCTTTTCCAAGGAATAATTGTCACATAGACTCTTTTAAACACCTTGCATACTTCTCTGCTCCTTTCACAATTTAAATACCTTTCGCTGCCCTTAATGATTGCTGCTGAAAGTTATCACAATAATGGCACTTGGATGTTTTTTTTAAAACTCTGTAAAATACATGTTGCTTTCCTGCAAATGTTATGTTTCAACATGATGAAAGATGTATTGAAAGCAAACATGCTTATCTCGAGCTAGGATGGTGAATACTCATTGTCTTATGTAAAAAAAAATTCTAAAGCTCCATGAAAAAACTCCATGCTTGATATTATGTTTTTGTTCTCTTGAGTGTAAAGAGGCTCGATACCTCATTTAGATGTAATGTGAAAATGTAAAGTAGAGCTGAAACAAAATATCAATGAAATCTATGAATTCTCACATTGTTCGATCCTTTCTTGACATGATGAGCAAAGTTATGTTGTATGCTCAAACTATTTTTCCTTAATCTCTTTGAAATAAAACTGCTTTTATGATTATAACTTAGTTTCAACAACTTTCTTTTGATTGTTTTGACAATATTAATGAACTCTCGTATGTAACTTGAGAGTGTATCCTTTTGATATGCCAGGCTCAACCCTTGTGGGAGCCCGTTTTTCTCCACATATCTGATAAGATGATCACAAACATAATGCACCTGTTCCTGCACAGTGAACAAACATGTTAGCAAAATAAAAGAAACTAAAAGCTTCCTCTTTTTCCTTATGCTCTTTGAAATTTTGTAATCATCTTATGGATGCCTAATCGATTGTATCTTATATTCCTGTTGGTAGCATAGGCATATGATAGGATTTGATCCGTATTTCTCTAACAACATTTCCCTCAAACTTGCAGATACGCAGAGCTAGAGCTGAAATTGGAAACGGAGTTGGAGCTGGCGTCACAATTGAAAACCTCAACTATCAATGATTCATCATTCAAGGCAATGAGGAATCACTTTCTACCCTATGCTTTCGTTATTCTTAGTTGTATAGTTTTCTTTTACTCATGCATCTCTTTTTTGATTGTAAAAATCAAATAATGAGTTACTCCCACAGCTTGTGTGGGATTCTGGTTTGTACATTATGAATAGAAACAACAAAAATTATGCAAACTTATGATATCATTTTTTGAAGCATTTTTGCACAATATTACTGAAATTTACATTGTAATAAATCAATGCACAATATGAGTACTTTAGCAAAAAAATTTAAGCAACTTGTGTACCTTGGCCTGAATTTACAATTCAGCTCTACCTCTTTGAGCTGGTAGTGAAAAATAGGTAACAATAACAACAAAGATACATTGACATCAATGACACACATACCTCCAACAATCTCCCCTTTGTCATTAATGGAAACACATGATATGAAAAACCATGAACAACAACAATAGCTTTGATCACCAACTCATTTACTGCACCATATTGCATACTAGACTGATTTTTCTCCCCCTTTCTACATTAGATTTTTTAGTTAACTCTCTCCCCCTTTGACATTAATGGCAAAGGGAAACATATATATTCTTTTATTTACTTCCCCTTTGACCACAATCACATACACTTTCTCTCCTTCAAGGGAAACACCTATAAGGGACAACAACAACTCTGCAACTCAACTTTCACTTCCTTTAACAACACCAACATACAAAACAATGACAACACTTACTCCCCTGACTACAACAACCAGCAATTATACTACCTACTCCCCTTGAGAGGTAGCCACCAACATTAGTCCAAAACCAGGAATGAGTCTTGAAATCCACTAGATTGATGGATAACCTTATACATCTAATTGAAAGGAGGAGAAATAACCTCTAACTTCTCCTGAAGATACTCAAAAGTATCCTTAGGAAGAGCCTTTGTGAGATATCTACATCTTGATCCTTAGTGGGAATCTGCTCCAACTTCACCTCATTCTCTGCAACTTTTTCTCTTAGAAAGTGATATCAGATCGAGATATGCTTTGTCCTTGAATGCATTACCATATTCTTTAAAATATTGATAACACTTGTATTGTCACATAAGATAGGAATTGGTTCATCATATAACACTCTAATATCCTTCAAGGTTTGCTTCATCTATAACACTTGTGTGTAGCATAATGTTACAATAACGTATTATGTCACTACAGTAGATAATGACACTAAATATTGCTTCTTTCTTAACAAAGACACCAACCTGCATCCAAGAAAGAAAGCACCATCACTTGTACTTATCCTATCATCCACACAACCTACCCATTCTGCATTTGTATAAGCACTTACAAAAAAATCAATATCCTTTAATAACCATAAACCATGTTTCGAAGTGTCTTCCAAGTATGTGAATATTATTTTTATTGTTGCCACATGTGACTCTCTAGGATCTTCTTGAAATCTAGCCACAAGACAAACTACATGCATGATATCTAGTCTAGTAGCAGTTATATATAGCAGTCCTCCAATCATTCATCTATACTTTCTTGTATCAACCTTAGGAGATTCTTCATTCTTACTCAGTTTGCAACCAGTAACCATAGAAGTACATACCGGTTTAGAGTCTTCCATTCCAAACCTCTTTAGCATTTCCTTAACATACTACTTTGAAATAAATATTCCTTTCTCTATCTGATTGATTTGAGGTCCAAGGAAGAAAAACATCTCCCCAAATATAGACATCTCAAACTCTTTCCACATCTCTTTTGTAAATCTCTTACACATACTTTCATTTCCTCCAAAGATTATATAATCAACATACACAACCATAATCAAAATTTGATCTTTCTCAACTTTAAAATAAAGATTTCTTTTATGGTACCTTTATTGAATCCTTGCTATAACACATACTTATACAATATTTCATACCAAGCTCTGGGAGCTTTCTTGAGTCCATATAATTCCTTCTTCAATCTATAGACCATATTAGGATCATTTGATAATTGCAAGCCTTCTGGTTGTTCAATGTATACCTCTTCTTCCAACTCACCATTCAAGAATGTAGACTTCACATCAATCTAATAAACTTTGAAATCCTTATGTGCTGCAAAAGCCAAAAACATCCTAATAAATTTCATCCTTTCCACTGGAGAAAATGTCTCCTAAGTCTATTCCTTCCACTTGTGAGTATCATTTACACACAAGACTTGTCTTGTTCCTAAATTATCCATTACCATTCAGTTTCTTCTGGAACACCCACTTAGTTCCAATCACATTCTTGTTTATTGGTGTGGGACAAGTTCCCAAGTTTGGTTCTTCTCAATCTGCATCAATTTTTCTTCCATAGCCTTGATCCAAAATTCAACTTTGTATGCCTCAATCACTGTTTTAGGTTCAACTTTGGAAAGTAAACATAAATTTACATAATCTTCTATTATATAAGCCTTTCTTCTTTTCAATAACCTCTGCTTTAATCACCAATGATCTAATATTCAAAATGATTCTTTTGTGTCATACTTAGGGGTCTTAGGGATTCTTTCTAAAACTTCTTCCTCTTCAACCTACACTTCTTTTTCTTCTTCTCTGTAAGAGGAATCATCTAATTCATATCCATCTATCAACACTGAGATTTTATGTAAGTCTTCATCTACTTTGACACTTGCACTTTCAACAATCCTTTTTAACCTCTTGTTATAGCATTGGTAAGCCTTAATTTTTGTAGAGTATCCAAGGAAGATTCCTTCATCAAACCTTGCATCAAACTTTCCTAAGTTTTCTTCATCTCTCTTGATATAGCACTTGCTTCCAAACACTCTGAAATACTTGACAATAAGATTTTTTCCATACCACAACTCATAGAGAGTGTTTGATTTTTTTTTCCTTTCTTGTGCTCTATTAAGTTATAAACTATAATAGGAATTTCTTATCTCCAGTAGATTTTATTCCTTGATCATTATCTTTGTTGCTTCCTAAACATTCCTATTCTTCCTTTCCACCACTCCATTCTACTTAGGAGTCCTAAGAGCTTACAAATGTCTCTTTATTCCATGATCTTCACAAAAATTGTTAAACTCATTGTATTTGAACTCTCCACCTCTGTTAGATCTTAAGCATTTAATTTTCATATCCATTTCATTCTCAACCATAGCTTTAAATTCCTTAAACTTATCTAGAGATTTTTATTTTTCTCTGAGAAGTTACCCATCATTTTAGAGTAATCAACAATCAACAACATGAAATACCTTGAAAAATTCTTGCTCTTGTAGGTCCGTAAAGGTTTGTATGCACCAACTCAAAAGGTCTTGTAGTAGAATATTCTTTGACATTGAACCTTTTTCTTGTTTGCTTCCCAAATTGATATTCCTTACAAATTGCATTTATAGGATTTGTAATCTTTGGAAGATCTCTCACAACTTGAGTAGAGATAATTCTAACTAGGATATCAAAATTGATGTGACACATTCTTACATACCATAGATAACTTTCATTGATTTGAGTCATAAATCACATACCATTAGCACCGTTAAGTTGATAAACATTTCCATCTATCCTTCTTCCTACAACAATCAGAGTTCTGGATCATTTCTTGACCTCACAACCACCATCCTAAAATACAAGATTATATCCTTTGCTACAAATTTTTCCTACACTTAGAATATTAGGTCGAAGACCCTTAACATAAAGAACATCATCTATATTATGCTTTTCATCAAAACTAATTGAACCTTTTCCACATATCTTAGCAGATGTATCATCACCAAACTTAACAAGACCTCCTTGAAACTTTTCAAGTTTAAAAAACTTACTCTTATCACTTGTCATATGATTTGAGCATCTAATGTCAACGATCCAATAGTTATTTTCCTCTCTAGCATGAAAAGAAATCACCATAGTTCTATTATGGCCTACTTCTAGAGAAACTTCCTCCATACATTTCTTAGAGTTAGTAGAATTAGTTTCAACATTTAGAGTCGTGAACAAGAATTCATCATTTTCATCATCCAGGTAATTAGATTCATCAACATATATACTAGAATATTCTTTAACATAACAGCTTCTCTTAATTGATTTACCTTTATTCTCCTTAAATATGCCATTTGAAGCTTTGAATAGACATCTTGAAGCATATTGACCTATCTTTCCACAATTGAAACATTTGAAAGGAAACTTACCTCTCTATTTTCCAATTCCCTTTTTCAATCTCCTCAAAAAGTTTTCTTCTATCTCATCAAACTCATCCAGATTAGATTCCTCATTCTTCTCTACTTTGCTAACTTTAAAAGAAACCTCTTTGATAAGTAGAAGTCTCTTTTCTTGAATCACTTGGACCAAACTCTCTCAATTGAAAAGTAGTTAAAGCACCAAATAAATGATCTCTAGAATAATGATCTAAATTATGAGCTTCTTCAATAGTAGAAACCTTATGACTATAAGATTTATGAAGAGTTCTTAATACCTTCTTTACCACCTCATCTTCTTCAAGTTTTATGCCAAGGCCTCTGATGGAATTGACAACTTTGTCCACTCTATGCATGTAGAATGTAATATCTTAATCTTCTATCATCCTTAGGGTTTCAAACTTAGCCTTTAGATTTTGCATATTTGCTTGCTTGACCTTATCATCTCCTTCATAGACACTTTCTAACTTTTTCCAGATCTCACTAGTAGATTTATAGTTCATAACCTTTACAAGTTTTGAATTAGAAAGACCACTCAAAAAATCATACCTTTCTTTTCCATTTTTCTCATATGCCTTGATCTCATCATTAGTACTTAGACCATTTACAAGCATTGTATATCCAGTTTAAATAGACTTCCAAACCCCAAACCCTAGAGAAATAAGGAATCCTTCCATCCCAGTCTTCAAGAATGCATAATCAGATCCATCAAATAGAGGAGCCTCCTTCTTGTGCACCATCCCAAATATGCCTCAAGTGGTTAAGCTTTCTTCCAAGGAACTTTTCTCAAAAACCAATTTTTGAATGCATAAGGCAACTGAGAGGGGGGTGAGTTAGTTGTACATTAAAACATCAAAACCCTCATTAACATTTGGATCTAAATTAATCCTTAAACCCTTAACAAATGTTAAACCCTTATCATGTATTAGCAGAATATAAACATGAGAAACAATAATGCAAACACATTCATACACATGAGAAAACCATATTTACATGAAAAACCAAAGAAATAAAAAACCACAGTGAGGATTAGCTCACAATATAAAGTAATTGCAACACCAAATAAAATAGGCTCACTGCCAAAGGGCTCACTACCCAAAAGAAAGAAGGGATTACTACCAATGGCTCACTGTGAGATTAGAAAGAAGAAGATAGAAGATTATCACAATGATAAATCTATCTTAGAGCAACAAGAAAGATCCACCACTGCTTCTCCTGAACACGTACACTCTTTCTGTAGAATGTAGACACCTTCTGCTCACTACTTCTAGTAGTCTTAGGTATTAAATCTCACACTACACTTCACACTTCCAAACTTCACATCTCAATTTTCATCACATGCACTTCATACCACAATCCTTCATCAACTCAACACATATATATACCATCCTAAACCTTGACAATAATCTACAAGGTCGGCAATGCACCTCAAATGTGCAAATTCAAATTAGGTCAGCATCAAAACATTCCTACAATGGAGAGGAATGAAGGTGGACCACATCACACCTTAACTTAGACCTAAATCCACATAAACATGCCATGTCACGCTTCCACAAATATTGAAGCATATCCGTAATTAGTGTAAACACCCAAGGTCGGTTGAACTTGTGTTAACACCATTGAACATTTAAGTACACACTTTCTCAAATCTAAAGATCACTCACGAGCCACATGCAACACTTAAACACAATCTAGAATATACCATCAACACCCTGAAATCAAAAAAATACTTCATAATAACATACATCTGAAGAAAATACTCATTTTGTATACCTAGTTAAATTTCCACACACTAACTAATAAATCCAACCTTGTGAAGCACCATAACTCAAAAAAATCAAACTAAAGATAGATATGAACAATATAAGTATAATTCCATATTCGTAATACCAAAAACCACCATACAAAGAAATGCAAAGTAAAACCATTTCTCTCAGACAACACTGCATCACGGTTCACACACAAGTGAACACAACTTATTCTACCAAATGATCCAAAGCCTGAAACTATGATATAACATATTTGAACACCTCTTATCAACATATCTAAACCACACAAGAAGATCTTCAACCATGAAGAAATTCAAAGCAAAACATTGAACACTACTTTGCCACATTGAACACTTTTTATCATATTGTTTCCTCTTTTATTCAAATTTTCTCAAAAGCACTTGGAAACCAAACAACACAAACACCATCTCAATATCTGCAACACTTTATTAGCATCTCAACCACACAAGAGGTTAAAAACCCACAAACACATGCTCATCGAGGTAGCACTAGAGTTAGATATCAATGATATTACTATTGATAGCATAATGCCACCAATCAAAGCATCTCCATAGTTTGACATCAATGCAACAACAAAGATTTGTTGACATCAATGAAAATACATACTTCCAACAATGCTATCTATTTTTTTGTATTTTCATGCAATATATATGATGTATATGATGTTCCAACATGATTATGGATGCAGGATGATAAAGATAATGCATTTGTTTTTGTGTGTCATAGCACGCCACTAAGATGAATGCGGGGATGGACGAAAGAAATTTTAGCAAGAAGAAAATGTTAGTAAGAAATGAAGAATAGTTAGATGAATTGGAATGGAATGAAATGGATGAAATGAATTGAGATTGATGCAAGATTTTACTAATAGATTTTGAGCTTTAATTTTAGTGCATGATTATCATCATAGAGCATTTTATTGTGGCAATGAATAATGCACACCAAGGTATGACATAGACCAATGTGTGAAATGTTATTCCTTTTCATAAATATACACATTGTTGACAAGTAGTGCCAAGAAATGAAGCATTTCATATAAGACATCGCGTCTAGTTTTGACAATGTAACATCTTGTATAAGACAAATGATAGGATAACGTCTGGTTTTAGGAATTTAACACCTCTTATAAGATGTTTGGTTTGGTTTCGGGTGTAACAACCTGTATAAGACAAATGATAGTTGATAGGGATAGTTGATGTTGATAGATACTTATGATTGGGAAATTGATCGATTAGGATTAGAGACTAGTTGGATAGTTCATCTATTTCTTTGTGATTTGTGAAGCTCAATTCTTTGTAGGATATCATGTTTGTGTCTGATCAAAGTGTTGACCTTAGCAAGAGAAAATTTATTATGAGATTTGGACTATGATAAATGTAATACTTATTATGACAGACCCTAAAGGATAGACCTAGACCTCAGGGGCTCGTCAATGATGGCCTTGCCTACGTGACGTGTCGAGGCAATTTAGTTCAAATAACCTTGATCATGGACAGTTTATTATGGGATATGGATATGATGGACTAACCATTTGTTATGAAAAACCCTAGAGGACTAACCTAAACCTCAGGGGCTCATCAATGAGGGCCTTTCCTACATGATGCATAAAGGAAATATAGTTCGACACTTAGACTAATGTTGTTTTTGACTTTTTTTGATATTTTATGTCTATTTTAAAGTTTTTGGGAATATTTGAATATTTTTATTTTTCTAAATATTGAGATTTTTTCACTTTTTCTTGTGATAATGTCCTTTGATACCATGTCAAAGATCCCTTGTGAAAATTTAGGTTAAGGGGTTTTCCCCCAATGTCACGTCTCTAATTTTGGTGATGCATATTTTTACTTTGTGTGTTTTCCATTTCCTAGCTACATACTTATGTGTGATATGATGAATGGAAATAAATATGGTGTTTAATTTAGTGGAAGTGAAATGAATGAATATTATTTTATTTTAGAAATAATGCAAGTGGAAAGTAATATTCACAATTAATGTTGATGTTATGAGTTAAGTTGATTTGATTTAATCTGATACTAATTCTATGTTTTTGTCTGAGTGTAATTGAGTGGCAGGTCGACGAAGACCAAGGGTGTGGTTAACGAGGGAAGAATAGCCTCTTGGAAGGGTAAAGAAGGAATGATGCTCTCAATCACACACAAACACTTAGAGTCATATAAAATGCATTTAGCAAATATTTTGAATGAATGTCTTGATTTCAGTGATTTTAATTGATTAATTAATTTATATTCATATGTGCACGCAATTAAAAGGAAGGAAATAAAAGTTAGAATAAATAATGTTTGTCCATGAGTTGGATCTGAGTAGTGTTGGCTAATTACTTTTTTTTTTTCAAGTAATAAGAATTTCAAGCATTGGTGTCATATTTGAAGGCAATTAATAATTCTTTAGAATGTGCAGATTAAAAGAAAAAGAAAATAAATTAAACAAGAATAATTAATAATGTGAGGTAATAGATAAATAGAAAATAAATTCTTATATTTATTTTTATTTATTCAATTTCAAGATTTGGGTCTCGGGAATGGGGAAAAATCTTTAAAAATGAGAGAAAAGTTAATGGGAAGGTAACGGTTTCTTTCTGGAAAACCTTTCGAGTTGTTCTGCAAAACAAAAATGGGGAAAACAGGGGTGCACAAAAGGGGAATTTTACTTTGATTGTAGCTGGGCTAGATAAATTACAAGGGAATTGGAAAAATAGAAGGAAGAAGAGGAGCTTAGCAAACGGGATTCCAGCAGTCATCTTCAAGGAAGAAGCATTTCCTAGGTTTTTAAAATATTTCTCCAATGTATTTTAATACTTTCCTCAGTAAACAAATATTAGGATGAAATAATTGTGAATATATATGGAATGGATGAACATATGTATCTGTAATTTACATAGAATTGAGTTTGTTCAGTCATATTTGATTACGTATGCACAACCTGGCATTTCTTTTTATTTGGTAAAATTATTTCAAAACTCGAAATAAATCAGACCTGGATATTATTAATAGATATATATTCTCATATAGATATATATATATTTGCATAAATTTGACAAATATATATACATATATTCTTATGATCATATTGATTAAACTGTTTTTTTTTTTTTCCATGCCTTATTTCCTTGGAAATTTGCATTGTATGTATGTGCAACAAAACTGTGAAAACCCGTGCCATGGAAGCACCCGTCCTGCTGAATGATGGGGAGTCCAACCCCACAGTCTAAGCCTCCCCCATAAGGGGTAAGCTACTTTGTGGGAGCGGTGGCCTATGGGGAAGCACCGCCCACAGGCAGCGGACCCCAAAGGAGGGGTCGTGACTACAAGGTCGGCCTCCCACGAGCCTTTTAGGGCTCGGCTGTGTAGGGATTCCGCGGATCTTTCCGCACGAGTAAGGTTTAAATCTTAAGTTTAATCTCGCTTTCTTTAATATATATATATATACTTTATATATATGTATATATATACTTTATATATATGTATATATATACTTTATATATATATGTATATACATATATATATATACATATGTATATACATGTATATATATATATACATACGTATATACATGTATATGTATATATATGTATATACATATGCATACACATATATGTATATACATATGTATATATATTTGTATATATATATATGTATATATAAATTTATTTAAATACCATTCTCAGTAAGCCATTAACTTGTAAATAATTCTAGGAGGTAATACTGTTGGTTCCAGATTAGTTTGTAACAATGTGGGGAGGGGTATTTTCTTTAAAAACATACATATTTACATTTATATATAAATGCATATATGTATATATATATATATATGTTTATATGTATGGGAGTATATTTCCAATATCTTTTTGTTGTAGTTGAAAACATACAAACTACTAGGAAAATAACACATTTTACCAACTGGAGTAATTAGTTATAGGTAATATGATAATATTAAAACATAAAAGTAAATATGTAAAGATAAAATACTTACATGTATTCCAAATTTACTTTCACAGGCGTGACGGGAATCTTTTGTTAAACATAAGTGTAAATAAATGATTGCCTCAATAACCAAGGAAATTCTCTTACTCTCATGGAAGTAAATAAATCAGTCCATTTAATTGTCTCTCATTGGTGCTTATCTGAAATTTATTAACTTTCACTTTGAGGAATTGTGTTATAAGATCCTTCTAGAGAAATTAAGCAAGAGTATCTTCTGCAATTTGAATGAATTGGAATGAACTGCTCAATACTATAGATATAGTTCTTTACTTTTTAATTTCAAGCTAACTAGAGTAAAAGTTATTGTAATGTTTGGAAAGCAACCCTGAAATGGAGGAAATATAGATGGAACCTTGTTTGAAAACCTGAATGTATACATCGGTGTATGGAATCGAAACAAGAATGTGTCAACTCTTAAACCTCAAATCTGATTTAAAATATCTTCCTCATGAAATGTGTCATGAATTCTTTTTTCATATGCACAATTAGTGTAATTGAAAAATGCTTTAATTCCATGTGAATTACTCTAGAGATTGTTGGATGTTTTATTCTATATTATGGAAATTTCTGGGGCAAGATGTCAAATGTGGAGCCACAGAGATAGTAGTTTATCATTTTCAATAAAATACGTTATTATTATTTTTAATGCTTGTTCAAGCACTGTACCATTAAAATAGATGGATTAAAAGCCTAGATTTATGTATTTTGTCTCTGCCACATCCTGTTTGTAAGAAATATGTTTTTCTAGTTAGGAATGCATATAGGCAAACAAGCATGCATCGAGAGTACCCTCCTGCTTTATTGTTCTAGGTTGCTAGGCTCCTCATGCAGGGTCGGGGATATCTTCGAGTTAGGAAGAAACCCAGGGAAGTCATGAGCTTTGTGGTTGGGTGGAAAAGGCACCTTAACCCCACTCTTGTCCTCAGCGCGAGAAGACCGATGGAGTTTAGGCGAAAGAGGTTCAAAGATTCTATTGATTGGATGAGCTTCTATCTTGTACATTGTATGTCTGGAAAGCCAATTTGTAAATTGTAATAGCATATTGTAACTATTGATGATTATCCAGCTTTGTATCATTGAAATAGATGACAAGTAACAACCTAAAAGGTGTATGTAACTCAATTTTGTGATTTAAATGAATTAACATCATTCATGGATATATGTAGATGTTCACTTTATCTTTGCTACCATTGTAACTCTCTTAGATAACTTCAATGAATATGGTTTAAGGATTATTTTACTTTGTATTGTTTTCACGAGCTTTACATTTTGGTATCAGAGCATTGAGGTTAAACTCTCGAACCTATTCCTAATTGTGCTTGGTGTTGTGTGTGTGTTCCATAATTTCTCCATGGATTTTAGAAATTATCAACGTGAGAACCATGCGAGTGGGTCCTATGGTGATGTAAATGATAGGTTGGATTAGATTTTAGCACTACTAAGATGACAGGAGGTCAGGATTTATAACCTTGATTAGGATAGACACAGGGGTCTGCATGGGTTAAACCCTAATTGTAATGCAGAAAATACAAATGTTGAGTAGTCGGAGGCTGAGGAAAATTCTAATAGATTAAGTAGGGTGGCTCAAGAGTTGGGTAAGGACCTCAAAAAGGTCACTCCATCGAAATTTGATGGTAAAACACTTGGAGACGAAGCTGAAGCCTGGATAATTGAAATGGAGTACTTTTCTCTTCGAGATTTGTCAAATGAAACCAAGGCTGAATGGGCTTCCTACCAACTCACCGGTGAAGCTGCCACCTGGTGGGAGAATGAAAAAGCAAAAAAAAAAATTCATGCATGGTAAGGTGAAATGGGAACAATTCCTACAATTGTTCAGGAAGAGGTGGCCACCGTAGTCCTATTTTGATAAGAAGATGACAGAGCTCCAAACTCTCTCTCAGGGTGGAATGATAGTGACACAGTACTGGGAATGGTTCTCTCATCTGCTCAAATATGTACCCTTGTACCAGCTAGATGAATGATTTCAAGTTCGTAAGTTTATTTTGGGGCTTAGGCCTCAAATAGGAGCAGAGGTGGATATACATAACCCTGCCACCATGGATGAGGCTTTCGAGAAAGCCACTAAACAGGAACAGAAACTCCAGCAGGTTGCGAACTATAGGAAAAATCAGGATGCCAAGAGAAAGTCTTAGGGGAACCATCAGAATAATAATCATTAGAGTCATAATAATTAGGGCAATAACAACAGGCAGATCAGAAATCTTAAAAGGGGAAATAATTCTCAGGATCACCATGATGGGAACCATAATAATAACAAGAGGGTCGATTACCATAATAATAATAGAAGGGATGGTTTTGACAAGCCTAAGGCACCTCATGGAGGATGTTATACTTGCGGTGGAGAAAATTATACTAGTGTGTGCCCTAAGAGGAACAATCAGAAAAATAAGAACCAGCATCACATTCATGCGGTGGTAGATAATCGCCAAGCCGACTATCAAGCTACGCCTATTCAATTGTCAGGCAAGCTTTTCGAATGTCCAGTTTCTATTTTGATTGATACAGGAGCTATTGATAGTTTTGTTGATCCTCATATCATTTCTAAATTGTCTATAAAATCGGGTTATACAGCTAATGCATGGAAGGTTCAGTATGGTAATCGGATAGAGAAAAAGGTAGAGCAATGCCTAACCTGCAGTGAACTCGAACTTCCTAGTTTCATGATGCAAGTCAATTTATATGTAGCACCCTTGGGGTCATATGATGTAATTTTGGGAACTGGCTTTCAGAACACAAGGCCCTGGTAGATTGCGAGGAGAAAACCATAACTTGCCTAGATGATATGGGTAGAAGGGTGGATATTTATGGTATTAAGAGACCTTTGGAACTTCGATAAATTTTAGCCATGTAGTTGAAGAAGGAGCACAGAAGGGGGGGCGTCATCTATGCAATAAAGGCTACAGATCTTGATAATCCTGAGGCGATAGCTAATGATCATGCTATACTGAAGGAATTTCAGGATGTATTTCCTAACAAGTTGACTGAATTGCCCCCTAAGCAAGTGTTTGAATTTTCCATTGAACTGCAACCAGGGACTGAGCCACAGTCCAAAGCCCCATACAGGATGAATATCACTGAATTGTATGAGCTAAAGGCTCTGTTACAGGAGTTACTCAATCAAGGATTTATTAGGTCAAGTGTGTCTCCTTGGGGAGCACTAGTCATATTCGTGAAAAAGAAGGATGGGACCTTGAGGTTATGTATTGATTACATAATGCTAAATAAGGTAACCATAAAGAACTGGTATCCGCTCCCTAGAATAGATGACTTGTTTGATCAAATGAAGGGGGCGAAGGTATTCTCAAAGATAGATTTGAGATCGGGTTACCATCAATTGAGGATTAAAGATGAGGATATTTCCAAAATGGCATTCAGAACCAGATACAGGCATTATGAATTCACAGTGCTACCTTTTGGATTAACCAATGCCCCAACAACTTTCATGAATCTGATGAATAGCATTTTCAGGGATTATTTGTATGACTTTGTGTTGGTTTTCTTAGATGATATCTTAATCTATTCCAAGTCAAAGGAGGAGCATGACATGCATTTGAGAATAGTATTACAACGTTTGAGAAACCATAAGCTCTATGGAATAATGTCCAAATGCACCTTTTACCAAACTAAGGTGCACTACCTGGGACAAGTCATAACTGGTGACGGGATAGTTGTGGATCCTGAAAAGATTAAAGCAATTATGGAGTGGCCAGCTCCGTAGAATGTTACAGAGGTCCGAAGCTTTATGGGGCTTGCGGGATATTACAGAAAATTTGTTCAGGAGTTCTCTACGATCGCAACACCCATCACTACACTCCAAAAGAAAGGAAAGAAATTTGAATGGAGTGATAGGTGTGAGAAGGCTTTTCAGCTATTGAAGGAAAAACTTACCTCTGCACCCATTTTGATAGTGCCAGATCCAAATGGGAATTTCACTATGATAACTGATGCATCAGGAGAGGGTGTGGGAGTAGTTCTCATGCAGGATAGTCAAGTGGTGGCATATGAATCTCAAAAATTGAAGCTTCATGAATTAAATTATGCACCGCATGATTTGGAATTGGTTGCCATTGTGCATGCTTTGCAAATTTGGAGGCATTATCTCCTTGGGAAGTCTTTTGAGTTGAAAACCAACCATGCAGGGTTGCAGTATATCTTCACTCAACCCAATCTGAACACTCAACAAAGACAATGGTTGGAATTATTGAGTGAGTATGATTTTATAATTGAATATATCAAGGGAAAAGAAAAGAGGGTGGCAGATGCTTTAAGTAGGAGAAGACATCTATCTGCAATGGTGACCCTTAAATCTACCTTCAAGCAGCAAGTAATTCTAGCATTGGCAGGGGATGACTATCATGGAAGGGTGAAACAAGCCCTAGAGAGTAATGCTTCAGATCGGAGATATGATGGATATGTGTTTGAGTTAGATGGGCTTCTAAGGTACCAGGGGCGCATGTATGTACCCAATTCTACTGGATTGAGGGAATTGGTAATGGAGGAATTCCACAATGCACCATATTTAGGGCACCCCGGTGTAACAAAAATGGTAGAGGGACTTAGACCTTTATATTTCTGGCCAAGACTTAAGAAAGATGTAATATCATTTGTAGTCCGATGTTTGGAATGCCAGCAAGTTAAGGTTGAGCATGTACATCCGACAGGACTATTGTACCCACATAGAGTGCCAGAATATAAATGGCAGGTGATCTCGATGGATTCCATACAGGGGTTACCAATGACTAAGGCCAGGCACAATTTTATCTTGGTTGTGGTTGATAAATTAATGAAAATGGTGCACTTCATTCCTAGAAATCTGAGAGATGGTTCTTTGGTATTGGCAAAGATTTTTTCAAGAGATTTCCAGGCTACATGGAGTACCCGAGATGATCATTTCCGATCATGACACCCGTATGACTTCTAGGTTTTGGACCACATTAAATTCTTCCTTGGGAACGAAACTAAATTTCGGCTCTGCATATCACCCTCAGACCGATGGACAGACTGAGAGAGTGAATCAGGTGGTGGAAGACCTTCTCAGAATGTATTGCATGGAGCAGCAGAATAAATGGGAAGAGTACTTGCCTCTAGTGGATTTTTCCTACAACAACTCCTATCATGCCTCGTTAGGCAAGGCACCTTTTGAGGCATTGTACGGCTGTAAATGTTGCACATCCATCAGTTGGGATAGGGTGGAGGACATAATTGTAATAGGGCTTGAAATGCTTAAAGAAATGGAAGAGAAGATGAAAGGGATTAAGGAAAAGCTAAAACAAGCTTCTAATCGCCAAAAGAGCTTTTATGATCGAAACAAGACTTTCAAAAAATTCTCAGTTGGCAAAAAGGTGTTCTTGAGAGTTCGCCCCCAGAAGAGTTTGATTTCTTTTGTCAAGAATTAAAAGCTTGCTCCCCATTTTGTGGGACCCTTCGAAGTCTTGGATGTTCTGAATCCAGTTGCTTATAGGCTTGCTCTGCCGCCAGCTCTATCCCGCATTCATATTGTTTTCCATGTCTCAGTACTTAAGCCATATCACCTAGATGTTACTCATGTGCTTGATTGGCATGCTTTGCAGGTTCTGGATACAGGAGAAATGCTAGTGGATCCCATCAGGATTCTAGAAAAGCGCAACGTTAAGTTGCGAAGTAGAGAGATACTACAGTATAGGATCCAGTGGGATCACTATTCAAAGGACAACGCAACATGGGAGGATGCTGAGGAGATTGATAGATCTTTTCCTCATCTTGGATTTTAGTTTGATGTTTCTTTTCGCACATAATGACTTTTGAGATATGATGATATAGACTATGTTGAATAAATGTTTATTTTAGACAGCGAGATAACTCTTCCTAGTGGGGAAGGATGTCACGTCTCTAATTTTGCTGATGCATATTTTTACTGCATGTGTTTTCCATTTTGTGGCTACACGCTTATGCGTGATATAATGAATGGCAATAAATGTGGTGTTTAATTTAGTGGAAATGAAATGAATGAATATTATTTTATTTTAGAAATAATGCAAGTGGAAAGTAATATTCACAATTAATGTTGATGTTATGAGTTAAGTTGATTTGATTTAATCTGATACTAATTCTATGTTTTTGTCTGAGTGTAATTGAGTGGCAGGTCGACGAAGACCAAGGGTGTGGTTAAGGAGAGCAGATTAGCCTCTTGGAAGGGTAAAGCAGGAATGATGCTCTCGATCACACACAAACACTTAGAGTCATATAAAATGCATTTAGCAAATATTTTGAATGAATGTCTTGATTTCAGTGATTTTAATTGATTAATTAATTTATATTCATATGTGCACGCAATTAAAAGGAAGGAAATAAAAGTGAGAATAAATAATGTATGTCCATGAGTTGAATTTGAGTAGTGTTGGCTAATTACTTATTTGTTTTCAAGTAATAAGAATTTCAAGCATTGGTGTCATATTTGAAGGCAGTTAATAATTCTTTAGAATGTGCAGATTAAAAGAAAAAGAAAATAAATTAAACAAGAATAATTAATAATGTGAGGTAATAGATAAATAGAAAATAAATTCTTATATTTATTTTTATTTATTCAATTTCAAGATTAGGGTCTCGGGAATGGGGAAAAATATTTAAAAATGAGAGAAAAGTTAATGGGAAGGTAACGGTTTCTTTTTGGAAAACCTTTTGAGTTGTTCTGCAAAACAAAAATGGGGAAAACGGGGGTGCACAAAAGGGGAATTTTACTTTGATTGTAGTTGGGCTAGATAAATTGCAGGGGATTTGGAAAAATAGAAGGAAGAAGAGGAGCTCAACAAATGGGATTCTAGCAGTCATCTTCAAGGAAGAAGTGTTTCCCAGGTTTTTAAAATATTTCTCCAATGTATTTTAATACTTTCCTGGGTAAACAAATATTAGGATGAAATAATTGTGAATATATATGAAATGGATGAACGTATGTAGTTGTAATTGACATAGAGCTGAGTTTGTTCAGTCATATCTGATTACGTATGCACAACCTAGCATTTCTTTTTCTTTGGTAAAATTATTTCAAAACTCGAAATAAATCAGACCTGGATATTATTAATAGATATATATTCTCATATAGATATATATATATATATATGCATACATTTGAAAAATATATATACATACATATATATATATATGATCATATTGATTAAGCTATTATTTTTTTTTCATTTCTTATTTCCTTGGAAATCCGCACTGTATGTATACACAACCAAACTGTGAAAACCTGTGCCATGGAAGCACCCGGCATGCTGGGCGATGGGGAGTCTGACCCCACAGTCCACGCCTCCCCCATAAAGGGTAAGCTACTCTATGGGAGCGGTGACTCCCCATAGGCCAAGGCCTGTGGGGAAGCACCACCCACAAGCAGCAGACCCCAAAGGAGGGGTTGTGACTACAAGGTCGGCCTCCCACGAGCCTTTTAGGGCTCGGCTGTGTAGGGATTCTGTGGATATTTCTGTGCGAGTAAGGGTTAAATCTTAAGTTTAATCTCACTTTCTTTAATATATATATATATATATATATATATATATACGTATGTATATATAAATTTATTTAAATACCATTCTCGGTAAGCCATTAACGTGTAAATATTTCTGGGAGGTAATACTGTTGGTTCCAGATTAGTTTGTAACAATGTGGGCAGGGATATTTTCTTTAAAAACATACATATTTACATATATATATATATATATATATATATATATATATGTATGGGAGTATATTTCCAATATTTTTTTGTTGTAGTTGAAAACATACAAATTGCTGGGAAAATAACACATTTTACCAATTGGAGTAATTAGTTACAAGTAATATGATAATATTAAAACATAAAAGTAAATATGTAAAGATAAAATACTTACATGTATTCCAAATTTACTTTCACAGGCGTGGCGGGAATATTTTGTTAAACATAAGTGTAAATAAATGATTGCCTCAGTAACCAAGGAAATCCTCTTACTCTCATGGATGTAAATAAATTAGTCCATTTAACTGTCTCTCATTGGTGCTCATCTGCAATTTATTAACTTTCACTTTGAGGAATTGTGTTATAAGATCCTTCTAGAGAAATAAAGCAAGAGTATCTTTTGCAATTTGAATGAATTGGAATGAACTGCTCAATATTATAGATATAGTTCTTTACTTTTTAATTTCAAGCTAAGTAGAGTAAAATTTATTGCGATGTTTGGAAAGCAACCCCAAAATGGAGGAAATATAGATGGAACCTTGTTAAAAAACCTGAATGTATACACTCGGTGTATGGAATCGAAACAAGAATGTGTCAACTCTTAAACCTCAAATCTGATTTAAAATCTCTTCCTCATGAAATGTGTCATGAATTCTTTTTGCATATGCACAATTAATTTAATTGAAAAATGCTTTAATTCCATGTGAATTACTCTAGAGATTGTTGGATGTTTTATTCTATATTATGGAAAATTTTGTGACAGGATGTCGAATGTGGAACCACAAAGACATTAGTTGATCATTTTACATAAACTACGTTATTATTATTTTTGATGCTTGGCCAAGCATTGTACCATTGAAATAGATGGATTAAAAGCCTAGATTTATGTATTTTGTCTCTGCCACATCTTGTTTGTAAGAAATGTGTTTTTCTAGTTAGGAATGCATATAGGCAAACAAGCATGCATCGAGAGTACCCTCCTGCTTTATTGTTCCAGGTTGCTAGGATCCTCATGCAGGGTCGGGGATATCTTCGAGTTAGGAAGAAACTCAAGGAAGTCATGTGCTTCGTGGTTGGGTGGAAAAGGCACCTTAACCCCACTCTTGTCCTCAGCGCGAGAAGACCGATGGAGTCTAGGAAAAAGACGTTCAAAGATTCTATTGATTGGATGAGCTTCTATCTTGTACGTTGTATGGTTGGAAAGCCAATTTGTAAATTGTAATAGCATATTGTAACTATTGATGATTATCCAGCTTTGTATCATTGAAATAGATGACAAGTAACAACCTAAAAGGTTTATGTCACTCAATTTTGTGACTTAAATGAATTAACATCATTCATGTATATATGTAGATGTTCACCTTATTTTTTGCTACCATTGTAACTCTCTTGGATAAGTTCAATGAATATGGTTTAAGGATGATTTTACTTTGTGTTGTTTTCATGAGCTTTACACCCAGTCAGGTACACGACCAATTATTATGGATGGAATTGGATGGGAGAACCTTACTATGGATAGGTATGAAAAGTGGTAGATGCTAAATTCTGACTATTCTTAGGCCATGGGAAGGGTGAAAAAGATTTATTATGGAAAAGTGGAAAGGTGGGATATTATGGAAGAGCATATGCTTGGCTTATTATGGTTGTAGTGTAAAATAAAATAGAATGATGGTAGATGATAGAGCAAAGATTGACTACACATGGCACTTGTTTGCTAGGTTTTCACCATGGTACTTATCCAAAATGCCATTGAAGTGGTTTTCACTATTGGATAGATTATTTTTCTTTTTTCTTTTTTTGATGTCACACAAGACACTTGTTTGCTAAGTTTTCATTAGGGTGACAATTTTTTGACTTTTGAATTTTTGGATTCTCTAAAGATTAGGTATAATAGTTGCGAAGGTGCATGCAATTGATAGGCTTTGGGAGCGGTTCACCTTCAGGATTAGCAATTTGGTATGAACCAGATCCATATGTTGTAGTGATAATATAAGGACCTAACCGATTAGTCTCAAATTTTCCAAGATTTTCTCTATCTAGCTGATTCTTCAAGTTCTTTTTTAAGGCCAAGTCACTAATGTCAAATTTTTGAACTCAAACTCTCTTGTTATAATTGTGACATAGATGATTTTGATAAGCTTGTAAATGGACTAATTTAATATATTGTCTCTCATCCAATAACTCTAGCTCATGCAATCTATATATTTGGTAGTCTTCATCATCAATGAACTATTGCATGGATACTCTTAGGGATGGTAGCTCAACCTCAAAGGGAAGAATGGCTTCAAATCTAAAGATGAGGGTATACGGATTAGCTTCGGTGGGAGTGCAACTGCTAGTTCGATAAGCCCATAAGGCAAGATTGAGTTGTATGTGCCAATCACAACCAACATCATTGACTATCTTCTTTAGGATTTTGATAATGGTTTTGTTAGATGCCTCATCTTGACTGTCGCCCTGGGGGTAATAGGGAGTAGCAAAGTGATGCTGGATATGGAATTTCTTGCACAGTTCATGGAAATCCTAATTTTTGAAAGGAAGATCATTATTTGTAACGATGGATTATGGAATATTGTATTGACATATCATGTAATTAAAGATGGATTTATCTATTTTCTTACCGATGATGTAGGTAATAGGTATGGCTTCGATCCATTTTGTAAAGTATTTGGTTGCTATGATAATGAATTTATGGTCATTGGTGGATGTGGGGTGAATCTTTCCTACAAGGTCGAGTCCCCATTGAGATAAATGCCAAGGTGATGTAACTAGATGAAGTTCATGTGTTGGTGCATGAAGAATATCTCCATGTATCTAACATTGTTGGTATTTCTTAACAAAGTGATATGCATCATGTTCCATAGTAGGCCAATAGTATCCAATTCGCATAAGCTTCTTACCTAATGTAGGGCCACTAGAGTAAGCTCCACATATCATCATGTACCTTTTGTAAATTTGTCTATGATTCATCAAATTCAATACATTTAAGAAGGGTACTATCTAGGCTATGATAGTATAGGGTCTCTGATGATGTTATATTTAGAGGCTTGTCAGATAAAGGTTTTACATTGATTGGATGACAAGTCAAGGGGGAGGATTTGGGCATGTAGGTAACTGTAATTTTTTTTATACCATAGGGAATCAAGACCAACAATTTTGCATATGAGCTTGGACTTGGGGATATCGTACATAGGGATCAAAAAGTGTTCCGCCCATAACTCGTATTGGGGCATGTTATTAGGTATGTCCAAGAGAGATCATATGGTGGCCATTGTGTTAGTTGCTTTGTTCTAAATTCTAGGAATCTGCTTGAAGACAATGACATCAAACTATTTCTTGAAACTATCAACCATCCTTTTGTAGAGCATAAGCTTTTCATATTTTGTGTCATATTCATCATTAACATGTTAGACAACTAACTAAGAATCATTGTAGACATGTAGGTTCTTGACTTTCTATTTAATATCCATTCAGAGTCTTTGAACAATGCTTCATATTCAGCCATGTTATTGGTACAAGTAAATGCTATCTTGTATGATTTAGGTATTGTGTCTCCTTGCAATGTCATAATAATTCTAGCTCTAGAACCATGATTCATAAAAGATCCATCAAAGTATAGCTTCCATATAGTAGGACTCTCTAATGTGAAAATTGATTCATTGGGAAAGTTAGACACCAAAGGATGATTTGTTGTAGTAGGATCATCTACAAGTTGATCAGCTATCACTTTTCATTTTATTTGTTTGCGATCAACATATTCAATGTCAAATTCACTCAATATCATTACCCATTTTTCCAGTCTACATGTGCAAGTTACTCTATTAAGTAAATATTTCAGAGGATCTATATTTACTATGAGATTTGTTTGATGATTTAGTATATTTATTATAATATTTTGAGTGGAAAAGATGACTGCAATACATGCATGTTCGATAGGTGAATAGTTAATCTTGTATCCTACAAGTATCCAGATGATGTAACATATGGCTCTTTCCTTTTCGTCTTTATTATTTTATGCTAGCTACGCTCCCAATGTTGAAGATGCAATTGATATGTATCGCAATAATGGTTTGTGATCAATACGAGGCATTATGACCGATAGTGATAATAGATAATCTTCGATTTTTCTAAATTATTATTGACATTTATTAGTCCATATGAATGGTACCCCTTTATGGATTAAGTTCTGAAATGGATAATATTTATCAGCCAACTGAGCTATGAACCTTCGAATTGATTGTAGTTTTACTTGGAGATTGTGTAACTGAGTTAGATTCATTGTTGGAGGCATGTCTATAATAGCTTTTACCCTTGTAGGGTCGACCCCAATACCTCTGTGAGAAACAATGTATCCAAGGAGCTTCCTAGAAGTTACTCCAAACACACACTTTTTTAGGTTTAGCCTTATTTTATATTCCTCTAAACTTGCAAGTATCTTGTCTAGCACATTCAGATGACTATCTCTTGAGATGGATTTAGCTAGTAAGTCATTGACATAGTCCTCCATGAGTGTATACATAAAATCATGAAAGATTGTGGTCATATCCCTTTGATATGTTGCTCTAGTATTTTTAAGGCTGAAAGGCATGACAGTCCAACAGTAAGTGTTGGATGTTGTGGTTATGTTGCTGATATGTGGTTGTCATTGATGTCAACACTATTAGCATTGATGATTCTAAAGGCTATATACGTCGAGGATATTGAGAAAATTAGAATAAATGTGTTGCAGGTAGTCTGTGAAGCAATGAAGATCAGAATGGTAGAAAGTTGTGTAAGTTGATAATCAAAGGTCATGCATTAATGGGTTTGTTGTTGAACCTATCTAGTATTTTTTCTGAAAGTTTCAGTGGTATGCATCAAGTTTGGAATGAGTTATGAATTTCTGAGTTCCTACAATTATTTTGTTACTGTAGCAAGTGTTTCTGGAAGATGAGATTGCAATTCTGATGAATTGAGTTGTTGCATACATTCTTGAGATGTTCAGTGATGTTTCTGGATCGTGCTCTATCATTGTGGTACATCTACATGATTCGGTGTGTTCGTGATCAAAGATTTTTCCTTTGTGTGTTCAAGTTTTCATGTTCTTGGCCGACATGATGGTGGTAGCGTGTTGCAGATCCTTATGGATTAATTATTGAATGCTTGGCCTGTTTGAGGATGTTTATTTAGGTCTCCATTATGTTGTGACCGACTTAGGTTGGTGCACATTGAGATTTGTTCATGTATTGAGGCCAACAATTTCTAATTCATTTATTCTTTATTTGTGGCCAACAAAGTTGTTGATGTAAATCCATGTAGCAGATATATAAGAGAGGTTGTTTCCTCATATTGAAGTATGCTCGGTGAATGTATGTGAAGTGTATGCAAGGTATGTGTGAATAAAGATCAGATCATTCGAGTGAAGAGTAGAGTGTGAAGAAGATTGAGAGAAGAGTGAAGAAGTATTTTTGTGCCTAACCAGAACTGTCATCAAGCTTAGGAAGAAGCAAATTTCTTAGTTCAACCTTATCAGATGGATTTAATCTGATTATTTTATGTAACGCAGTGAGCCTTCCCTTCTAAGCAGTGAGCTCTAGGCAGTGTACCTGAATACATGTGCATTCCTTATTCATTCTCATTGAACTTTGAATAAGGTATAATTGTGGATTAACCTCCACTGTCATTTTTCCCCTAAGAGGGTTTCCACACAAAAATATTGGTGTTGTGTGTTTTTGATGTGTTGTTGATTCTTGCTTTAACTGTTAAATATTAGATCTGAGATTAAAGGTTGATAAAGTAAGATAAGCTGTAAATTCTGTAACAATTGATTCACCCCCCCCCCCCTCTCATTTGTCTATCCTTGTTTTTCCAACAGTAAGTACCCCAAGGACAAGTGAAAGTAGTTTTGTTTTGATCCTCGATAGCGATCCTAATTTTATTATAGCCTAAAAAATCATTCATGGGTTATAGAATTTCATATCCCACCGTGAGGTCTATGATGTCAATGTTTGGAAATGAGAAATCATCTTTGGTACAAGATTTGTTTAGATCTTTGAAGTCTATATAGATCTGTATGCCCCAATTGGTTCAGTGACTAGTACAAGATTTGAAATATATTCTACATAGTTTATTGGTCTTATGAAACAAACATCTAACAGTTTATTCAATTCAACTTTGACTAGTAAGGCAATCTGTAGATGCATTTTCCTCAACATTTCTTTAACTAGATTCACATTTGGTAGCAGAGGAAAATTATGTAATACTAGCTCGATCCAACCCAGGCATGTTAGCATATGACCAAGTGAAATTTATTTGTCTATCTGAAAAGAAGTTTATGAACTTTTGTTTCTCAGTCTCAGTCAATAATGCTACAAAGTATATTATTTTAGATTGTCGGTTGTATTGATGATAAATTCATTATATTTATCTATTAGAAATGGTAATCTCTCTTGAATCATGGGTATTACATACAATCCTCCATCTTTGGATGCCTTAGAGAGGTTTTCACCCTCAAATACGTCCTTTGTTTTTATTTTTTCATGATCTAGAGGCGCCTTTCAATTTTCACCTAGAGACCTATTCTTTTTTATTTCATCATTTTTACAACTAGAGGAAAGGATAATTCCCCAAAGTAAGTTGTAGCATTAATATCTATAGTGAATCCATCTTTGTGATCCCCACTAGGTATACCTTCATGAAGTACCATAAACTCGTCTATTGCTTCATCATTTTCGAATATATCCAAGCTCGGGGGTACTTATTGGTCCCAATCAATTAATTGTAGATAGACTAAGGTAAGTCATAATTGGTATTGAAATAAATCAAGAACTAGGTAGATATGGTAAATACTGGGGTATTTTCAGGGTCCCAAAAGGTTTTGATCCAAGCTCGACCATCAGTTTAGATTTTTGGGAGGTTTGGTCTCGGTATTTTTCCTAGAAGTCTCGACATCATTAGAAACGTTAGAATTTTCACTCGATAGTCATGTAGTACAAGGAGCAACCACTTTTAACTATTTATACCCTAAGCATATTTTCCTTGGTAACTTGCTAGGTAGTAAGGGCTTTGTCATTCCTTGCTTATTTACACCAAGTCCATTGTGCCCATCATAACCTTTTTTTTCATAATCTCAAAACCTTTTCCATATTGATCAGCTAGTAATTATGTAGGTTTGATGTCTTCTTCATCCTTTTAGATCTAGGTAGAAACTTCCTCATCTATAGACTCTTTACTTAGCTCACCCCACTTGGTAAAGGTAGTGGGAGGTCAGTGAATGAAATTTTTTGGTTTTTTTGACTTGGTTTTCCATAGGACTTTGGTGATACAGGTTCTTCCCAATACAAAATGAACTATCAATGTTATACTCTCCATGTCTTTGGTCAAGGATTTGGACATTACCTTTAGGACGTGGAGTGGATAGAGTGGAAGATGTGGATAATGAGGTATGATTGATGTAACATGATGAGGTGGATGGAGAGGCTTCCCAATTGATGGGTACTTGATGCTCAGATGTTCCCTTCAAACTATTATACTATTGGAAGGGATCAAGATCACCTACTACGGTGATTTCAATTCTATTATAAGGGAACTACAGACATTGTTGGTATGTGGAAGGAAAAACCTTCATGGCATGGATCCATAGATGACTGAGGAGAAGGTTATACAGTAAGTCTAGATCCAAGACTTGGAATACAGTATCTTGAACAATCGGGCCAACTTTGATGGGAAGTGAGATTACACCCTTGGAAGAGCTCTCTATGTCATCATAAGCCTTTATAATAATTCTCTTAGAAATTTCTATACAAGCTTCAGAGAATCCTAGTGTTGTAACCAATTTCAAAGTACAAATGTTTAGACCCACTCCACCATCTATCAAGACTTGTCTAATATTATGTTTTGTTAATGAATACTTTAAGGTGTAATGGATCATTATGATAAGTTCTTTGTGAGGGGATATCATGTTCGATAAATGGTACGTGATGTGTGGTAGCCAAGTGACCTACCATGGCCTGGAATTGATCAAAATTAAGGTCTATATGGACTGAAGAATCTTGTAAGGATTTATCGAGAATGGATTTGTGTGCAAGAGACATGAGGAGTAGCTCAAGAATAGATATCTATACAGGGGTTTTCCCTAGATGATCTAGAAGATTATACTAACTCTTCGGCTAAGAATTAGAAGTGGACCCTTGCAGGGTCACTTTGGATCTCTAGGTTGTAATAGTACATTCAAGATTCTTCACCTTGATGGTAATTGTGGATACCTTATTATCAGACTATTGGACACTATTCACAATGTATCCATGTGCAATGTGGGTGAAATTAGCTTGATCCTTTGTATTAGTCCCTGAACCAAATGCTTTTCTCGACCCATGATCATGTAAGGTATTTTTGAAAATAGTGTGATCTGAGTTTGAGGACCCTTGTGAATTGTCTATGGATATGTCACCTTGGTCGATAAGATCTTGGATGATGTTCTTGAGTTTGTAGCATGAGGAATTATTTTGTGCTTTTGATCTGTGATACTTACAAAAGTTGTTGTCATTCCACAAAACTAGTTTGAAGGGTCTTGGTTCATATTTTATGACTTTTGGAAGCTAGATGACATTTGATTGCAATAGTTTCTTCAAGACTGACTCAATGGATTCCTCAAGGGGTGTGTATGTTCATCAAGTTCAAGAGGAGGTCTTGGAGGACCTCATCTTTGTGGATTATTTTGGATTTCATTTGTTGACTGTTGATGATTTTGTGATTGAGGACCATTGTTCCGTGTAGAGGGTCCTTTGAGACTAATGACAAGGTTCCCCTTGTTTATTACTTTTGCACCTATGACCCCATCATTTGTGACATTCTTGTTCCTAGACCAAAATTTTCTCTTCTCACTTGAAGTGTTCGAGTTGCTTTGATTTTCCCTAAATATTTTGACCAAATCTTTTGCAATAATTTCCCTCTCAATGGAAACACCTTTCTCAACCACCTTCTCAAAGGTATTTTAATAATGAACTTGAAGCCAATGTATTAATAATTTATTTAGGTTCTCCACAAACATGTGTACCAATTGCTTATCAGGGATGTCAAAAGGGTATTTACTATCCATACTTCTCCACCTCTAGAGGAAAGAGTCGAATGATTCTCCTTCTTTTTGTTGTGCTTGACACAATTTTGCTATAGAAGAAGTGTTTGACAAACTTGTTATCCAATTTAGTCAATGCCTTTATCTCAGGAGGTAGGTGTGTGAACCAATCAAGGGCTTGTCCTATGAGACTTTGTGGGAAAAGTCTCATTAGGTATGTATGTTTGTATGCGATATCCATGCAAGAAGTGTGAAATCGTACATGTTCAAAAAGATCTCCCTTTCCCTTGTATTTTTTTAAGTTTGGTACATTAAAGTATTGGGGAAATGGAGGCATGTATATAATCTAATCAAAAGGGTAAGGACATAAGTCCTCGGTGGAGTAGGTCTTATGTTTTCCTGTTACGTTCATATTTGAGATCTTTTGTTGCAATGTTTGAATCTATTTCGCAAATGTATCCATAGGTGATGGTGCTACAGGAGACACATTGGTTTGAGTTTGTGTAATGTTTACAAACATATTAGAGTCTTGGTAATTCCTATTCAATGGGGGAGCATGTGTGCGGGTTTTGAATGTATTGAAATGATGGTATAGTGGTGTTTGATTTAATTTCTTTAAGTGTGATGGAAATGCGAGACTCAAATTAGTTTGTTGTTGTGGAAATTGTTGAAATTTTGGTGTTAATATAGGATTTGAGTTGGTTTGTTGTTGTGGCAGTTGTAAGTTCATTTTTTGACTTGACCCGAAAAAGTTTCCTAATTGAATTGGAGGTTTGTTCATGTTAGATGTAGTATTGGTTGTCATTGTTTGTGGTCTTGAGAAGGAACCAAATGTCCTACTTTTCTTAGTAGGAGGATTTTTGACCTGTTGTGTTTTGACCCATAGATGTGGTGTTGGTTTATGATGGTGTAATTTGGGATGTGCTACTAGATGGACTTGATGGTTGTTGACTTATAGTTCGTGATGTCTATGAAAATTTATTTACGTTTTGTAGACTTGGGGTCTAAGATGTTGGTGATGTATTAAAAAGTGGATTCATAAATTTTGTACCAAATGTCCATGTAGGAGGTGTATTGACAATTGTGGCATTATGTGTAGTTCCTCCAAAGAGAATAATAGTGTGTAACTATGATGAGCTAGCATGTTGAGGTGGGTTTGTTGCATTAAAGACACCTTATTTTGGTTGTGTGACCTCTAAGAGATGTTCAAATAATGTAGTGATGTCAAAACTAGAGGGAAGTTTAGATCCTTTTTGTGCAAGTGACAAAAAGTATCTATTAGGGTCTGGTTTTACTTGTTCATCTATGATTCGCAATAACTTAGGATCTTGTGACAGGGTGATCCCACAATAGTGGGTTACACTTTTTGGCCAAACTTGACATTGAACTAATGTTTTTAACTAAATCTTCACTTTTTAGCACATATAGCTCCTAAACCATGAGGAATTTGAAGATGATGTAAACTAGTGATTTGTGAAATTTTGTCTGTAGATTCTAAATATATATTTTTTAAAAAAATTCAAATCATATTGCATTTATTTTTCCATCTCCTCCAAAAACTAGTTTTTAACAATAAACAACATTTTTAAAGACTAATGTTCACTGTATACAACATAACTTTTTTTTTATGAAGGATAAAGTTCTATTTTTTTCAAATTTATATTTTTAACTATGATATCTAGCACGTTCATTTGGTTTCATAGTGTTTTATTGAATATTTTTTCTTAATTAAGTTTTGAATTCAAACCAATTAAATCTAGAAATAGGTGGACCGTATACAACATAACTTTTTTTGTATGTATCGAAATTCAATTATTTTTATTGGATCAAGGACATCAATACCAAGAACATACATATTTTTTAGAAAAAAATTTGATGATCTACTATTTTTCCACATGTGCAAAATAGAGAGCTTGATTTTTGGTGAAAAACCTACATTCACAAGAAATTAAAAATTTATAATAATACAATTAACTATATTTAAAGTTATACTTTCTGGGAAGCTTATAATAAGGACTACATACTTACAAAATATAAATTTTAAATGAATTTAGTTGATCCCCCAAAAGGTAAATCAAAAGTGGTTTTTTATCAACATTTTGATAGGTGTAGAGGAGACTCCATTATAGGTATGGTTTAAAACTAGCTAGGTTCTATCCAAGGGGGTTTGATCTAAGGCGGTTTGATCAAACCCTCTTCAATTAGAATCCTTTAAATGAAACCTTTCAATTCTTGAATCATTCTATTTTCTAAAAATATGTGATTAGAACAAAAATCAAGATGTCCCTGAAAGTGTAACCCACTGTTGTGGCAGCACCCAACACATTGTCAATTTCCTCTTGGGTAAGACCTTGTTCTACATCATGTAATGTGAGATCGGCAAATAGATTTACAATTTGAGGTTCTGATCATGCTATATCATTTGAGGGTGACCCAAAATGCATGTTGCTAGTGGGATTATGTTGGAAACCAGAAGAGATTGTTGGAAGTTTTTCATTCAAAATTGTGTGATGGCAACTTGAGTTGAATGTAGAAATTGATGATAATATGATGTTATATGCTGTTGTCATTGATGGTAACATATTATAGATGGAAATCTATGTCATAGATACAGAATTTTTTTCTAGTGAAGATCAAATGATTGGACAATAGCCTACATCTGAAATGCAGTTCTAGTGTTTAGAGAACCAATCTTTTGGTCTACATTGATTTTCCATGAAGAATTTGGTTATGTGGTTTTGGGGTAATGATGGTGTATGATGGAAGACTCTAAATACAAATTTTCGTGATTTGATGTCTTTTGTAGTCAAATATAATAGTGACAAAGTATCTCTTTGGATATGTTAGTGTAACTGTGATAGAGTACCTAATTGGAATGCTCTACATTCCATTGTGGATGAACTTTATGGTATGCAGATTTGTATAAGTGTTTGAGGATGTCTTTAGCATGTTTTCTCCATGTGGCAAGAGTTTTGGTTGTTCACATGTCAAGTTTTGAGTGAAAAAATGGTTCATTCTATTTTTACTTCACCTATAGAGTTGACCTAAGTATTTTGAGGTTGTGCAGAGTTAAGGAGTGGAATTATGAGAATAATTATAGGTCATGCCAACCTATCTTAATGTGTTATATGCTTTAATTATTTTCACAAGGTGTTTATGGTTTAGTTTTGATTTGATAGGATAATTTGTTGCATGGTACATGTTTTAGGCCGACCTAAATTGATTTTTTGGTTGGTTACAGTATATATACAAGGTTAATTTATTGTGTGATGATGAGAGATGTGAGATAAATAAGTGTGTGAGTTTCAAAGTAGAGAAGTGTGGATTGGAAAGAATGAAGTGTGTTAAGCTAGTATTATGATATTTAGTGTAACTATATCTTTAGCATAGTCAGATGCATTGTTAGCAGTTCAAAATTTGGCAGTGAGCCACCCCATCTTCTATCTCTTTCTATTATGGGAAATGATCCCTTTGGTAGTGAGCCACTAGTAGAGAGCCTTTCTTTTTTGGATAGTGAGTGCACCAATTGTATCAAAATATGTAATTGGTTACATATCTATATTGTGAGCTAATTCTCACCGTGGTTTTTCCCTTTTTAGGTTTTCCACATAAATCTAGTGTTCTTGTGTTCTTTTATGTAATGCATGCTTTCTATATCCCTTTCCATTTTTGTAAGTTTACTATGATGTATTAAATGAATGTTTAAGTTAATAAAAATACTGATTCAACCACCCCTCTCAGAATTCTGGGTTTTCAATAATTAGTATCAGAGCTTGGTTCCTTAAATTCATTTGATTATTGAGGTAGATCTTGGAGTTGAACACATGGCTACAAGGAAGTATCCTACTCCTATGGAATAAATTATCCCTGAAGTATTTACTAAAGAAGATTACATAGTTGACATAGAAGGAGAACTCAAATCAACCCTTGATGATTTGCATAAAGAAAAAGCTGAGAATATGGATCTGAAAAAGTATCTTGGTGATGTAGATGAGTGCATTAAGAAATTGAGAGAGAAACTCAAGAAAGTTGTTGATATAATCAAGGAAACAAATGAGAAGCCTAAGCAATCTAATGAGACTATCACCAGTCTAAAAGATCAAGTTGAAGAACGTAAAAGAGTTGAGGACTGCCTGAATGCTAAAATCAGAGACAAATCTGAAGAATGCTCAAAGCTTGAACAAGAGGTTGTGAATTTGAGATCAAATTTGGATAAATCAAAGATTCAAGAAAAGTACAACAATGCTTGATGAGATGATTACAAATCAGAAGGCTAAAAAGGATTAGGGTTTCAGAAAGGTGAAAGTTAAAAGTTGATCAGACTCCCAATAATGTTGAGAAGAAGAATGATGAGAATATTAATAACAAAATGGTTTACAATCAGAAGAAAGATATCAAGAGACCACCTATCAGACAACCAAATGCACAAAGGTACCCATCTTTTAATGGTTATTCTTATTTATGTAATAAGGATGGACATAAGGCTATATAATGTACAAGTATAATGAATCAGAATGTTCAATCATTTCCCGTTCAATGCTTTGCATGCAATAGGTTTGGTCATAGAGCTAGTGAATGCAAAAATCGGATGATGAAAGGTTACAATAATGATATGATGTTTCAATCTTTCAATGGCTAATGTTATGCATGCAATGGATTTGGGCATAAGACTAATGAATGCGGATCTAGAGTGGTTGGAAGGAAGCTTGTTTAAAAGGGTTTCATATGTCACAAATGCTACAAACCAAGACGCAAAATTTTTTTTTGCAAAAGCAAGAATGTGAAACCCTCTATTTCACTGAAGAAGAATGATTCGGTAAAGACTATGGATCTAGTAGAAGTAAAGAGGAAATGGGAAAAATATTGAAAAAGAAAGAAGTGAAATGAAGGATGTGTCCTTGGTGCAAATTTTTCCTCCTGAAACTAATTGAAGAACTTTGGCTTAGTGGGAGTTTTAGCAAAATATCCTTAAGCCCCCGCCAAAGATGTGGTGTTGATGCCTTCAACACATAGGTATAGATGTAGTTTGACATGCTCGAATTGTTGGAGAAAAAACCAATGAAAATCTCTTAATACATAAATTTGCAGAGTAATCGAAGGTGACTGTGTCAACATTATTAGGGTTTTCCAACTTTTTGACCTAACATTATTCACTGCAATCAATGCACTTTAGCTCTTCAGAAAAGGGTTTTATATGTAATTTTTCATATGATTAAGTATTTTCAACTGAATATTTGAAGAGTTGAAGAGCATAGCAAAGGTGAAGTGAAGTGGTTTCAAATAGTTATGTGAAACCTACCAGAAAAAGAATTTAAAGATATTTATCATTCTTTGCTAAACCCTTATTTCAAAAGTGGTTCATAATGTTTACCCCTCAAGTGATTGATGTCTTAGAATGGCCAAGACCTAAGTTTAAGAAACACCCCTTTAAATCCATGGAAATGGATTTAGAAGGCACGTTTTTGAGAGTTTCATATGGTGTAATACATATTGAAGATATGAAAATCTACATTCATGTGAAAATGGAAGAGTATGATCACTCGAAGTTGGGAGAATTTTGGATTAATGAGCTCACTAGAGATGATTTTGAGTTGAAATCAAAATTTGCGATGTCGACAAAAAATAAGTTGGACTTTTCTAATGATTTTTTGAACTTTTATTATGAGAATGTGTGGGTCAAGTACACATTGAGTAGAATCCATGGCAAGTTTATGTGGTTGGATATACCACATTTAATCAATAAGCAAACTATCAAGGCAGTAACCAGTTTATGTTCAGAAGGACCTGTTTCGACGATGAAGGTCATGAAAAATGAGATGGTTATGAAGCTCACCAGAGACAAATTTGATAAGCATGTCCTCATAGTGAAAGATATAGATGATCCAACAATTAGATATGCATCCATGATGATAGGTTACAAGATATACTACACTAACGGAAAGAACTTTATGTCTACAACAGTTATGCATACTACTCACTAGATAGTGAAAGAAGGTTTGGACATAGATCTATGTGAGCTCCTAAGATAGCAGTTGATGGAGAATCTTCAAAAGGTAAAAGATTTTTGGTACCCATTTTGGTATGGTACCCTTATCATATGTTGTTTTATTTTCTCAAAGAATTGCCTAGTGTAAAGAATATTGTATGGTTGGATGATATTCTTGTTATAATCTAGATTAGGGATCATTTAAGAAGGCTTGGGAGCATGAAAAATCATAATAGCATCTATGGAGTTTCTTCAAGACCTTCCAATAAAAGATGCAAGAAAGAGAAAGGATTTCGAAAAGTATTATTGAAAAGTAAAAGAAGGATATAACCTTCATGGTTACAAGAGATGAATTTATTATGGAAGCAGTCGAACCCGAAACTATTTGGATTCCAAAAATGGTTTATGAAGTGGAAAAAGATGTAATCATAGGTCTTATTGATCTAATGTTGAGAAAATTAAGATACACTACTGTAAATAGGTTTGGAACCTGTGAGGAGATATCTGGTGAAGTGCATATAAAGCACAAAGAGAAGGAAATAAAGAAAAATGTAGAGAAAATGAAGGTAGAGTTAGAAGAGATTGTTGGTTCTTCCAAGAGGACTACAGAGAAAATCCAAGCCCCATCTATAGATCCATAGGGGACACCAAGCACAAGATGGTCCATCGAGACTTCTACTCCCTCTCCATCTGTTCTAAAATCCTCTAGAATAAAGTTTGTAGCTAGAAACAAGAATAAAGATACAACTAGTGTCCTTGCAACACATCAAAATCCTCCACATAAGAGAAGAAAAGAGAAAGCTACAAGGGAGAGATATGTAGGTTATGAAGAAGAAGAAGAATAAGAAGGATCTAAGTTGGTCTAGAAGAGGAAATCCAATGTCTCTCTACTAGAGGCCAATATAAAGAAAGCCAAGGTTGACATTGTGGATATAGAGAGTGAAGAATATGTAGAGAAGAAAAAGAAGACATATGGTGAAGGAGAAAAGTCTCCTAAGGGCAAGGGAAAGGGAAAGAATTCAGAAAAAATTCCATCTAATAAGGGAGCATAACCCTCTAAAACTAGATGGTTTGTTTAATGGAATTACAAATTTTGGTTTGTTGGAAGAAATTGCATAGATGTATCCAAAGAAAAATAAGACTACTATTGAGGAGGCCATTGTAAAATACATGGTTACATTTAATACCAGTTTGAGTGAAATTGAAAGTCAAGTTTCGAATGACTTAAAAGGAGTTTTATGTGCAAGAAGACAAGAGGAATTCGATGAGGATGCAAAGATCAAGAATTTTTCTTTGGAGAAGATTGGATCATCCCCCATTGATGAGGATAGGGCAATATTGACATAGGTTTACAATAGAGAATTCAAAACTAAGGAAAGTGTTAGCACCCTGATGAGCAGGGATAAAGACATAGAGAGGTTGAAAAATGAAACACTACACAAGGTTGCAAATCTGGCAAAGGTGTTAGGCTTGTCTCCATATGATGAAACTGAAATGGAGCATGATGTATCTGCTTCAAAAATCAATGTACCTAAGAATGTAGAACATGAGCTTGGGTCTAAACTTGAGGGTGATCAGGAAGTGATGATAACAAATAATGCATCTCTGGTTGCAGAAAATATTATTGAAGAAGATAAGAATGATGATATCTTGGAGAAGGTAGAAGCTCAAGTAGAACAAGAATTGCCTCCCCCAGACATGAAAAATAATATTGAGCAGAAGGAAGATGAAAAAAAGTAGAACTCAAAGAACTCTGAGGTACAAAAAGAAGGAAATTCTCCTCCTTTGGATGGTGAGAAGGTTGTGGAGGAAGAGAATTCTGGAGATAGTAGAGATTAGGAGTAAGAGAAAAGGGAAGAAGGAAGAAATATAATGGTTGGAGAATCCTTCGGAGCATCTAGGGATTCCTTGAAGAGCTTACTAAATATACAATTTTAGTTCCAATCAGTGGTATGAACACAACTACTACAACATCCTATGCAACAAGGTCAAGTGTACATGGCTAAAATTTCTCCCCTATAGAAAGGATATTTTACAAACCCACCAAAAGAGTGTAGAGATGGTGTAGGATGAAGTTGTTAGAGTCTTGCAGGACTACATTCTTGGTGTCACCATTAATGAATCCTTGTTTGGTATACAACAACTAAGGCTCCTCCTTGATTCCTTCAAGGAATATTCTATTGGCTTAGAGGATAAGTTGGAAAAGGAAGTGAATAATAAGATAAGTGATAAGAGGTTAGCAGAGGCTTCCGAAAAGTGTGTTATCTGATATGGTAAATTGCAAAGAAAGATAAAAGATATTTATAAATGTGTTGAAGATACAAAAAAAAAAATCCAATTTTGTTTGAAATGGCCTATTTTTACCAAGAGCATAAAAGACCACACAGACTCAGATGAGTCTCATATTTCTCAGGCCTCTAAAATTTATGATCCTATGAAAGATGTAGATGGAAAAACAAGGATATCAATTGAAAACCTACATGGTTAGCTCTTTCAACTACAAGAGCATAAAGAGAAAATAATAGTGTAGTATAGTTAGCTCAAAGATTTGGTAAGTGCAAGGCTTACATCTTTGACTATAATTTTAGTTGATGTGGAGAATATGCTAGAACAAAATTCAATACCCAACTCTTCAAAATAAGGTGAAGTGCTTCATATAAAGATTGAGATGCACTGTGGTATAATTGCCTTCGCTAAGAAGGAATGGGAGATAACGAAGAAGGATCTAGAGGTACACCTTGCAAAGTTGAAGGTGTCTAATCAAGGCAGTTTTCCCTCCACAAGATAAGTTGTATATTTTTTCTTTCCAGATTGAAATGTACATACTCGGATGTATTAGAGAGTTTTGCAATACTTTTTTTTTGGAAAAGAGATGAGTATAGCAGTGAAGCAATAAGGGGGGTTATTCCCATGCACGTACAGGTATATATCTTCAAAGGGGGAGAACAATAGAGAATATTGGAGATGTTTGATGTTAAGGTCCCCTTTTCCCTTGATATCAAAGGGGGAGAAGATTGGAGATTGGAGAATGTTGTCATCAGTGGCAAAGGGGGAGATTATTGGAAAACTGAAGAGATTGTTGGAAGTTTGTCATTGAAGATTTTGTGATGGAAACATGAGTTGAATGGAGAAATTGATGAGCATATGATGTTATATGGTGTTGTCATTGATGGTGACACATTATGGATGGAAATCCATGCAATAGATGTAGAAGTGTTGGTCTAATGAAGATCAAATGATTGGACAATTGCCTAAGTTTGGAATGTAGTTCCAGTATTCAAAGAACCAGTCTTTTGGTTCACATTTCTTTTCCATGAAGAATTTGGTTATGCAATTTTGAGGTAATGATGGTGTATGATGGAAGACTCTAAATCCAAAGTTTCATGATATGATGTATTATGTAGTCAAATATAATAGTGGTAGAGTATCACTCTAGATATGCTAGTGTAATTGTGATAGAGTACTTGATTGAAAAGCTCCATATTCCACCACAAATAAAATTTATGGTATGCGGATTTATAAAAGTGTTTGAGGATGCCTATACCATGTTTTCTCCATGTGGCAAGAGTTTTGGTTGTCTATGTGTCAAGTTATGATTGAACAAATGGTTCATTCTATTGTTACTTCATCAGTGGAGCCGACCTAAGTATTTTGAGGTTGTGTGAAGTTGAGTTAAGTAAGGAGCGGAATTATGTGAATAATTATATGTCATGATGACCTATCTTAATGTGCTATGTGCTTTGATCCTTTTTGTAAGGCATGTATGGTTGAGTTTTGAGCTAAAAGGATGATGTGTTTCATGGTACATGTTTTGGGCCGACCTAATTGATGTTTTGGTTAGTTGTGATATTTATACAAGGTTAAATTATTGTGTGATGATGAGAGATGTGAGATAAATAAGTGTGTGCAAGTTTCAAAGAAGAGAAGTGTGAATTGGGAAGAATGAAGTGTGTTAAGTTGGTATTCTGAGCTTCAAGGGAACTATATCTTCAACATAGTCAAATGCATTGTTAGCAGTTCAAAATTTGGCATTGAGACACCCCTTCTTCTATCTCTTTCTATTTTGGGCAGTGAGCCACCGGTAGTGAGCCTTTCTTATTTGGACAGTGAGTCCACCAATTGTATCAAACTCTATAACTGGTTACAATATCTATATTGTGAGCTAATCCTCGCCATTGTTTTTCCCTTTTTGGGTTTTCCATGTAAATATGATGTTCTTGTGTTCTTTGATGTGATGCATGCTTTCTATGTCCCTTTTCATTGTTACAAGCTTATTGTGATGCATTAAATGAATGTTTAAGTTAATAAGAATACCGATTCACCCCCCCTCTCAGTATGTCAATATTTCAACATATTTAAGTTAGGGTCAGCTGAGTGATCCATGACTTTCCTTTTCCTTTGTGACCTAGTGTGGACCATGTAAGACTTGAGACTTTGTTTATGGAGTTTTGTGATTTTTAGATTTTTTTGAGATTTTTTCCAATTTAGGGATGTATGCAAAATAGGACTGAAGGAAACTACATTATGACAATGAGGTTATACTATGTTTTTAGGATTTTCTAAATATAAGGATACAAAATGACACTAAGATTAGACTATATTTTTTAGATTTTCTGATTTTTTACTTTAGATTTTGAAAAGGATTCTAGACCAAGCAATAATGGACCAAGGGAATAGACTAGAATATCAAGACCTCTAGAAGGACAAACTAAGATGATTATTAGATAAAAAGTGAACCTAAACTATACTTATGATTTTAATGTCCAACTTGTTGATAAGATAGATAAAAGATGAACCCAAAATAGTCTTATGAGTTTGAGCACAACTTGTGGATATGATAACTAAAAATATTACAAGCTCAAGACACCCTAATAAATGACCATGGTCTGATCAATGTCTGATAATTTTCCTAGATTCAAAAGAAAAAGGTGATCACCTATGATGTTGGATGAGGAACGCTAAGCTAAAGGATGCAACCTAAGCAAGGAAAAAGGTAAAATTGTTAAAAACAAAGGACTAACTGGACAAGTCTTTGGTATGTATGCTAATTCACTATGCGGATTAGGAGTGAAGTCTAGATACTCAATATTTGACTCAAAATTTGTGGCTCAGATAGAAGTGTTGGAAAATTTTGACAGATGTGGTGCCAAAAAGCACATATGTGATGTTCTAGATTTTATTAATGCAATTTAGAACTTAACAAATGCGACTTATAACCAAAAAATGCAACTCAAAACTTGATAGATGTAGTGTAAAATTGGTCAATTTTGATGCACAGACAGATCTAACATAATTTTGGACAATTATGTGTTTCTAGCCTTTCCTAGGTCTTTTAGGATAGATGTGGTGTAGATTTTGATAGATGTGTTTCATAACTTGACAAATACGATTTACCAAATTTCTCCTAAAATCTTATGTTTCTAAGTGAAATTTTGTTTCAAATAGCTTTAGTTTGTTGGCAAAAAACACAATAAACACTTAGAAGATAGATTTGATTATTGACTCTTTTAACTTTTGGGTAAATGGTCTAAGGCACACAAGCTTAATGGTTTCACTAGTATCACAGAAGAAAGATAGTATGAAAACAAGCATAGCCTAATTATTCAAGTAGGATTGTCAATAGATATCAAGCCCACCTCCCATTAAAGGGGTAAATACTCAAGAAGATCGAATAGTTGAACAATTGGTATAATTGTTCAATACCTTTCTATATGAGAGAGGATAGTAGACGCTCGATGACATGGGTTATCAACAAATGCCAAGAGAACACCTTATTTCTCTCCTTGAGAGGCTATTGCTAGAAACCCAAAAATATTCTATATCAACTCAAGAGAGTACATGGTGAGTAACTTCACACGTTGATCATGTCATGTTGCACCGATATAAACCAACAACCAATAAGGACTTTATAGGCTTCTAAACAAATTGGTTCCTAGTGGAGGAACTCCTGAGAACACCATGACATACACCAATGAGAGACCGAAATCTCAAACCTTGTGTTTGGAATCACCTGGGACCACGAAGGACCACCCTGTATGGCACAAGTGGATTGAGATCACCTTTCAGTTTTTTCCCTTTTATATAGTGTGCCGAAGAATTATGCTTGAGGTAAAACCTTGGGGTGAACTTCCAGGTAGGCCTCCTAATGAAAGTAAAAAGAGAAAGCCTAAGTGTTTCTATTTCTCATCACCAAAGAATCACACATAGGGCAAGGGGAGAGGATACATAGACAACATGATTTTAGTGACAAGACTGGCCCACATGTGTGCAAGTCACAGTAAACAATAGTTCTTTGTAAGCACCATCTGAAATTTTCCTAAATTAAGAAATTGCAAACACACAACCTGCAAGAAATAAGATCAATAGTTTTGATTGAAAATACTTCTCCCAATGATCGCCACACATCTAAAAACTAGAAATCAGCAACCAAAAACCTTAATCTACTAGAATTAACTTGCCAAAATTGAAAACTTTTTCCTTCCTTGATTCTCAATCAAATGTGGTGCAGGATTGCATGGTTGTAGTGTAGAACTAAATAGATGCGATGTACAAATGTGGCAGACAACTTGATGATTGTGGTACAATTCGGGATTATTGCAACACATTAGTTGAGGACCTACAAAAACAAAGGTCGGCCAAAAAATGAAAACTAACAACCCAAATAAGATGAGTTCATTGTTAGGAGACCACAAAAAAATATTGTTACCCTTGTGTAATGATAAAAAAGCAACCATTAGTAAAATTTGAAAAAATCCAAAACCATAGTTAGATGTCGTACATAAGATGATGAATGTGGTGTAGAAAACCTCATATGTATCACACAATAGATCTCAATGCACTAAAAAATCCACAAGATAGAGAAGAAATGTTACACAAAGAACATGATCTCAATGCAAAAGAAAATCCACCACAATAGCTCCAACACCTTCACAGTCTGTTTGAATGATTGTAGACAAATTTTGCTCACTGCATCCGGTAATCCAACAATTGAAATCTCGCATTTCTCTAATTAATTTTTCATCACTTACATCATACACTTCGTACTTGTCATTTATCTTAACCTCCTTCAACAATTCAACTCATACTTATACCGTCATCAATCTTGAAACCCTTTCAAAGGTTAGCAATGCACATCAAATGTGCAAATTCAAATTAGGTTGGTGCCAAAAAAATTCATGGCAGATAGAAGTGAATGCAAACCACATCAAAACTTAATTGGGACCCAAATAAACAACACCACTTAAACACACACTACCACAAACAATATTTATCTTTTGCATGTAGTGTAAACACTAGGTTGACAGTTACCCATGCAAACATCATTAAACTTTGAACTACAAGCTTCATCAAACCCAAAGACAAATTTCAAACCACACATAATGCTTGTATACAATCTAGAATATTCCTCAAACACCTTAAAATACATCAAAATTCTTCACAACAACTTCCACCTAAAGAATGTACAAACCCAATACACTTAGACTACTATGTCAGACACTGTTACTTGAAAACTTATCTTTCAAAGCACCAAACCTCAAATCCTCTTGACTGAGGTAAATTACCATCACCATCAACACACCTTTAGAATCGCAAGACCTAAAGCATAAATGTAGAGAAATGTGAAGCCAAAACATTTCTCCTAGACACCTATGCAATGCATAATCACACACTGGTGAACACAACTACTGCATGATGATCCAACATACCATCTCTTGAATGTAAAATATTTGAACACCTCTCACAGACATATCTAAATCACATAGGCATATCTTCAACCTAGAAGAAATGTGAAGAAAAACCAAAATACCTCTCTATAACCCAAAGCACCACCACAACACACTATTTCCTCTTTTTATCAAATTTTCTCAAAAGAAATTGGAAACCAAGCACCAAAGACACATCCACAACATCTTCAAAACTTCCACAACCATAGACAAAAGCTTATCAAAGTAATAATAGATGTTAACACTAGTAGCTTAACTGATGACAACATGAATGCAACAAATCAAAGCATAGAGAACACCAACTGTTCATCTTCAAAATCAATCTTCCTCAACACATACAATTGACACCAATGCCAACACAAGCTTGTCTACATCAATGATAACCCCAATCTACACATACTTGCAACAATCTCCCCATTTGTCATTGATGGAAATACATGATATGAAAAACCATCAAAGACACAATAGCTCTAAACATACATGTTTCCTTTTCTCTTTACTCACACTCTCCCTTACATGACTCTCTCCCTTATTACTTATTATTTTTCACATGATACTCCCTCCCCCTTTGACATCAATGGCAAAGGACATAATTTTTTCATTATTATCCCCCTCTAGCATTGCATAATCTTCTTACAACTGCTTTGCAACACCTCTCCATTACTGCTTTGAATACTCCCCCTTAGGAGCACACACCAATCCGCAACAATTTTCAATGCCACTATCTACTCCCCCTAAGGGGTAGCCACCAACATCAATCCAGAATAAGGATAGATCTTGAGATCACTAGATTGGTGCATCTCCTTATGCATCTAGTTCAAAGGAGGGGAAATAACCCCCAATTTCTCCCATAGATACTCAAAAGTATCCTTAGGAAGAGCCTTAGTGAATATGTCAACAATATGATCCTGTGTAGACACATACTCAAGATTTACTTCATTCTCCAAAACCTTCTCTCTCAAAAAGTGATATTTTATTGAAATATGTTTTGTCCTTGAATGCATCACTGAATTCTTTGAAATGTTTATTGCACTTGTATTGTCACAAAAGATAGAAATAGGCTCATCATACAACACTCTGCTATCCTTTAATGTTTACCTCATCCATAACACTTGTGTGTAGCAAGATGCTGCTACCATATACTCAGCTTTTGTAGTAGATAAAGAAACTGAATATTGTTTCTTACTTAGCCATGACACCAATCTACATCTAAGAAAGAATGCACCACCACTTGTACTTTTTTTGTCATCCATACAACCAATCCAATTTGCATCTATGTAAGCACTCAATGTGAAATTTGTATCCTCTGGATACCACAACCCATGATCTAGAGTGCCCTTAAGATATCTGAATATCCTCTTTATTGTTGCAACATGTGTCTCTCTAAGATCTTCTTGAAATCTAGCCACAAGACAAACTGCATGCATGATATCCAGTCTAGTAGTAGTTAGATAAAGGATCCCACCAATCATAGATATTTACTTGCTATGATCAACCTTAGGGGATTCATCATTTTTTTCTCAATTTGCAACCAATAACCATAGGAGTACATATACCGGTTTGGATTCTTCCATTCCAAAATTCTTCAACATTTCTTTGACATACTTTGATTGTGAAATGAATATGCCTTTATCTATTTGATTTATTTGTAAACCAAGGAAGAAATTCATCTCCCCAAACATAGTTATCTCAAACTCTTTTTACATCTCTTCTAAAAAATTCTTTTACATAGTTTCATTGCCTCAAAAAATTATGTCATCTACATACACAACTACAATCAAGATTTGACCTTTTTCAACCATAAAGTAAAGGTTACTATCTACAATGCCTTTATTGAATCCTTGATGTATCAAATACTTATCCAACTTTGCATACAAAGCTCTAAGAGCTTGCTTCAATCCATATAATGCCTTTTTCAATCTGCAAACCATATTAGGTTCATCTAATAACTAAAATCCTTTTGGTTGTTCCATGTATACTTTCTCTTCCAACTCTCCATTCAAGAAAGCAAACTTCACATCTATTTGATAAACTTTGAAATCCTTATGAGCTGCAAATGCCAAAAATATCGTGATTTATTCCATTCTAGCCACCGAAGCAAATGTCTCCTCAATGTCTATTCCTTCAACTTGTGAGTAACCCTTACACACAAGCCTTTCCTTGTTTCTTACCACTTCTCCATTCTCATTCAGTTTGTTTCTAAACACCCACTTAGATCCAATTATGTTTTTGTTTGTTGGTCTTGGGACAAGTTCCCAAGTATGATTCTTCTCAATCTGCATAAGTTCTTCTTCCATAGCTTTCAACCAATTGTCATCCTTTCATGCCTCAATCCCTGCTTTAGGCTCAACTTTAGAAAGTAAACACAAATTTACCTCTTCTTCAACAACTTTCCTTCTTGTCAACACGCCTTTGCTTTTGTCTCCAATGATCTATTATTTGAAATGATTTCTCTTCACATACTTAGAGGTTTTAGGAGTATTTTTAAGAGCTTCTTCCTCTTCATCCTATGCTTCCTATTCTTTATATTTTTCTTCTTCTTATTTGCAGGTAGGTTCATCTAATTCATATCCATCTATCACCATTTAATTTTGCATAACTTCATCAACTTTGACATTTGTACTCTCAGTAATATTTCTCAATATTTTATTGTAACATCTATAAGCTCTTCTTTTAGTAGAATATCCAAGGAAGATACCTTCATCAAACTTTCCTATGTTTTCATCATCTCTCATGATATAGCATTTTCTTCCAAATAGTCTAGAGTATTTGACAGTAGAGATCCTTCCATAACACAACTCATAGGGAGTCTTTGTGTTGTTTTATTTTGCTTGAACTCTATTAAGTATGTAAATAGTAGTATGAATTGCTTATCTCCAGTAGAATTCTTGTAGGTTAGCTTCTTTCATCATAGTCCTTGCAACTTCTTGAACAGTCTTATTTTTCCTTTCAACCACTCCATTTTACTGATGAGTCCTAGGGGTAGACAAGTGCCTCTTTATGTCACAATTCTCACAAAACATGTTAAATTCATTGGAGGTGAACTATCCACCTCTATCAAACCTCAAACATTTGATCTTCAAATCCATTTCATTCTCAACCATAACTTTAAATGCTTTGAATCTTGTTGTACCTAAACCAATTTTTTTTGCTTCATTAAGGCATTTTGCTTAAAATAGTTTAAACCTTGTAAAAATGATGTCAAAACATAAATTTTGGGCAAATCAAGTATGGGCTTTTATTCAATTTGATGACAAGAAGATACTGGCAAAATTTTAAAAAATTGAAAATTTGGGTTTCTGGACCCCTGTTTTTAGGTCAAAAAACCCTAAAAATTGAAACTTGTCATAATTGATTGAAAATTTTTTTAATTAGCTTATTTTGCTTCACAATCACAATGGTGAATTCAAATCAGTTAAAACTCAGTTTAAGTCTGGTGGGTAGTTTTCGCTTTTTCAAGTGAAAAGTTAGGTTCTTTATGGTCAACAATGGCAGATGGCCAAGTGCCAGGTGTCAAAATATAAGCTTGCAACGCTCCAATGAAGTTTCTATGGTGAGATATGTCTGACATGATGCTTCGTCTCAGAGGGGATTTTTCGTCGAGGTGAAAATGTTGAAAATTCTCTCTGGACCAAAAGCGCACCTGTTAGTCAGGGGCACCCTTGATTTAAGGGGCCCAAATCAACTTTCTGAGATTTGTCACATCCAAGAGGACTTCTCTGGAATCTTGTCAGCTTTGCAATGAGCCAACCATCCAGTCTGAAAGATTTGTCTAGCACCTAAAACTACAGATTGAACGTGAAATGAGGATGATGAAAAATGACTAACACTGGAGTGAAAAGTGCATCTACTAGCCAGGGGCGCCCAACATTTTGGAGCACCAGATGGAGGTTTCTAATCAAATGACACCCAAGATGTTTATCTCAGACCTGGTTTGGCTTCACAACACATTTTTCAGCGGATGAATCTGAGTTGCTGAACTACATAAATCAAGAGTCAAACATAAGGTTTTAGTCATGGTCAAAATGTCAAGAAAAAGCAAAAGCGCCCCTGAAGGTTAGGGGCGTCCAAGGTTTTGGAGCCTCAAATGCACTCTTTTTGGTCATCTCAGATATTCATCTTGTCCATGATGCTTCTAGCTTTCCATTACATACCTCAACCAGGTTAGAAGACTTGACAACAACCTACAGTCGGAGGTTAAGTGAATTTTTAGCCAATTAGAAAAATGTTGAACTGCCATAATTGGGAATTAAACATAAGGTTTTAGTCATGGTCAAAATGTCAAGAAAAAGAAAAAGCGCCCCTGGAGGCTAGGGGCGCCCAAGGTTTTCGAGCCTCAAATGCAGTATTTTTGGTCATCTCAGATATTCATCCTGTATGTGATGCTTCCAGCTTTATGTTGCATACCTCAGCCAGGTCAGAAGACTTGATAGCAGCCTGCAGCCGGAGGTTAAGTGAATTTTTAGCCAGTTGGAAAAATGGCTCTCTGGGAAGAAAAGCACCCTTGGAGGCTAAGGGTGTCCATGTTTTTTAGTTGCCAAACGATGTTTTTAGGAGAAGTGCTCTCGAAGAGCTCTTGTTCAAAATTCAGGCAGCTCTGCAGTGAGCCTGTCAGCTAGTTCTGAAGTTTTGTTAGTTTCTGGGAAATGCAAGATGAAGTAAGGTCATAATCACCTTCAAAATGATGAAATGCATGAATTTTTTTCTATGAAGCCAAAAGCACCCCTGAAGGCCAAGCGCGCCCTGAATTTTGAAGCCTCATATGTTCGAATTAGGGTTTATAGCCTTAAGGAGTTTCTTGTCAATTTTGATCCTGCTCTTCAATGAAACTATAAGCATGTCATTCAATCAAAATCAATGATCAAACATAGACTCCGGTGACGTTTGAAAATTCAAATTTTCAAGAAATTGGCTAAGTCTAGAAAGTGACGCCTAAAGTCAAAGTTTGACTTTTTGAACTCAAGAGAAATGGCGCCCTATAAAGGTGGAAGTTGTGAACTAAAATTAAGTCTTCAGTTAAACTCTTCAAGTCGACTTCAACTAGATTTCGTTTTTGCATGCATAAATAATTGAAGTGCATGGAGATGGCACCCTAATTAGGGCATATTTATCAATCAATTAACTATTTTGACGTCCAGTCAGAAGCAGGCATTGGTTTTAGAGGTCCAATCAGAAGGCTAGTGCCATTTTAAGACAAATGCATGCATTTGTGATGCCTTTCATAATAAATATTTATTTATTAAGGCATAGGCATCCATTATTCTTTATTATAGGTGAGAGAAAACATGTCTTTCTTGAGAAAATAAAGATCTGAAGGTGCTACAGGCATCAAATTTCAGTGTTCTTCGCAGTGCAAGGTCTAGATTATTTAGAGGAAGCATTTTCCAGACTTCATTTTTTGAGTGCATGCAGACTTCATCAAATCCAATTCAAGCATAGGCAACTTTTACAAAGACAAAACAATAGACTTCTAATTTTTATCTCAAAATTCTTGTATTCTTGTCTTAAGTTTTCTCTCGCATGTCAAAGTAAACGATGAAATTTTAAGAAACATATCATCTGGGTTCACATATTTCAACATCAGTAGCAAAACCCATGTCTTAGATTTTTTTGAGCAAATTTCCCCACTACTTCCATTCTGAAGCACTGTGCTTTTTTTGGAAGATTTCTTTGCATGTCAGCCAAGAACTCAATTTTTCCAAAATTGAATCATCTGGGTTGTCTTAGAATTCCATTGCCTACAAAACCCATGTTTCATATTTTCTCAGAAAAAATGCCCTCAGAGCCCTTATTGCCACTGCAGTTGTCGACTTAAAACCTTTACATGCCTTGTTAAAACTCATCTTTTCAAATTTCTGACAATCTAGGTTTACTTAGAATTCAATTCTCTACAAAACCCATGTTTCAAAAAAAATCTAAATTCTTTTATCTCAACCGGCTATTTTTAGCCTATCTTAGAGCTTTTTCAGCTTTTTTTGAAAGTTGACCGAACATACCAAACTTTACAATCAAAAACCCAGATTTTCAAAATGCAACTCAACCCCATATATTACAAGGCCAAATTGGTCTTGGTTCATGACTTTTTGAAAACTATCAATACAGACTTGGGTCACGTATATCCAGTGGTCAATCTGAGTACATTGGAGGGCACTAGCAGCACGACAATCAGAAATCTTGAACGTTTTGGGTTGCTAGCAACAACATCTATTCCTATCACGGTTTTTATCTCAAGTTTATGATTTCTTGCATTAATCACTACAACTCATCCACAAGACAAATCAAATAATCCAATGGGAGAGTCATTTGCAACCTCAGCCAAGGGACGTTGAAAAATGCTTTGTTATTCCTCCTCGCTCAAACAATTTTACCATAGCCATTGCAGATTGCAACAAGATATGGGAGGAGGAAAAAGAAATACATAGAGAAAATTTGCTCAAAGGTGGATTAAATTACAGAAGACTAACATGCCTAAGAAGGTTGGGCGTGGTGAATTCAAGGATGAGGTTGCTATCTTAATAACTTTACTCAATCGGGTTGCAGGTCAGGAGGAGGCTCATATTTTTCGACTGTGGATGTTCTATGTCATCTCCTGGATTATCGACAACAATGAAAATTTTAAATGGGTGATGTTGATCAACGAGTGTCTTCACCAACAAATCATAGAATTCCTCAAAATCCATGAGTTTCACATGGTGTCTTTCTTGGTCTACTTAATTGCATTTCAAGGCAATTTTAGAACTTTGAAGACCAATGGGACTCTTGGCATTTAGTATGTTCACGAATATTACTCACAATTGGAGTTCTCAAAGACTGAATAGGAATTCAAGGTGGTGAATGATCACTTTCTCAAGAAGACAGTTAGAGACCTCGATAATGAGATGCACATAAGGATTTCACTAGAGGTAAAGTTAGCAATGGAGAGTTGGGTGGATTGATTCATTAAGTTCCCCACTTTCACATATATCTGATTGTATGGTTACATCGAAGAACCTCTGATGCTACCAAGGTACCCATCAGATAAGGTCCTATTCATGGAGTTTTTGAGACAAGCTCAAGAAGTTCACTCTTTTCTTCGCAATTGACACAAGCCAGCTTTCACCTTTCCATTTGGATTGGGTATATACAAGTGCAAGATTGTTGTTGATTGCAAGTTAATGATGAACAAGTTAGAAAAACTCCATCTCAAGTATCTCACTCAGAGGCATACTTATGATCCTTTGGGTCATTACTCATCATGGTTGGAGTGACGTAATTCACACAGGGCAGCGCTTCAGGACTTTTGGGTCAACTGTGAAGATGAATTTGAAGTGCATTGATGTCATTACTATAAGCTTACTCTACCACAACTTTATGATTTCCTGTCAGAAGATGTTGAGGGTTTCTCAACTGAAGATGAAGAGGTGTTGCTTAGTTCATTTTTCAAAGATCAAGTTGCTCACCAGCCACTTCGCCAACCAGATTCGTATGCTAGGGAGAATACTTCAATTGAGGACATGTCAAGATCAGTTATTAAGACAAGCATGTACTTCTTGGAGAGCAAGAGGAAGTGAAGGATAGTTCTAGTTTTAGATCTGCCAATAGGTTTTTCTTCACTACCTTCTACTTCTAGGTTGAGGCCTTGAGTTAAAGTTATCTTGAAGCCACCTTAAGGTGTCAAAGTTAGTGGCAACTCAAAGGGGAAAAGCATCACTAAGCGAAAGCAGGTTGAGAAAGCACCAGAAATCCTAGTAGAATCAGTGGTACAAGCTGAGGTTGTTTCATCATCTCTTGGTCCACCATTTTCTCTGTATTTGTCTCCTATTGATATTGACTTAGAGCCTTAATCACCAGTTCATGAGACTTCCATTCCAATTGATCCACTAGTAGTTGACACAGCAGGAGCAGTTTCTCCTCGAGAAGACAACATTGATCATTCGTGTTGGCCTGAGAGGTCTTGGGAAGATAGAGGCGTAGGCCTTCATATCAACTTGATTTATCTGAGTTTGGTGATCCTTATCAAGATAGATTGAACAAGAGAGTCAAGAAGCAGGGACATATTGAGAAGACTCCTAAAGAAGAGATCGTCATTGAAGTTGCTACACCACTAGAGGGCAATTTCCTAGATGAAGTTGAAGTTGGTGATTTCACCTTCATCAAAGCAAATCTTGGCAAGAGCACTTGACATGTGGACGTGAGCCTTTTCAAGGTTGTCACAAGTAATCTTGAAGAGCGTGTATGTGAACCCTTGTTTCATACTTGCACAAACACAACAAACAAACATGTTACTAGATCAAAATGCAAGATGAAAGAAGGATTCCCCATGAAATCCATTTACAAAACTTAGATAGAAAGGAAAATGAAGAACAATGCAATAAACCAAGTTTAATCTATCTAAGCTAAAAAAACAATTGATCCCATGGGGGAATTGGTGCCAATTGATGTATTGAAATTGGCCCTTTCCCAACTCCTTAGCTATGAAGCTCCTTGATGCAAATTTGGTATAGTCTAGCTATGAAATCATGAAAATGATGGATAATTGTTGTGAAGTGGGCAAAATTAGCTCTCAATGTGAAGAGAGTAACTTTGCATGAGATTGTGGATGAGGATGAAGTTGAGTATAGTAAGTTTACTCAAGTTGTGGATGATGAAATGAGAGGAAGAGTCTCTCATTTATATATTTCCAAAATGGAAGAGAGAGTGGAATTGAGCAATGTGGGATCATTCAAGATCCAATGGCCAAGTGTCACTTGTCAAGATGTAAATGGTTGAAAGTTGTGCACATTTTGGTCCATGTGCATGATAAATGCTATGAGATTCAAATTTGAAATTTGAATGTGACATGCTGGAGAGAGAAGGAAATGGAGTTAGTGTCACTTGGCTCAATGCACAAGGACATGTAAGAGGCATTAAATGCCTTGTTGGAAGGACCAAGCCCACTTGAATTTGAATTCAAATTTGAGGGAATCTTCCCCTTTTATGCCATGTGAGGGAAAATAGAGATTTAATAAATCAAAATAATTGATTTATTGTGCAAGTTGCATTCTCTAGAGGATGTGACATAGATTAAGATTAAATTAATCAAAGCTTAATTAATTTAATGAGGAATTAGGAGATGTGACAACTTTGACTTGAATTTATGAGTTAATTTAAATCAATAATTGTGACAAAAGATTAATTAAATAAATGATTTGATTTATTTAACTAAAGAGGATAGTGTTAGATTAAATTAAATAAGTTTTAATTTATTCAATTTAATGAGAAGACTTTAAGGACTTGATTTAAATAAAATGAATTATTTAAATAAACAGAGATATAAGGTTAATTAAATTAAATTGATTAATTTAATCAACAAAGGAGAAAGACTTAATTAAATAAATAATGATTAATCTAATTAAGAGATGAAAAGGTGATGATAAGCTGAGAGTATGATTTAGGAAGAAATGTTGTTAGTAATCAGGATCAAGCACGTCAGATTGAATTGTACATTTTCCATGTCTACATTTTGCCCCTCTTTGAAGCAATGTACTTGTTGCATTGATTCAAAAAATAAACTGATGTGATCAAAGTTCAAAATTTCTTTGATTTTTTTGAATGCCCCATTGTTGCCCCAGCAGAAGGATTATGCTGGCATACGGCCCCCTCGAGAGATTGGGTGGAAATGCTAATTTTTCGATCGATATCGCGATAAAATGCGAGAAGAGTGGTTCTATTGATCAAAGGACGAAAGATAATTCTTTGATGTAGACAATTCTAATGATGTATAGACAGTCATCGGGCATGGGTAGCCTCGTGTATATTTTGAGATCTAACACCTACTTTAGATAGAAATGTTAGTAAAGATAGAAGAATAAGAAGAATAAGATGGATGGAAGGAGGATCCAACAAGCCTATGTTATTAACGATGATGATGATGATGATTTGCTTACCAGGAGTTGGGATTTTCAAAGGGCCAATTGCTTTATGTTTGATAACACACGTAGGTACGATGCATCAAGGTATAAAGAACCAGGATGGCATTGTACCTAGTGTGATGGACTTTGAATCGATGATCAGATAAGAGTATTCTTGTTCACACTTAGCATACAGAACTTTGTTCAAGATGTAGTTCAGACATTCTAAACATCTCGGGCCAAAACATAGAAAAGAAAGCTTTCCTATGTGGTCAACAAGATATCTAAAACATCCTCTCCACCTTCCAAATAAAGTATGCATGATTAAGTTATTTTACAAGTGTATCCCACAAGCGCAGTAGATAAAAAAGATAATGATCATAGCCCCATTCCTTTCTCTTTAAACCTATTTTGTTTAGGCATCATCGAGAGGTCCTTGGAATGAGTGCAAAATAAGATAAGTCAAAAAGACCAAATAAAGTAAACAAACAAGATAATGTTCTTCGTACCGCTAGCCAAGGCTAAACTACTACGAGATACATAATGCTTATGCCCATCGTGGGAAGGATACATCCTAGGACATGTTGTGATCAGGGTTTGGTGGAACTGATTAGGTGCTAACCTATTGATACTCTGAGTTGACCAACTTGCTTGCCTACTGATTTAGACTTGAGACTTATGACGATTAGGTGTTCACTTTTGAATATGCTAAACTTGCTTTCGACTGACTCACCAAAGGATGAAGATGACGATGATTTATTAGGAATGATGATTATTGTGGGTGAAAGCGATATTAAATGGATGCACCATTTTGAATTTTTTCAGATATTTTGAGGCTATTTTTGATGTTTTACAAATGTTTTTGGTATTTTCAAGATTTACGATGAAGAGACTAACCTAGAGACCTATCCTAGGGGTCTCAGGAGTTGATCCATAGATTAGCCTTTCCTACGTTATACACGCAGAGACCACGTAGTTCAACTGATGACAGACTTGACTCAATGTGAGATAGATGTGAAAACGGGTTGCCATTTTATTGCAACGAACGCCTAAGGACTGACTTAAAATGTGAACTAGACGGGACAACGGATTGCCATTATGACAGATGCCTAAAAGACTGGCCTAAATTGTCTCAGGGGATGATCAAAGATCAACCTTGCCTACGTTCAAGCTTAGAGACGACGTAGTTCGGCAGGGTGACTCTGTTTTGATTTTTTCTGATTTTTGACATGTTTTGGATGTTTTTGATTTTGGGTTTTTTTGGATTTTTGCATGATTTTGACGATTTGGATATGGATATGTGATGATATCACAGCTCTGTTTTGGGATTTTGTTGAAAACCAAGCTTAATTTCGATCAGATTGATGGATTGATAGTTTGACTAAGTGTGTTAAGTCAAACAAAAGTGATAATGCACTTGTAAACTCTAGGAAGTTGTGTTATCCTAGAGTAAACTTGTACATAAGAGGATGGTTTGACTAAGTGTGTTAAGTCAAACAAGGTGATAATTGATTGGATTTGATTAATCAAGATTGATGAGGCTTGATTTGGAATAAAATTGTTTTGATGATTTGATGTAGCGCTGAAGTACACATTAGATGTGACTGATATTGATTGTTTGGATTGATGTTTGACGAAAGATAAAGCTTGATAAGAAACATCATTTTGTCAAAATATTCCATGGGCTAGTGATTTGGCTTTTTTTGGCTCACAAATGCTTTGACCAATTTGAGTTCACGTTTGCCAATGTTCGGATCACCACATAAGTTGGAGGATATAGATCAAGATTTATTCCTGAAACAAGATGCAAATATCTTCCCCCAATGTCTAGCAATGTATGGAAGGCCACAGGTGGATTCTTGGATAGGTCTGTGGATGGATGGATATGGTAAGCATGAAAATGATGCCAAGGATTATCTTGCCATAAGATAAGGGGTTTGAACAAAGGAATGCTCATTCAGATAATGCTTCAAGGCTCAGATAACGTTGGGTAGGATAGGATCAATGAAAATGACCCATGTCAAGATGTTCACCATAAACAAGTGTAAAGTGTGCACCAAATTGTTATCAACATCAAGGTAACTTGGATTATGGATGCAGATATATAAAAATGGATGAGTTAAATGGTTCATGGATGAGCAAATTTATTATGGATAAGATGGAGGGAATGTTGGCTTTATTATGGATGTGATAAGATGCTTTCAACTGAATTGGTGCATGCAAATGCTCAATTCTACACATGACACATGTTTTCTAGGTTTTCATCATGGTACTTTCCCAAAGCACTGCCCATATGGTTTTCACTAGAGGACAATTTTTTTCTTTACTATTTTCAATCCTTTTTCTGATTTTTTTTGGATTTTTATATTTTATGGAGATGTTGGAAGATGAAGTACTCTAAGAGGGGGGGCTGAATCAGAGTATTATAACAATTTCACTTGACTTACAACTTGAACTAAGACCTTGAAACAATTTTATGTCTTTTAATTGTAGAGTGAACATGGACATGTCAACAAACTTTAACAACATAATGACTGATCACAAAGACTTTACTTAACCATGTCAAAGCATAATTGTAATTGTTCATATTGTGCTGCTTGAACAATCATTTTTTAATGCTTTATTTTCACATAACTTTATGCATGAGATTAGAACACTTTTATGACAAATTTAGACATTTATACAAGTATCAGAGCATATGTACTAACATGTGACTGAAATGAGAAACATATACTTTTAAGCACATGGACTGAAAAATAGAATGCACAAATTTCATCACATAACACGATATTTTCCTGAGTGGAAAAAACCTCTTGGGGTATAAAAAACCACTCGTCAATTGATCTTTTTATTCATTCAAAAGAGCACCAACTCTGTTACAATGGTGGAGCACCAACTCAACACCAAAATTTCTAAAGCACCAACTTCAATAGGAGCACCAACTCCTTTATAGATTTAGGAACACCTATTTCAAGAAGCACCAAATTCTTTTAAAGCATTACAATTATAACATCCTATCAAAACCCTAGAAATGTAGATTTTGCAACTCTATAATTTCAATAGAAGACAATAATGATTTTCAATGAGCACAATGAAGCATGTTGTATGAATATGACAACATCTTCTTCTTTTTTTGCAAGAACATCTCAAAACCCCACAAAAATATTTTCAATACAATTCAACTGAAAACATATGTTCTCTTTTAATGACCCAAAAAAATTGAGAACATAATAATCTCTCTTCTTTTCAAGTTACACACAATCTTTTCTCTATTCAAATTCCCACCAAAAAAAAATCTTCATGGTCATCTTTTTAAAAGATACTTCGAAGAGGAAACTAACTTCTAAATGCCATTACAATCTAATTGGAAAAAATCAACTCGGGTTAAAGAATGAAACCCTAACATATTTGTTTTGGAGTGAAACAAAAACTCGAAGCTCTAACAAAGCTTTCTTTCAAGTAAACCAAAAAGAGATTAAGCTTCATTTTAATACCTTAAACAAACTCCATTAATCTTTAAACTAAAACTGTCTTTACCTATTCACGGTGGGAGGAAGACAAAAACTAACCACAATGGTCTGTCAAGATAAATCATAACTGCCCAGTAGACAAGCAACATTATTCTCTCTTCAACATCCTCTGTCAAGCTTTCAAAAGATCACAGTCAACAAGTTGTCGACCATTTTAGCTATCTACACTGCCTTTCAACTTGGAGCTAGTTCTTTACCCTATTGGCTGACTGGAGAAACAAGTCTGCAAGTTCCTCATGGCGGCTAGGGTTCCAAATCCTTCACAAAATGATTTTTCCCTAGCTTTTCTTCCATTTACCTTCGAATTCAATCAATTGAAAAAATCAAAACACACTAACTTTGAAGCCCAAAATGACTTATGTCATGTTAAATAAGAGACCTCATAATGAATATGAATTTGCTGTCAAAACATTTTCAATAGATGTCGACACAATTATTACCTCTAAACTTGCATTCAACCTGTCAACACTATAAACATCTAATAAACATTATGCTAATTCCAAGTCTTTTCCAAATGTCGACAACAATAAACAATTAACATTATTACCAAATAGTTGATGTCATGTCACTTTCATAGTGACTTTTCAATATTTCCACATACCTTTTGTCGGCCTTTGACTAAAATCGATCACAAAACCATAAAGCTCATAAATCATTGAATGATAAGAAAACTGAATTTTCCACGAATTCCATGAGATAAATGATCAAGATAAAATATATACCCAAAGCAATGTGTTGAACAAGTATTCTATGCAATGGCCTTTCCTCCAAGTCAACATCACTATCACCCCTTAATAAAGACTTAGGGAAACCCGAAAGAATTACATTATATGCTATGTGAAATGATCACCTTTATATCTTAGATCACTTTTGGATGTCGACTATGATGTCAAGTCTCATGCTAAGGAGTCTCCTTTGAAAAAAAATCATGTAGTAGGCATGCTCGATAAGTCAACACCAAGGTTTAGAGCTCAAAATATTGAGTCCAATGCAACTTGAACAGGCTCAAAAGGAGTTTGTATGCTCGAGTTATGGCTAGTCAAAGTTTGGTCAAACCTAGACCAGGAGCCTATCAGAAGACAAAAATTTGACTAACTCAGAATCGGTCGCAAGTGATGTCAATTCAAAGAGCTCGATGACATGAACCCAACGATGTTTGTTTCATTGAAATCTGAGCTCATACACGAAATATATCGTGAGTCAAAGTTTGGGTTAAACAAGCACCTGAGGCCATCTAGAAAGGCAAAAAAATGATCGATCCAAAATTTAGCTGAATCGACATCAAGACGAAGATCTTGACGAAACGATCCCGATGGTATTCGTTTCATCGAAAACGAAGCTCGAACGACGAAGATATGGTCAGTCAAACTTGTAGTTGACTAGGGTGGACCAGGTGTACAACCAATGACATCAGCATATTGATGTAGCATCCCATACAATATGGAAGATGAGATGGACCAACCAGGTGTTGACATGTGTTAGTCCGTACGATGACATGGTGGATGACTATGTAGTCGTACAGTGACGTGGACGAACCAGCACGTGACATGTGACAGACTAGTCAGTAGCTGTATAGATGATGTGGCGTGCGGTGGCAACACTGTTAGCATGATCGTACTGGTTATGTGGCGAGTGATTGGAATTCAACAATGAATTAAGTATCGCCACGTGGCACATCAGTTAGGTGCCACATTGCCTCTCCTTTCTCCTTCGGTGTGGTTACAATGGTTTGCCAAAAATGTGTATTAAGGGATTCAAACCCCCCAACATATCTCATGCCAAGGATAGTTTATGTCATTGCGCCATGCACTTTATGCGCTAACTAATTAGGGTGACAGTTTGTTTTGTTGTGGTCAAGATTGCATTCGGTGGGTAAAACATGGCCGACGGGGGTTGAACCGCCGACCCACAGGTCTACTAAAATTTGTCCTATCGTTGCACCGATGATGCATTCAGCTATATATATAGGTTGGTTTATATTTAAGGGTTATTTAAGCCCAAATTGCTAATTAATAACAAAAAGAGGTTATTAGTTGGGGTTTGAAATAATTAAAGACAAAACCCAAATAACAAATTAGCCCGAGAATCAATGTCAAGGGCTTAAAACTAAATTTTAAGAGATATTAAGGGGATTATTAAGGATTTTTGAAGATATAATCCTAATTTTGTAATCTTTTGGTTATAAGCCAAAAATGGTAATCTTTTTGGTCTTTGAGAGCCTTTTGTGAGAGAATTTGAGAGGGAATTAGGAGAATTCGAGTTGTGATGTAATGATGTTCTGACCTTGTAGTAGATCCTTTAGGCAGAGTTAGTTTCCTTACTCATTGTAAATCAACCTTGGCTTTGAGAGCTTTTGTGAGGTGATTTGAGTGAGGGACTTTTGTATGACTTTGTGGACAGGCTATAGAGATCTTTGTAAAGCAGCAAGAGGCTCCTTTGGAGATTATACTGTAAATTCAGAGCATTGTTAATAGATTGGTCACTCAGTTGAGCTTGACCAGATATGTAGTCCACTTGGACAAACTCCGTAATCAAACTTGTGTCCTCTTCTCTCTCTTTGATATGTGTTATAATTCTCTTCTCTTTATTGTTCATGTTTCTCCGCAGCTCCATTATTTAATGTCTTTTCAGTTAAGCTTAAGGCATTAAGGATTTGTCCACCTCTATGTACATTCACTTTAGCAATGTTTGTCATAGATCCGTTCTGCTTTCATATCATATACTGTCGTAAAATTGCACCCTCACGCAATTTCACATTACATAACCCTCCCTTTAGCTTAATAAAGACGATAATGTAAATTCTCATTTTCCTTAACTTTGATTTTATCCTTGAACCCTTTGTTTTTGGTATTCGAGTGAATTTTTGTTGAGGATAATTCTGCGATGCGCAAATGTCTTGAAAATATTTTTGATTTTATGGTCATTAAGATGTTACATTTCCTCTTGCTCGTGAAGTGTAACACCCCTAGGGTGGAAAATGCACCTGAAAATTCCCTTTTACATGCATACTATTCATTCAAACTCACATTCTTCCATTCCATCCATTCTTGCAATCTCATTCTCTCATTCTACACTTCACTCTTCTATTCTACACTCTCATTCTTGCATTCGTTCACTCTCAAGCTCTCACTTTCTCTTCTACGTCATCTCTACACCATTATTCTTTCAAGTTCTTGGCTCCTACATCATGTCTTGGCTTCTATATTGGCATATTGGTTCTCCTATGGTATTGTCACCTTGCTTGATGGGAGGTAATCACACTCCTTTTGCATTATTGTCTCTACTTTAGTAGCATGTTGAATTTCTAACGTGTTCATCTTCTTTATCTCGTCTACCTACTTGTCTATTGTCTATTTTCTTTCCAATCTGTCTACTTGGTTGTGTATGGAGGTGGAAACACCAAAATGAGGGTCTATATACTTGTCTATTGTCTATTTTCTTTCCAATATGTGTGTAGGTTGTTCGTGTGGAGCATTGCAGGAGACTTCGTAGTGTTCGACCTTTCATGAGTTTATTACTCTCCTTTCTACTTCATTATTTCATTTAATCTACTTTAGTCTTTAAACATTATTTTTCTTCTTATTATTATTTTTGTTATTTCAAGCATTATGTTAGTTTAGTTAAACAATCGGATTTTAGTCTTGAACTTTTAGTAGGCTCTATGTGTTTCAGTGAGCTTGTTTTATTTTTGGTGCATACAAGACCACAACACACCACAAAGACGTTATCAGAGATTTTGGGAAAAATAATAGAAGCAGCAAAAATCAAACACAAGAAATTTTTATTTGTTTTTGTTGTTTTTTTTTTTTCAATACATTTGCATATATATAGGATTTGCATATCCTATATTATAGGAGGGTCGTTCTACCTCATATAACAACTCCTCTACATTTGTGAGTTGTTAAAAACAACTCACTACAAACAATTATTTGTACAACCTTGATATATTATCCGACACATGATATTTAGCAAGCTATAACAAACCCAACAAATAATTATTTTATGCATCTTTATGATTCAATATTCCTAACACCCACCCATATTGCATCATTCTCCAAATGGGGATAAGTGGACCTAGAATACTTGATGACCGCATTCAAAAGTTCATCATAAGGTAAGAGTAGGGACATACACTTCTACTCATGATAAGCAAAAATGGAACTTGCCTCACTATGCTTCTGAACTTTTTTCAAGGACATGGACAAACACATCTATCCATTGAACTAAGGATAGGGACTAACACTTCTACCCATGCTTTTACAACAAGTTTGGATAGGGACAAACACATCTATCCAACATCAAGGTTATGAATAGGGACACACACATCTGCTCACAACAATTATGATTGGATACAAACACATCCAATCATAATTACCAATTCATTTGATTGGGGACAAACACTTCCAATCACTTACCCCATCTTGTGAATGGGGACAAACACATCCATTCTCAAACAATCAACAATTGTGATTGGGGACAAACACATCCAACCATAGCGTAAAATATTGAGAACTAAGTCCTCGTCACATATGCAGCCACCATTAATAGACCATTGTCACTCTAATCACAAATGATATTAGACTCCTCATCGCATATGCAACCACCATTAATAGATCATTGCCACTCTAATCACAAATGATACGAGACGGTTGTCGCTACCGCCTAGAAATTGATCTTGGCTTTAGTCATTTTAGCACAATTCATTTGGTCACTAATGTAATTTCACGTCCTCATTGCTTGTGACTGACGAGAGGTTGTTGAATGTCATCCAACCTCATGTGCCTCCATCCTCCATTTGATTTTCTACTTAGCAAATTTGGTTATGAAGCTCAATTTTAGAATCCCCCCACAAGATGGATTTCACATACAAGTGATAGTGCATCCAATTACAATCAAGAGGTCATTTTTATTTTTTGCAATATTTTGACACTTGAATTTTGACAAACATACTTTTAATGACATGACAATATATGACTCATAAAAATGGATCCTATTTTAAAGAAACTAAATACAACTTGACACCTATTCTAAAAAAATTGATATACTTTGATAATCATACAATATTCTATTTTCACTTTTGTACTCAAAATCTAGATTTTAGACATATAATTCATCACTAAGACATGCTAGCTCTTTCCTAATATAATCTAACTTGCCAATAATCTTTGACTAAAGCAGTATGCAAGTAGCATGCTTAATCACTTTCATGACACAAAGAAAAGAAGAATGCTAATAATGGTATCTCAAACTCCGCCTTGTATTCAAAGTATTGGCCTCTTCAAAATAGAACAATCCTCTTTCTACTCAACCTTCCTGCGAATTTGACCGAGGAAACTTTGGCAATGACTCTCGACTTCATGCATCTTTGGACACGACTCAAATTTTTGTGCCCCTTTGATGGGAATTTCAAATAATCTGTTGTGATCTTTGGACTGTGCTAAATTTGGTTGTTTACTACTAAGATCCTTTATCTACTACTTAGACCGTGAACATTACCTACTCGATTTCTTGTGATCTCAATCTGCATCTTATGGTGGCTCTTTTCAACTGCCTTGACTTCCACAAACCCTTTATAGATCTCTCAGACTGAGAACTCTCATATAATTAGACTGTTGGATGGTTTTTCACCCTTGACTATTGGCTACAATACTACTTTTCTTCTAGATCCGGGACTTCAATCTCTTCAGACACCTGACTTGAGCTTCACCATTTTCCAATAGACATGAGATTAGTAATAAAAGACACTTGATCATTGATCCTTTGGCAATATTTCAGATTTAAATTCAATCACACCGATCAACACATGATCTTAGCTCCAACGTATTTGTAATGGCGTTCAAACTATCACACCATTATCATTGCTTCAAATTGCTCTCTCAATATAAAATATATATTCAAACCCTTTCTAGGTTTTGTTTTACTCATCATCAACTTTCTAAATCATTTTAAATTTTAAAATTTTGTTAATAAAAGAGAAAGATATCATAGTTTTACTATGACTGTGTTAATTTAATGTAAAAATACCATTAAAAACAAAAAAATATACTAGCAAACCATTTTTTCTTTGCTAGTAGCTTCTTCATTGTTTCTTCATAGACCTAGCATCATGAATACTTTGATACCATATCAGATATTTCGAAAAAAATAATAGAATAAACAAAAAAAAACATAATAAAATGTGTTGCTTATGTTGTTTTTTTCGTTTAATACATTTACACATATATAGAATTTGCATATCCTATATTACAAGAGGGTTGTTCTACCTCCTATAACCACTCCTGTATATTTGTGAGTTGTTAAAACACCTCAATACAAATAATTATTTGTACAACCTTGATATATTATCTTACACATGAGATTTAGCAAGCTATAACAAACCCAACAAATACTATTTTATGCATCTTTATGATGCAATATTCCTAACAGGCGTCTGGGTGTCGCATTGTCATCCTTGGTCGAGAGCTAGCTAGCTTTGTCCTGAGACCTTTGAAGTCTGCTCTTTCGGCTTTTGAAGTTCATTTCTCAAAATTTGTCCTAAAACATAAGTTTAGTCAAAACTCCCTTTCTCCTTCCGTCTTTGTCACCTGAGCTTTGCCTTTCAGGTAGTTGAGGATCATTTTCTCCCTATAGACTCTTCTTTATCCTAGAGACTTGGGAGTAGAAAATATCCTCCTCTACATTTTGGTGAACCCAACGTGAACTCTTCTTGCCTAATCTTTTTTGTCAAAAAAAAATTCTCTCTTGTTAGGACGTGTATTAGGTAGTGTGTTGTGACGTTCTTTTATGAGTTTCACAAGCCAATCCACTACATCTAGACACGTAGTAAGGAGTTATCGACACTTAGATATGGGATCTAGAAGTATGTTTAGTCCTCATCAAGGCTTGGATTTTGAAGAGTTCTCTACATGACTCTCATTTGATTTATCTCCTCATGTTGAAATTGAGATGCATATTCCACCAGCCTCTCATTCTAACTCCACTTCTCCCATAGCTGATGAGTCTGATCTTATGGTTCCTGTTGATTAGATTCACTCTTTGGAAGTAAGACTCGAAGAGTTTGAAATTTTTTTTGTTGCAAGTATGTGCAGATTGGTGTTTTCATTGATGTCAACAATCTTGTGTTGGCATTGGTGTCAACTATATGTGTTGAGGAAGATTGATGTTGAAGATGAACAATTGGTGTTGTCTATCTTTGATTTGTTGCATTATGTTGTCATCAGTTAAGCTATTGTGTTAACCTTTTTTGTTACTTTGATAAAGTTTTATCTATGGTTGTGGAAGCGTTGAAGATGTTTTGGATGTGTCTCTAGTGCTTGGTTTCCAAGTGCTTTTGAGAAAATTTAATAAAAAAGAGGAAATTGTGTGTTGTAGTGGTGTTCTGGGTTACAGAGAGGTGTTTTGGTTTTTCTCCACATTTCTTCTAGGTTGAAGATCTGCCTATCTGATTTAGATATGTCGGTGATAGGTGTTTAGAGATGGTTTGTTGGATCATTGTATAATACAAGTTGTGTTCACCAATGTGTGATTGTGCATTAAAAAGGTGTCTGGGAGAAATGTTTTGGCTTTACATTTCTCTTTAGTTATGCTTTAGGTCTTGCAATTTTGAAGGTGTTTTGATGGTGTTGATAGTTTACCTTAGTTAAGAGGATTTGAGGTTTGGTGCTTCGGAAGATAATTTTTTAAGTAACAGTGTTTGGTAGAGTAGTCTGAGTGTACTGGGTTTGTACATTCTTCAAGTGGAAGTTGTTACGAAGGAGTTTGATGGATTTCAAGGTGTTTGAGGAATATTATAGATCATGTTCAAGCATGGTGTGTGGTTTGCAAGTCATCTTTGGGTTCGATGAAGCATGTAGTTCAAAGTTTAATGGTGTTTGCATGGGTAACTATCAACCAGGTATTTACACTACATGTGAAGATAAATATTGTTTGTGGTAGCATGTGCTTAAGTGGTGTTGTTGATTTGGGTCCCAATTAAATTTTGATGTGGTTCACATTCACTTCTATCTGCCACAAAAGTGTTTTAACGCTAACCTAATTTGAATTTGCACGTTTGAGGTGCATTTTTTACTTAGGAAATGGTTTCGAGGTTGAGGACGATATAAGTATGAGTTTAATTGTTGAAGGATGTTAAGATAGATGAAAAGTACGAAGTGTATGATGTGAGTGATGTGAAAATAAGTAGAGCAGTGCAAGCTTTCAAGTGTTGGATTACTAGATGCAGTGAGCAAAAGGTGTCTACAATCATTCAAATAGACTATGAATGTGTTGGAGCTATTGTGGTGGATTTTTTGTTGCATTGAGATCATGTTCTCTATGTAAAATTTATTCTCTATCTTCTTTTTCCATTCCATAAGTGAGCCTTGGCTATGAGCCTTTTCAGGACAGTGTGTCCTATTCTGGCAGTGAGCCCTTGTAACCAACTTTTGCAATTAGTTATATTGTGAGCTAATCCTCACTGTGGTTTTTCTGTCATCAGGTTTTCCACATAAATATGGTGTTCCCTTGTGTTTGGTGTTGAATTATTTAAGTTTTTGTTATCTTCCTTTCATGTTAAAACTTCATAACAGATCAAGGGTTTAACTCATATTTGTGGATCTGAATGTTAATGAGGGTTTTGATGATTTGATAAGATACAACTGATTCACCCCCCCTTGTTGTTGTCTTGTTCATTTAACAATTGGTATCAGAGCAAGGTTCCTTAGAGAAAATCTTAACAACTTGAGGTAGATTTGGGATGGTGAACAAGAAGGATATCCCTATGTTTGATGCCATAGACTATGCATTCTAGAAAGTAAAGATGGAGGGCTATCTAGCTTACCTTTGTTATGATGTCTAGTAGTCAATGAAAACTCAATACACTGTACCTACAAATGGACTGAGTACAAGTAATGATATCAAGGCCTATGAAAAAAATGGTAAAGCAAGGTTTGTTCACTTGAGTAGTCTCTTGCAAATTTTGAAATAGTGAAAGTGATGGATTTGAAAACTACTAATGAAATTTGGGATAAGCTAGAAAGTATTTATGAAGGAGATGCTAAGGTTAAACAAGATGCATAATTTGAAGACTTAATTTGAGAGCCTGTGAATGTTTGAAGAAGGAAATATCACAAGCTACATGAAGAGAGTTGATGAAATTGTCATTGCAATAAGAGGTCTTGGAGGAAAAGTCAAAGAACCAAAAGTGGTAAAGAAAAATCTCAAAAATCTTCCTAAATCTTATGGTCATAAAGTTTCTGCTATTGAGGAAATTGTAGATTTTAATACTTACACTAGAGATCAATTGTATGGCTCTTTAACTTCATTTGAGATGAGAGAGTTTGGTACTAACAATGGTGAAAAAGTGGAGAGTGCTTTTAAGGTTGGAAAATCAAAGAAGACTAAAGATTCAAACTAAGACGATCTTGATGATGTGGAAGCTAACTTTGTGAGAAGGATGAAAAAGGGCACCAGTAAGTACAAAGGTAAATTAACTTTCAATTGTTTCAGTTGTGGACAAATAGATCACTATGCTTCAATATGTCCAAACAGAAGTATGAACAATAAGAATAAGCAAAACAAAGGTAAGATGGTCAAGAAAAGCTATTATGTTAAAGAAGATGTAAGTATTTCTGATGATGAATCCGATTATGGAGACTATGATGATAATGAATGCTTGTTCTTGGCTTTAAAGATGAATCTAATTTTTGTTGACTCTAAAATATGTGTGAAGGAAAGTGCTATGGAGAGAAAGGTTAAGACTGAAGGTACTTTGGTATCTGCTTTTCATGTTAGATAAGATAAGAACAATTGGATCATTCATAGTGGTTGCTCAAATCATATTACTGAATACAAGAGTAAGTTTGTTAAACTTGAAAAATATGATGGAGGACTTGTTAAATTTGGAGATGATTTAGGTGCTAAGATTTGTGGAATAGGTTCAATCAGCTTTTATGGAAAGCATACTACTGATGATGTTTACTATGTCAAGGGTTTAAGGCATAATATTTTGAGTGTTGGACAAATGTGTAGCAAAGGATATAATCTTATGTTTCAAGATGATGGATGTGAGATCAGAAAATGGTCTGGAACTGTGATTGCTGCTGGAAAGAAGACGAATGGAAATGTTAATCAACTCAAGGGTGTTGATGGTCATTGCTTTATGACTCAGATTAATGAAATTTGGTTATGGCATAGGAGGATGCTTCACTTCAATTTTGATAACCTGGTTAGAATTAGTTTAGTTCAATTAGTGATATTTTCCAAGGATTACAAAGCCTATCAATGTTGTCTACAGGGAGTGTTAGATTGAGAAGCAAACAAGAATAAGTTGAAGGGTAAACAAAAATATTCTACCAGATTGTTGGAATTGGTGCATGCAGACCTTTGTGGCTCTACAAGAGTGAGAAATATTCAAGGTGACATGTATTTCATACTTTTGATTGATGATTATTCTAGAATGACATGGGTTACTTTTCTTAGAGAAAAATATGAAGCGTTAGATAGATTTTTTGGCGTTACAATTCGCACCTCTAGAGTGGAGGGGAAGCTCCCTCTTGCTGATATGTGTGAAAAAGTAAATGATCTAAATCCTATCTTTTTGACTCAGCCGGAAGAGGCACAAGGTTAAGAAAACCAAGAACGTTGCAGGTAAGCTTTTTCTCTGGTTTTGCAGATCTTAACTACAACTAACTAAATTCTTTTAATCTATCCTTTTCCTTAAGAGAAACAAAGCATGAGGACTTAGGAGTAGGGAGTATTTGGATGATAGAATTTAAGTCAAGATTCCCAAGGAGGATATGACTCCTATCCAAGGTGTAGGCTGAAAGAAAGGTTATTGGCAACAACATCAAACGACAATCTCTACTTCTAAATTCTTCAGGAGATGACTCCTATCCGAGGTGTAGTGATCCGGTGGACATTTTTTAGTGAAAATTGAAGTGTCTCATTTTTCTCCAAAATCTGCACCATCAGAAAGAGCTCGGTGTCCTGGTTCCAACGCAACTCGAACGGAGCAAAAAGGAGTCCGTTTGCACGAGATATGGCCAGTCAAACCTTGGGTCAAACTGGGATCAGGATCATCCAGATGGCAGAAAAAATGGCGTCGTCAAAAAAATCAATGAAACCAGCGTCATCGCGAAGATCTCGTCACAAGCATTCCAACGCAACTCGTTTCGTCAAAATCCGGCATCGGACGCAAGAGTTATCAGCGGTCAAAGCTCCTGGTTGACTTGGTGACATGGCATGTGAGTCAGATGGTACGGACCTATCGGCGGCCGACACGTGGCATCCAGGTGGCATTTGAGTCAGCGGGACACGTCATCGTCTAGTCGGCAGATGAGTCAGTCTACACGTCACCTCCACGTCGGCACCTGTCGACACGGTCGGCATACAGGTCATCGCACACGTCAGAGTTATTGGCGAATTATCGCGGGACACATGTCAGTTGATGTGGAAACTATTGACTCTTCCGATGAATCTTCGTTAGACATGTGGCACCCTCCTGGTGTGGCACGTGGGTCTCTCTTCTCTCCCCGCGGACTGACGACTTTCTTTGTTTGTTTAAAACTTTGTTAGCCAGAAATCTCGAACCCGCGACCTCCGGGCAGTTAGCCAGCCCGTCCACCGTTCCACCAAAGCCGGCGGTCATTACCATATGTTGCGACGGGTTCTTTTTGTTGTATAACGGCCGAAAATTGGCTATATAAAGCCAGCGGCCGGGGTTGAACCCCCGACCGCCGGCCCAATAAAAGGAAGTGCCACCGATACACCCCGCGAGCAATCCAAGCTATGTATGGCATCGATGTGTTTTGATGAGTTATCAAAGCCGATTGCCTTATAAAAATCAAAACAAACTCCTTATTCAAAGTAAAAAAAAAAAACAAACAAGAATCCTTGTAGGGATTAAATCAAACCTCCAAAACCTCCTAAGCCCGAGAATGAATAATTGAAGGGCTTAGAATAATCATAGGGAATATATAAAGATTTATTATGAAGAAATGGGGGGATTTTTAATGATTTTTTATAAATAAAAGGAGATTGTAAAAGATTATTATGTATTTTGGAGAGATAAGGTGGATTTGGGAAATATTTTCAAATCAATTGGTTAAAGGCCAATTTGAGTTAATTTTATGTATAAAAAGGGGGTGTGAGATGAGAGTTGGATCAAGTTTTTTTCAGGTGATGAAGTCCTGATGCTGAGGTGACGAAAGAGAGGCCTTGTTGGAGAGTTTTCAAATCATTCTTGCATGACAGAGTGTTGTTACGCTGCCGAAATGCTTGGAGAATGGTTATGGTGCTATTGTAATTGATTTTTGGAGTTAATCGGATCGGTCTCTCTATTGGAGTGGACCCGGAGACGTAGTCACGTTGTGACGAACTCCGTTATCAACTGTTTGCACTTCTCTTCTTCTCTCTCTCATCTTCTATCAGTTTTGTTAATTTCTGTTATGATCACCTTGATATTACTTTCATTCTGTTATTTCCTTAAGTTAATTTCGATTTAATTAACTTGAAATAATCATTGTAAAAGCATTGTAAAAGTTTAAGCATTTAAACTGCAATCTAGTCTAGATCCTATACAGATCAAGTGGTATCAGAGCTCAGTTGACTATTATTGCAGTTGTTTTCTTGAATGCTAACGAGATCCAGGATTCAGAAGGGCGAAGGCAAGCTCGAAGACTTTGATCCTGAGATCGGAAAGCGTAGATCATTTCCAAAGATGTCAGTTTCTGGAATGGAGGTTCCTGAAGAAATCAGTGAGCAGGAATTTCGAAGAGCATTCCTTGAGATGAAGGCTAAGGTGGACATTCTTTTTCAGGAGAGACAAGAACAGAAGGAATGTGAAGAAGGTTCGTCGAAGCAAGAAGATCGCAAAGACATGAAAGGGAAACATCATGAAGATGGTGGCAAGAAACCAAATCATCCCTTTTCTTCTTCTCCTCCCTCTTCTCCTTCTCCTTCTTCTCCATCTTCTCCTCATTCTATTTCTTCTAATCCTTTCAAGAGTGGGTATAAACCTAAAATTAAATTGGATGTAAAATTTGATTTGCCTAAATATTGTGGTGAATTAGATGCTGAGAAACTAGATGATTGGATTCAGCAAGTAGAAGTTTATTGTAGAGTTCAAAACCTCTTTGATGATGCTTCTAGGATCCAGTTAGCCACTCTTCGGTTGGGAGGTACAGCTCTTACCTGGTGGGAGAGTAGGACTAAGGCAAAAATTTCACAACATGGTAGAGTCAGTTTAACTTGGGCAGAATTCATTAATGCTCTTAAAAAGCAATTCTATCCCTTAGGACATATGCAACAGTTAATGATGGACTGGCAAATGTTTAGGCAAGGGAAAGGTCAAACTATCCAAGAGTACACCCATGAATTCAGGAAAAGGGCTATTGCATTGAATGTTCCTTTGTACACTCAAGACACGTTGTTGAAGTACATAGGAGGTCTGCATTCCTACCTTAGGCATTCTATTTTGGTTTTCAATCCTAACAACTTGGATGAAGTTTGTGTTCAAGCAACACACTTAGAGTCAAGGGGTAAAGGATCTTTTATTGATAAGTTTGATAATGATGTAAAGAAATCTTCTAAGAATGCAGAGACAGGGAAAGGAAAGAAGGCAGCTACAGTCAAGAAGGATGAGAAACTTTCTTGCACTCATTGTGACAAGGAAGGTCATGATGAAAATCACTGCTGGAAGTTACATCCCGAACTGAGGCCTAAGTGGGCTCAAAGACGTAATCAGAAATAGAAGGGTAAGGATAAATCCATGAATGTTGTTATGGATCTTGGTTCAGATTCAGATGATGAGACTAAGATAACAGCGATGGGTCTAAAAGGTAAAGCCTCTATTTCTGGTGTTTCTGTTGCAAGTTGTGCTTCTTCTTCTACAGTTAATGATTTCTCTGAAGATGCAAAAAGGAATGAGTTTTTTCATTTAAGGGTTATGGCTAAGAACAGTAAAATTGATGCACTCATAGATAGTGGATCTCAGGTGAATTTAATTTCATAAAGTGTTGTAAATAACTTGGGAATAAAAACTACACCACATAAGAGACCTTATCCACTAGGCTGGATTTGTGAAAATGATAAGTTGCAAGTAACAAAACAATGCACCTTAAGGTTCACAATCACTAGTAAATTTGTGGATGAAGTACAATTTGATGTAGTTCCACTGGATATCTGTGGGGTAGTGCTTGGTAGCCCTTACTTATATGACAGGAAAGCTATATTCTATAGGCAACAAAATCATTATCACTTGTTTAAGGATGGCATTCAGTATATTGTACATTCTCGCAAGATTAAGACTGATCAATCTTTTACAAACACAGGGCAGTTAAAGAGGGTAATTAATGCAAGTAAAGAGTTAACTCTTATGTCTGTCAGTACAGGTGGTTCTACACTTGAACTTGGAGTAGCTAACCAGGGTCAGATGTTGCAGGATGCACTTGCAGTACAACATGAGAAAAGGATGATTGAAAGCATTGATGGATCCTTGGGTAATAATGTTCCTGTTGTAAAGGATCGATATGTTGTTGACTTACTTTCTTTCATTTCTGCATTGTTGTTCAGCTTGATGCTAGTCAATTTTTGTTGGTTAGTGGCTACGGCAATTGATGTAGATGCTTATGGAAGTGATAAAGTTATGTTTATGTTCAACAATATTGTTGCAGTCTTGATTATGCTTGTGAGTCAGGTATTCAGATGTACAGAGGATACAGGACAAGTGGGGAGGCCAAGTCCTCACTTATTGTCAGAGTAAATGTCACTTTTGGAGGTCCAAAAGGTCTTCAGTGGGGAGGCCTGATCCGGTGGACATTTTTCAGTGAAAATTGAAGTGTCTCATTTTTCTTCAAAATCTGCACCATCAGAAAGAGCTCGGTGTCCTGGTTCCAACGCAACTCGAACGGAGCAAAAAGGAGTCCGTTTGCACGAGATATGGCCAGTCAAACCTTGGGTCAAATTGGGATCAAGATCATCCAGATGGCGGAAAAAATGGCGTCGTCAAAAAAATCAATGAAACCAGTGTCATCGCGAAGAGCTCGTCACAAGCGTTCCAACGCAACTCGTTTCGTCAAAATCCGGCATCGGACGCGAGAGTTATCAGCGATCAAAGCTCCTGGTTGACTTGGTGACATGGCATTAGAGCCAGATGGTACGGACCTATCAGCGGCCGACACGTGGCATCCAGGTGGCATCTGAGTTAGCAGGACACGTCATCGTCTAGTCGGCAGATGATTCAGTCTACACGTCACCTCCACGTTGGCACCTGTCGACACGGTCGGCATACAGGTCATCGCACACGTCAGAGTTATTGGCGAATTATCGCGGGACACATGGCAGTTGATGTGGAAACTGTTGACTCTTCCGGCGAATCTTCGTTAGACACGTGGCACCCTCCTGGTGCGGCACGTGGGTCTCTCTTCTCTCCCCGCGGACTGACGACTTTCTTTGTTTGTTTAAAATTTTGTTAGCCAGAAATCTCGAACCCGCGACCTCCGGGCAGTTAGCCAGCCCATCCACCGTTCCACCAAAGCCGGCGGTCATTACCATATGTTGCGACGGGTTCTTTTTGTTGTATAACGGCCGAAAATTGGCTATATAAAGCCAGCGGCCTTGGTTGAACCCCCGACTGCCGGCCCAATAAAAGGAAGTGCCACCGATACACCCCGCGAGCAATCCAAGCTATGTATGGCATCGATGTGTTTTGATGAGTTATCAAAGCCGATTGCCTTATAAAAATCAAAACAAACTCCTTATTCAAAGTAAAAAAAAAAAACAAACAAGAATCCTTGTAGGGATTAAATCAAACCTCCAAAACCTCCTAAGGCCGAGAATGAATAATTGAAGGGCTTAGAATAATCATAGGGAATATATAAAGATTTATTATGAAGAAATGGGGGGATTTTTAATGATTTTTTATAAATAAAAGGAGATTGTAAAAGATTATTATGTATTTTGGAGAGATAAGGTGGATTTGGGAAATATTTTCAAATCAATTGGTTAAAGACCAATTTGAGTTAATTTTATGTATAAAAAGGGGGTGTGAGATGAGAGTTGGGATAAGTTTTTTTCAGGTGATGAAGTCCTGATGCTGAGGTGACGAAAGAGAGGCCTTGTTGGAGAGTTTTCAAATCATTCTTGCATGACAGAGTGTTGTTACACTGCCGAAATGCTTGGAGAATGGTTATGGTGCTATTGTAATTGATTTTTGGAGTTAATCGGATCGGTCTCTCTATTGGAGTGGACCCGGAGACGTAGTCACGTTGTGACGAACTCCGTTATCAACTATTTGCACTTCTCTTCTTCTCTCTCTCATCTTCTATCAGTTTTGTTAATTTCTGTTAAATCACCTTGTTATTACTTTCATTCTATTATTTCCTTAAGTTAATTTCGATTTAATTAACTTGAAATAATCATTGTAAAAGCATTGTAAAAGTTTAAGCATTTAAACTGCAATCTAGTCTAGATCCTATACAGATCATGTAGATATGAAACAAAGATTATTAATCATAACAAAGCATGATAAACCTACTTCTAAATTACCAAGGAGGAGATGACTCCTACCCAAGGTGTCGATATGAAACAAACTTATTAATCACAAATATAACCTAGGACAATAGATTGTATGAAGGACCTATCACACAAATAAACAATCAACCAACATTATATTGAACAAAGATGAACCATTACAAGTAACATTGCATGACAAGGTAGCTCAATAATTTGTTTATTACTAATAAAAGATCAAAGGTGAACCGATACTGAGAATAGGAATATTGCCGACAACGCAACAACTCTCTATCATAATGAATGGTTCATGAACAAATACAAAAATAGAAATACTACAAGAAAGAGTTGGCTCAACATGTATGCTATCATGCAAAAGTTAATTTACAAATGAGCAAGAGTGCTCTTTTTTATAAAACTCCAAGGTGTAGGGAACCCTAAAATCAAGTTGAGTTTACAAATAGTCTTGAAAGCATGCAATAATTTATTCTCTAAGTCTAAACAAATGAAACTATACAATTAACTGGAAAGCTACCATCAATTAACTGAAATAAAACTAGACTAAATGGACATGTGCACTATGCACGTCCTTATTGAAATGAAAGTTAACTGATAACTAACATCAGTCAACTAGATCCTAATTGAAAGTCCATCTTCCTACGAAGATATCCACGAAGATGAGATAGGTGTGCATGAGATCAATAATTAGAGCTCAAGACTGATATCGAGTTAACTGCTGCTTCTGACTCTATCCTTGAAAATAACTGTGGTTCTAACTAGTCATCTACTATAATACCTATCTGTCTATCACCTCATCTAGGAACTTCTCAATTGTCTTATCCTCTGGCACTTTGACGCTATCTACAATGATGAGCTGCCTGTTCAACTCCTTCTCTCCATCTTTGATCGCCCTTTAAAATTCTCTGACATCTATAGTCACCAAGATTTACTTTGATGAAGGTGAAATCACCAACTTGAACTTCAACCAGGCACTTGCCCTCTAGTGGTGTAGCAACTTCAACGACAATCTCTGCTTCAGGAGTCTTCTTAATAAGCACCTGCTTCTTGACTCTCTTGTTCGACCTATCCTGATAAGGATCACCAAACTCAGATAAATCAAGCTGATATGAAGGCTTATGCCTCTATCTTCCCAATGACCTCTTGAGCCAACACAAATGATCGATGTTGTCTTCTCGAGGAGGAACTACTCTTGTTGTGTCAACCACTTGCGGATCAACTAGAATGAAAGTCTCATGAACTGGCGATTCAGGCTCTGAGTCAATATCAAAAGGAGATGACTGTAGATAAAATGATGGACCAGGAGATGATGAATCGGCCTCGTCTTGTACCACTGATTCTACTAGATTTTATGGCACTTTCTCAATCTACTTCCGCTTAGTGATGCTTTTCCCCTTCAAGTTCCCATTAAATTTGACACCTTCAGGTGGCTTCAAGATAAATTTCACTCGAGGCCTTGACCTAGAATTTGAAGGTAGTGAAGAAAATCCTACTGGTATCTCTGAAACTGGAACTGTCCTTCGCTTCCTCTTGCTCTCCAAGAAGTACATGCTTGTCTTAATAACCGATCTCGATAGGTCCTCAACTGAAGTATTCTCCCTAGCATATGAATCTGGTTGGGGAAGGGGAAGTGGTTGGTGAGCAACTTGGTCTTTGATGAATGAACTAAGAAACACCTCTCCATCATCATCCAACAAACCCTCAACATATTCTGATAGGAAATCAACAAGTTTTGGAAGAGTAATTCTATAGTAATGACGCCAGCGCATTTCAAATTCATCTTTGTAGTTGACCGAAAAGTCCTCAAGCATTGCCCTGTGTGAATTAATTCACTCCAACCATGCTGAGTAATGAACCAAAGGGTCATAAGTACACCTTTGAGTGAGATACTTGAGATGGATTTTTTCTAAATTGTTCGTCATTAACTTGCAATCAACAACAGTCTTGCACTTGTATATACCTAATCCAAACATAAAGGTGAAAGTTGGCTTGTGTTGATTGCGAAGAAAAGAGTGAACTTCTTGGCCTTGTCTTAGAAAATCCATGAATAGGACCTTGTCTGACAGGTACCTCAGCAGCATCAAAGGTTCTTTGGTGTAACCATACAATCAGATATATGTGAAAGTGGGGAACTGAATGAACCAATCTACCCAACTCTGCATTCCTAACTTCACCTCTAGTGAAATACTGACATGTATCTTATTATCGAGGTCTCTAACTGTCTTCATGAGAAAGTGATCATTCACCACCTTGATTTCCTGTCCAGCCTTTAAGAAGATCAATTGTGAGTAATACTCGTGAACATGCTGAACGCCAAGAGTCGCATTGGTCTTGAAAGTTCTAAAATTGCCATGAAATGCAATTAAGTAGACCATAAAAGACACCATGTGAAACTCGTGGATTTTGAGGAATTCTGTGATATTCTGGTGAAGAGTGTTGATCAACATCACCATATTGTTGGCATTTCAAATCGCACCTCTGGAATGCATTTTGGAAATGAACAACTATGTGCAGTAAACTACTCTTCGAATTAGGAGGGGAAGCTCCCTCTTTTACTGAGTTGCATAAAGAAAGTAAACTAAACTAATTTTTTCCTATTTTTTTGATTCAACTGCGAGAACACAAGGTTATAAAACTCTAGATGTTGCAGCTGAGGTTTTCCCTTTAATGAAACTTGACAACTACAACTTAACTTCCGCTAAAACGTTTCTATCCTCTCAAGTAAACGCAGAGCAAGATAGTTTAGAAATGGACGAGATTGATTTTTCCGACAAATATACTTATATAAACTTTCCTCAACATACATCTATTGAATTTCAATGCAAGTTGAAAAAGGAGATCATATAAGTATTACACAATGAACAGAAATATGAGACTTTATATCAAGGCAGCAAAACACGCTCAAGACTTTATTTCCTCACACTTCTTGACACAAAACAATAAACGGAAATATGATATTTTTATATCGGGGCAGCCAAGCATGCTCAGGACTTTATTTACTCAAACTTCTGGCACAAAGTTACAATTCCGGGACAATAAGTTGTGGAAAAATACACACAACATGTGATCAAACCAGATTATAATTGACACAAAACACATGCACTAAACAAGGATTTGTAGCTAATCAGGCATGCAAACTTGCTCTTTACACAAAGTGATCTGACACTAATCGATAACAATTATGAAGGCATAGGCTCAACAATTATGTTATCACAAGCAGGGTTCTAAACAACACTGAATAACAAAGAGAAGGCACTAAAGGCACTTGTGTCTTGTTATCACTAGCATGGCTAAACTAAAATGAGCAAACATTGCTCTTATTTATAACTAAGCAGAGGAGTAGGGAACCCTAAAATCTCCTTGCTTTTACAACTAACACTTGTCAACATGCAAGCTTTATTTCTAAACCTAAAGAAGATAAACATCTATGTAAAATAGGAAATGCCAAATCATTTACATTTGTTTTCCTTCTTCTTTAAAGAATGGATAAGAATTAAGACAAGAATAGAAATAAAGCATGAGATAAGAATGGAAAGAAAGCTTGGAGAAAGCTTCTAGAAGATTGTTTCTTTAAATCTCTATCACATCCATCAAAAAGCGGGAAATTGCCTCTCTATCAGGAGTGTTGATACTATCTATAGCCATATTTTGCTTTTCTAAGATATTCTCCTCTTTTGCAATCAAACTTAGAGAATCTTTGACATCTTCAGCTTCTTTATGAGTTCTATTCTTGGAAAACATCGTTGCCCCAAAAGATGACTCACTAATTGATAACTTGGCGACTTTGCAACTTTATGCTTCTGAAACTTCTCTCGATTCTCCCATGGAAGATTTTTGCACAACTTTTTGTGACACTTGTCCTTTTCCTCAAAGCCTTCTCATCTACATGTTCTTCAACTGAGATGATGACATTTTATGTTCACGATGGTATTGAAAAGCGCTTCCCAACATCATCCATTTAGATAATTATGATACAACATTTGTTTGGCTCTGAATTCGATGGGAGAGTACTTCATGTTGAAAAACTTGAAGATTGACTGTAAACTTGAATATGCTCAGACAAATTTTGCACAACTTTCTATTTTTAGCTTACTGATTTTCTTTGCCAAACGGATGAATTTTTTGGAAATTTTTCTCAAATATGGATTTTATTTAGAATTTCGTTACAAGCAAACCTAGATTGTCCGTTTTTGAAAATTTGGAGTGAAGACTGAAAAAGAAGCAAACCCTATTTTTCTCCAAAAAAAGCAGAAAAAGTTATCATCTGGGTATTGTTCAGAGGCACATTCTCGATGAACCTAGCTGATCAGATTTTGAAAACCTCGAAGTTTCACTGAAAAAGCTATGATATGCGTTTTGTTCAGAAGAATATTTGAGATAGACCCAGAAGATTGGAAGTTGTAAAATTTGAAGTTTTCTCTGACATGCAAAATAAAAAGCGGCTGCTGAAACCTTGAGAAAATTCTCCAAAAATTATCCAGAAGATAGAACCAGTATAAACCAGCTCGTTGAAAATTGAAAACAATGGCCTCCTTCAAAGATTTGATGTTCTGGATGAAAAAATATAAAAAAGCAAGCCTTCTTGAGTGTTGATTAGAAAGTTTATTGAAAAACGAGCAAGTTAAACTCTTGAATCTTGAAATAAGGGTTGAAAGTTGTTGCTATGTTTCTCCTTGAAGACCACCTACAAGAAAATAATGAATAATGAAACAAAAAGGCGCCTTAAATAAGCTTTTCCTTGAGAAAACAACTTTCTTTTGCCCTAATTCTTCAAAACCCTAATTCAAGTTTGTGCAATGAGCTTAGACTTTTGTTTTCATCTTCAATTTTTGAAATTTTCAAAAATTTGACTAAGGCATTGGAAGTTGGGCACCCTTCTTGGTTGGAGGCGATTATTTCACTCAAACTTAACCATTTTTTCATCATTTCCAAATTTAACTCATTTTTCAACCCTAGTTTGATTATGACTTCTCGCCTCTAGATTGATCCGATGAATAAGTTGAATGACTCATCGCAAAGTTTGATTGAATCCAACAAAGTTTGTTTGGAGGAGACTTTTGATGAAAAATTTGTTTGACCCTTCAAAAATTCAGGTGCCTCTCTCGTCCAGGGGCGCCCACTTTCTCCAGTGTTAGCCATTTTCATGATCTTCGAATTTATACTTGTCTTTTGACCTTCAGATGAATTCATGATTTCAAGCGTTGTACTTGTCAGATTGACTGGCTGACAGATTCACCAGATAGATGAGAAGATTCTGGAAGGGGTCTCCTGGATACTTCATCTTTGAAAACTGACATCTAGAGGCTCTAAACCCTAGGCACCCTTCTCCTTCAGGGGCACCCATCTCTTCCAGAGATAGTTTTTATTTCGAGTTTTTCACTGTTGCTTTTGACGTTTTTCATTTCACACTTTTTCTCCTATGTTCAGCCTGCGACATCTGATGACTGCCTGCTCTAACGGACATGCTGATGATTGCGTTGGACAACTTGATCAAGTCCGACGAAGTCATGTTGGAGGTGCCTTCTGAAAATTTTATCATTTGACTTCTCAAAAACTTGGGCGCCCTTCTTCTCCAAGGGTGCCCAGACTCACCAGTGTTAGAATATTTTCATCATTTTTACCTTCAGAGTTCTAAACACCTCTCATCATGGCCCCTGTTTGATCTGGTTTTTTCGACGACTGAGTGATCGAACGAGCTGATGAAGACATCCACTGTGAAGCTGACAAGAAACTGAACAATGTTGCCTAGGGAAGCCAACCCTGGCTTCATTATTTGTTCCTTCAAAAAGATGGGCGCCTATTCTCCTAAGGGGCGCCCAAGTTTGGCAGACTTAGAAACTTTTTTGCAAATTTCAAAAATCTTCCTCATTTGACGTGTTTGCCTTGGCCTCAACTGTTGGATACAAAAAAATTCTAAGGCATGGGAGTATGGGCACCCTTCTTGATTGGAGGTGCCTGGATTCCCTAGAGTTAGACAATTTTTTGCATTATTCAAAATTTTCAGCTTCTTTTCTCCTTTCTCTATTTTTTGTGCACGTTCATCATTGACAACTTATGTTTGATGCTTGAACATCTGATTCTAACACCTTGCAGTCGATTGACTTCCATTGATAACCTTATTTCTTCAAAAGAAGCTTTTGAAAAAGTAGAATAGACCCACTAGGGTGAAACTAATCCTTTTCGTGATTTTGACTGCACCAGCCTGATGAGGATGTATTTTAAGCCAATCAAAATCAGTCTTGACCCTAGAAACCAAAATTTCTATTTTTAGAAAATTTTACAAGTATTTGTTTCTTGAGAAACCCAGAAAAACCCAGAAAAAGTTTCTATTTTTAGAAAACTACTAAAAATATAAATTTTCCTAAAATTTAGGGATGAAAAATTGAAATTTGGGTATTGTTGATTTGGTCTCTCTGAGCCAACCCAGATTGTTAGATTTTAAAAATTTCAAGGTTTTGACCCCCATGCAAGACATGCAAATCCCAATTTTGACCTTTTTGACAGATTTAACAGTATTTGTACTCATTTCTTCAAAATGCCTAAGTGTAGCAATTTTTTTTAATTTGGGGTACAACATTGGCTCCATCTGGGGAACATGTCAGATACTTTTGGCATAGGAGAACCATAGAATCTCTGGATTTTCAGCCTAGACCAGTGCCTTGTCCATTGGGTAGCGAATTCAACATTACATCCTAATCACCTATTTGCAAAACTTTCCCTAAGTCACCTGTGATCGGACTTCCTAACATCACCTAAGAGTTGGACTTTCCCTAAAAAACACCTAAAACAAGAATCTTAATCACCTAAAACACGACGAAACTGTTATGAGAAAGGGAAACACAACATCATGAAGGGAAAAATTACAGGAAAGGGGAAACACATTACGTAAACAAAAAGAAAAATTTATTGAAAGGATGCCATTTTTTCCTGAAAGGATTCACTTCTCTTCTCATTGGTATTGTAGGAGACAAAACTTTCGGGATGAAGATTCTCATATCTTCATACATCCAAGCAGAGGCACCTTGATTCATAACTTCATACACCCTAGCAAAGGCTCCTTGACAAAAGTCAGAATCTGGCGCAAGGAAGGAAGCAGGTACTGCTGAGTCACCAACTTTGTTGTCATTCATTTTCGGGATGTCTATGTTGTCAATCTTTGGGACGTCTCTGATGTCGATCTTAGGGATGCCTTTGTTGTTGAACTCTTCAAACCAATCGATCGTGTTCCAAACCTGATTTGTATAATGTTGCAGATGATCCTTTATGACTTGGAAATATCCTTTGATTGGCTCGTTGATCAACTCCACATCCCCTTTAACACATAGGAGTTCAATTCTGATGTCTTCGACATTTTTGAGGCCTAACAAAAGTGCCTCCTTTTCAGCTTCAGTGAATTCCAATTGCGGCAATCCTTTAGGGGGAATGATCATTATCCCTTCTTTTGAACCTATAGTTGAACAACCCCAATCTAAATGCATTGTCCATAACTTTGTATCTTCTGTCAGTCTCCTTTCAAAACAATCAATGTCCTGGTCTTCAATTTCTATTTTTGACAACGTCACGCAATTACCGAGACTTGTTTCTTGATATAGTTGGGCTGGGGGGTTGGAATTTTCACCACTATGAACTGGGATTTGGGCTCAGGTTCTATCTTGATTTTGCCTCTATTCACAGGAATGGTCACGAATGACCAATCTAACTGCATTGCACCACCAAGATCTTTGCAGAAGCTTCGACTCAATAACATCTCGTAGCTGGCTGGAACATCAACCACTAGAATATTCATCTTTATCTTTTTCTTTGGGAAAGCTACCAATCTTACTTGGGCATCTTCCACTTGTCCAACCAATGAAACTGACTTAGACTCGAGTGAGTAACACTTGTTTTGAGTTTCCGTGCATGAGAGTCCCAATGCATTCATCACTTGTAGAGGTATGATGTTGTATGAGGCTCTTGAATCAATGATGCAATTGCTCAATTTAAACCCTCCTATATACAAAGATATATAGAAAGGTTTAGGATTTTCTTTCACTGGAACAAATGAATCGAGCAATGTAAGTTGAATTGAAGCTTCTTTCTTTGCATGTTGTATTATTCTATCCAGCTGCTCAGGATGATCATGAAGATATTCTAGCTGAGAAATCTGCACCTTAGTCTTCATCATGTAGTTTACAATGTCAAAATTTGCTAAGGATGGGTTCTAAGCAACTGCTTCCTTAACTTGTTCTTCAGCTCTTGGCCTTTCTTCTTCTTCTTTTTGCACCTTCAAGTGTTGAGTATGTGTGAATGCAGGCGTTGAAGGTCTTCTATGATTTACTTCAAGAGAGTAGTGGCAAAGGTCTTCTTCTTCTTCGATAATGGGTTCAAATTAACCCGTTGTGGAGTCGCCATCGAAGTTGTTCGTCTGTGGTGAGACAACATTCAAACTTGATATAGGGACAAAATTGGAACTGGGTGTAGCGTCAACATATCCCATTATTTGATTCATTCTTATATTTTCAAGACATGTAGAGCTGGTATGTGCATTGGTGTCATGGAAAGAACAAAATACCACATTTTGTGCAGCTTCAATCATTGTTCTTTATGGAGGTGCTGGCAATCGTGGCTGAAAATTATTTCTCTCTAGCTAGTACGGTTCTTGAGTTGGAGATTTGATAGAATCTATTTTCATCAAGCCAGAAGTAATCATATTATCCTCCAACTCAATGGTGTGTTCTTGCGCATCCATCAATTCTATGTGTCTTTTTGTCTTGAGGAAGAAGGCTATCTCTGATGGAAGAGCATTTATGAAGCAACTCATCAAAATTTCTGGTGATGGATTAAGTGTAAAAGAAAGTCATGTAACAAGACGATTAAATCTTGCTACAAACTCTCGTATGTGTTCATTGTGCTTCACCTTTGAATTTGAAAGTTGGGCAAACAACCAATGATTGTCTTCAGCAGGCTTGAATCTCACCAAAAAATTCTCGCTCATAGTTGCCGAGCTTGTGATAATGCCTGGCTCCAGGTGATTGAACCAATCAATAGCATTCTCGACAAGAGTCTCCACAAAGAGACGTACTGCAATGTCTTCATGTGCCATGTGCAAAACGCTGCAAGTCATTGAGAAGGCTGAAATATGATCATCAGGATGTTGAGTTCCATCGCTGTGATACCGCGGAAAGTGCTTCCTTGACCCCTTAGGTAATTCATGATATTCCTGCAAAGCCAAAGGTCCAATGATGTTACCCCAAGGTAATGGGGGTGATCGTCTTAGATTCCTACTAGTATTGTTGTTATCACCCATTGCTCCTGGTTGGATCATGCAATAGGGTGCCAAATGGTCATTCTCGTGTCATAAAACATAAGATTTCTTGAAGTTCTATGCCTCATGCCCCACGGTGGGCGCCAGAAAACTGTTGGCGTTTCAAATCGCACCTTTGGAATGCGTTTTGGAAACAAACAACTATGTGCAGTAAACTACTCTTCGAATTAGGAGGGGAAGCTTCCTCTTTTGCTGAGTTGCATAAAGAAAGTAAACTAAACTAATTTTTGCCTATTTTTTTGATTCAGCTGCGAGAACACAAGGTTATAGAACTCTAGATGTTGCAGCTGAGGTTTTCCCTTTAATGAAACTTGACAACTACAACTTAACTTATGCTAAAACGTTTCCATCCTCTCAAGTAAATGCAGAGAAAGATAGTTTAGAAATGGATGAGATTGATTTTCTGACAAATATACTTATATAAACTTTCCTCAACATACATCTACTAAATTTCAATGCAAGTTGAAAAAGGAGATCATATAAGTATTACACAATGAACGGAAATATGAGACTTTATATCAAGGCAGCAAAGCACACTCAAGACTTTATTTCCTCACACTTCTTGGCACAAAACAATAAACAAAAATCTGAAATTTTTATATTGGGGCAGCCAAGTACGCTCAGGACTTTATTTACTCAAATTTCTGGAATGGAAAGAAAGCTTGGAGAAAGCTTCTAGAAGATTGCTGCTTTAAATCTCTATCACATCCATCGAAAAGCGGGAAACTACCTCTCTATCAGGAGTGTTGATACTATCGATAGCCATATTTCGCTTTTCTAAGATCTTCTCCTCTTTTGCAATCAAACTTAGAGAATCTTTGACATCTTCAGCTTCTTTATGAGTTCTATTCTTGGAAAACATCGTTGCCCCAAAAGATGACTCACTAATTGATAACTTGGCGGCTCTACAACTTTATGCTTCTGATACTTCTCTTGATTCTCCACAGAATATTTTTGCACAACTTTTTGTGACACTTGTCCTTTTCCTCAAAGCCTTCTCATCTGCATGTTCTTCAACTAAGATGATGACGTTGTATGTTCATGAGGGTATTGAAAAGCGCTTCCCAACATCATCCATTCAGATAATTATGATACAACATTTGTTTGGCTCTGAATTTGATGGGAGAGTACTTCATGTTGAAAAACTTGAAGATTGACTATAAACTTGACTATGCTCAGACAAATTTTGCACAACTTTCTATTTTTAGCTTGTTGATTTTCTTTGCCAAACGGATGAATTTTTTGGAAATTTTTCTCAGATATGGGTTTTGTTTAGAATTTCGTTACAAGCAAACCCAGATTGTTCGTTTTTGAAAATTTGGAGTGAAGACTGAAAAAGAAGCAAACCCTAATTTTCTCCAAAAAGAGCAGAAAAAGTTGTCATCTGGGTATTGTTCAGAGGCACATTCTCGATGAACCCAGTTGATCAGATTTTGAAAACCTCGAAGTTTCATTGAAAAAGCAGCCACTTGAAGTTTCACTGAAAAAGCTATGATATGGGTTTTGTCCAGAAGAATATTTGAGATAGACCCAGAAGATTGGAAGTTGTAAAATTTGAAGTTTTCTCTGACATGCAAAATAAAAAGCGGCTGCTGCAACCTTGAGAAAATTCTCTAAAAATTATCTAGAAGATAGAACCAGTGTAAACTAGCTCGCTAAAAATTGAAAACAATGGCCTCCTTCAAAGATTTGATGTTCTGGATGAAAAAATATAAAAAAGCAAGCCTTCTTGAGTGTTGATCTGAAATTTTATTTAAAAACGAGGAAGTTAATCTCTTGAATCTTGAAAATAAGGGTTTAAAGTTGCTGCTCTGTTTCTCCTTGAAGACCATCTGCATGAAAATGATGAATAATGAAACACAAAGGTGCCTTAAATAAGCTTTTCCTTGAGAAAACAACTTTCTTTTGCCCTAATTCTTCAAAACCCTAATTCAAGTTTGTGCAATGAGCTTAGACTTTTGTTTCCATGTTCAATTTTTGAAATTTTCAAAAAATTGACTAAGGCATTGGAAGTTGGGTGCCCTTCTTGGCTGGAGGCGATTATTTCACTCAGACTTAACCAATTTTTCATCATTTTCAACTTTAACTCAATTTTCAACCCTAGTTTGATTTTGACTTATGGCCTCCAGATTGATCCTATGAATGAGCTGAATGACTCATCGCAGAGCGTGATCGAATCCGACAAAGTTTGTTTGGAGGAGATTTCTGATGAAAACATCATTTGACCCTTCAAAAATTCAGTTGCCTCTCTCCTCTAGGGGCACCCACTTTCTCAAGTGTTAGCCATTTTCATGATCTTCGAATTTATACTTGTCTTCTGACCTTCAAATGAATTCATGGTTCTTGGCGTTGTACTTGTCAGATTGACTGGCTAACGGATTCACCAGATAGATGAGAATATTTTGGAAGGGGTCTCTTGGATACTTTGTCTTTGAAAACTGAAATCTAGAGGCTCTAAACCCTAGGCACCCTTCTCCTTCAGGGGCGCCTATCTCTTCCAGAGATAGTTTTTATTTCTAGTTTTTCACTATTGCTTTTGACATTTGTCATTTCATTCACTTTTTCTCCTCTGTTCAGGCTGCGACATCTGATGACTGCTTGCTTTGATGGACATACTGATGATTGCATTGGACAACTTGATCAAGTCTGATGAAGTCATGTTGGAGGTGCCTTCTGAAAATTTTATCATTTGACTTCTCAAAAGCTTGGGCGCCCTTCTTCTCTAGGGGCGCCCAGACTCACCAGTGTTAGAATATTTTCATCGTTTTAACCTTTAGAGTTCTAAACACCTCTCATCATGGCCCCTGTTTGATCTGGTTTTGCTAACGGCTGAGTGATTGGATGAGCTAACGAAGACATCCACTGCCGAGCTAACAAGAAACTGAACAACGTTGCCTGGGGAAGCCAATCTTGACTTCATTATTTGATCCTTCAAAAAGATGGGCGTCTATTCTCCTCAGGGGCGCCCAAGTTTGGCAGACATAATTTTTTTTGCAAATTTTAAAAATCTTCCTCATTTGATGTGTTTGCCTTTGCCTCAACTGTTGGATACAAAAAAATTCTAAGGCATGGGAGTATGGGCACCCTTCTTGACTGGAGGCGCCTGGATTCACTAGAGTTGGACAAATTTTTACATTTTAAAAAAAAATCAACTTCTTTTCTCCTTTCTCCGTTTTTTGTGCACGTTCATCATTGACAACTTTTGTTTGATGCTTGAACATCTGATTCTGACACCTTGCAGCCGACTGAATTCCATTGATAACCTTGTTTCTGCAAAAGAAGCTTCTGAAAAAGTAGAATAGACCCACTAGGATGAAATTGATCCTTTTTGTGATTCTGACTGCACCAGCCTGATGAGGAAGTATTTTAAGCCAATCAAAATCAGTCTTGACCCTAGAAGCCAAAATTTCTATTTTTAGAAAATTTTACAAGTATTTGTTTCTTGAGAAACCCAGAAAAACCCATAAAAAGTTTCTATTTTTAGAAAACTGCTAAAAATAGAAATTTTCCTAAAATTTAGGGATGAAAAACTAAAATTTGGGTATTGTTGATTTGGTCGCTCTGAGCCGACCTAGATTGTTAGATTTGAAAATTTCAAGGTTTTGACCCCCATGCAAGACATGCAAATCCTAATTTTGACCTTTTTTAAAGATTTAACAGTATTTGGACTCATTTCTTCAAAATGCCTAAGTGTAGCAAATTTTTTAATTTGGGGTACAACACATATCAAATTTTTCCTTGTTGTTGATAATCTAGGAGATGACATAGAACATCCACGGTTAGAAAATATGAGCCTCCTCCTGACCTATAACTCGGTTGAGTAAAGTTATTAAAATAGCAATCTCATCCTTGAATTCACCACGCCCAACTTTCTTAGGCATGTTAATCTTTTGTACTTTAAGCCACCTTTGAGAAAATTTTCTCTGTGATCTTTCTTTGTCCTCCTCCCATATCTTATCACAATCTACAATCGCTATGGTAATATTATCTGAGTGAGGAGGAATATCAAAGCATTTTTCAACATCCCTCGACTGAAAGCTACAATTGACTCTCCCGTCGGTTGATCTGATTTGTCTTGTGGATGAGTCATAGTGCTTAATGCAAACAATCACAAACTCGAGATCAGAAACCATGATAGGAATAGATGTTGTTTCCAGCAACCTAGAACGCTCAAGATTTCTGATTGTCATGTTGCTAGTGCCCTCAAACGTACTTAGATTGACCACTGGATATACGTGACCCAAGTCTGTATTGACAATTTTCAAAAAGTCATCAACCAAGACTGATTTGGCCTTGTAATCTATGGGGTTGAATTGTATTTTGAAAATCTGGTTTTTTGATTGTAAAGTCTGGAATGTTCAGACAACTTTCAAAAAAAGCTGAAAAAGGCTCTAGGATAGGCTAAAATAGTCGGTTGACGTAAAAAAATTTGGAAATTTTCTCAAATGTGGGTTTTTTAAAGCATTGAATTCTAAGCAAACCCAGATTGTCAGAAATTCAAAAATATGAGTTTTAGCAAGGCATGCAAAGGTTTTCAATCGGGAACCAGTGGTTGTAGGGGCTCTGGGGGCAATTTTTTTGAGAAAATCTGAAACATGGGTTTTGTAGGCAATGGAATTCTAAGACAACCCAGAGGATTTGATTTTGGAAAAATTGAATTCTTGACCCACATGCAAAGAAATATTCAAAAAAAAGCACAGTGCTTCAAAGTGGAAGCAACAAGGCAATTTTCTCGAAAAAATCTAAGACATGGGTTTTATTGTTGACACTGAAATATGTGAACCTAGATGATCTGTATCTAGATTTTTTATTGTTTACTTTGGCATGTGAGAGAAAAACTAAGACAAGAATAGAAGAATTTTGAGATAGAAAATAGAAGTTTATTATTCTATCTCTGAAAAAGTCGCCTATGCTTGAATTGGATATGATGAAGTTTGCATGCACTCAAAAAATGAAGTCTAGCAAATGCTTCCTCTTAACAATCTGGACCTAGCACTGCAAAGAACACTAAAATATGATACCTATTGTGCCTTTAGATCTTTATTTTCTCAAGAAAGATGTGTTTTCTCTCACCTGTAATAAAAAATAATGGACACCTATACCTTAATAAATAAAGATTTATCATGAAAGGCATCATAAATGCATGCATTTATCATAAAATAGCGCCAGCCTTCTGATTGTACCTTTAAAACCAACACATGCTTTTGAATGGACCTCAAAATAGTTAACTAATTGAGAAATATGCCCTAATTAGGGCACCACCTCCATGCACTTTAGTTAACTATGCATGCAAAAATAAATTGCCCAATCACAAGCAAAAATGAAATCCAGTTGAAGTCGACTTAAAGAGTTTAACTGAAGAATTTCAGTTCACAACTTCCACCTTTTATAGGGTGCCACTTCTCTTGAGTTCAAAAAGTCCAACTTTGACTTTAGGTGCTACTTTCCAGACTTAGCCAATTTCTTGAAAATTCGAATTTGCAAACGTCACCGGAGTCTATGTTTGATATTTGATTCTGATTTACTAACATGTTGGATTGATAGGTTGACAATTTCAGTGAAGAGCAGGATCAAAATTGACAAGAAACTCCATAAGGCTACAAACCCTAATTGTAACATCTGAGGCTTCAAAATTCAGGGCACGCCTGGCCTTTAGGGGTGCTTTTGGCTTAGGACTTCAAAAAATTTCATGCATTATTTTGAAGGTGATTCTGACCTTACTTCATCTCACGTTTCCTGGAAACTAAGAAAACTTCATAACTAGCTGACAGGCTCAATGTAGAGCTAGCTAAATTCTGAACAAGAGCTTTTGGAGAGCATTTCTCCTAAAACAATCATCTGGCAACTAAAAAACATGGGCGCCCTTGGCCTCTAGGGGTGCTTTTTTGCCCAAAGAACCATTTTTCCAACTGGCTAAAGATTCACTTAACCTCTGGTTGCAGTCCACTGTCAAGTCTTCTAACTCAGCTGAGGTATGCAACGAAAAGATGGAAGCATCACAGACAGGATGAATATCTAAGATGACCAAAAATACTGCATTTGAGGCTCCAAAACCTTGGGCATCCCTGGCCTCTAGGGGCACTTTTGCTTTTTCTTGACATTTTGCCCATGACTAAAACCTTATGTTTGACTCCTGATTCTGGCAGCTCAACAACTCAAATTCATTTGCTAATGGATGTGTTGCAAAGCCAGACCAAGTTTGAGACAAACATCCTAGGTGTCATTTGATCAGAAACCTCCATCTGGTGCTTCAAAAAGTTGGGCGCCCTTGGCTAGCAGAGGTGCTTTTCACTCGTGTTAGTCATTTTTCATCCTCATTTCACATTCAATCTCTAGTTTCAGGTACTAGACAAATCTTTCAGACTGGCTGGTAGGCTCATCGCGAAGCTGATAGGATTCCAAAGAAGTCCTCTTGGAAGTGATAAATCTCAGAAAGTTGATCTGGGCCCCTGAAATGAAGGGCACCCCTAGCTAACAGGTGCGCTTTTGCTCCAAAGAAGTTTTCAACATTTTCACCTTAACGAAAATCCCCTCTAAGACGAAGCATCATGTCAGACATATCTCGCCATAGAAACTTCATTGGAGCATTTCAAGCTTAGATTTCGACACGTGGAACCTGACCATCTGCCATTGTTGACCTCAAAGATCCTAACTTTTCACTTGAAAAAGCAAAAACTACCCACTAGACTTAAAATGAGTTTTAACTAAATCTGACTTCACCATTGTGATCATGAAGCAAAATAAGCCAATCAAAACAATTTTCAGTCAATTCTGACAATTTTCAATTTTTAGGGTTTTTTGACCTAAAAATAGGGGTCCAAAAACCCTAATTTTCAAAATTTTCAAAATTTTCCAGTATCTTCTTGACATCAAATTGATTAAAATCCCATACGTGATTTTCCCAAAAACTATGTTTTGACATCATTTTTATAAGGTTTAAACCATTTTAAGCAAAATGTCTTAATGAAGCAAAAAAAATTGGTTTGGGTAAACATTAGGCCCTGTCTGGTGATCATGTCGAATACCTACCACATAGGAGAATCCAAGAATCTCTAAGTTTTTTGTAGACCAGTGACTTAACAATTGGGAATTGGAGTCAATACTTTTTTCTTAATCACCTAACACTTGGACTTTTTCTAAAAAATCACCTAAAACAAGATGACTTAAATCACCTAAAACATGACATAACTTCACGGAACATGGAAAAACATAACGACATAACGAAAAGTATAAACAAATTATTTACAAAAATTTACTCCTCCCCCATAGGGATAAAGTGCTTGAGAAATTGCTCGTTGTATGGCAACAAGAGAAGCCTTCCATCTTGATGTGAGAGAATGTAGGTGTTCTCTCCTCTTGATTCATAGATCTGGAAGGGCCCTAGCCACAAGGAATCAAATTTCCCATGCATTCCTTTAGGCTCATGCCTTTCATCCCATAATAGGACTTGATCTCCAATTTTGAAGTCTCACTGATGAGCATTCTTATCAAAAATATTCTTCACTCACTCTTGATGCTGAGTGATTCTATCGATGACCTCCACCCTTTCTTCTTCTAGCCTCATCAGGTACAAAATCCTCTTTTCGATTGGATCTTTGAACTCTCCATCCTCCACTGTAGACATCAGTTGTAAGGCATACAACTCTAGTGTAATGGGTAACATTGCAACTATATCATACAAAATCATAAAAGGCGAGGTGTCGATGGCTCTTTTGGGAGTGATTCTATCCGCCCAAAGAGCATCATATATCTTTTTGTGCCAAGCTTACTGATTTGAGTCAACCAGCTTATGCACAATTGTGACTATGTTCTTGTTTAAAGCTTCACCTTGTCCATTACCTTGAAGGTAATAATCTGATGAATGTAACAGTGTGATGCCATGATCAAAACAAAAATTTAGTAATTCCTTTGACGAGAAACTCGTTGCATTATTAGCCATAATTTTGTGAGGCACCCCGAATCGCGAAATGATGTTTTCCTTGAAAAAGTCACAAAAAAATTCTGAGGTAGCTCACTTGGTAGGAACAAATTCAACCCATTTTGTAAAATAATCAGTCATTGTAAGGACATAAACATGCCCCTTACTAGAATGCAGGTTGATGAGACCTACAAAATCTATACCCCATTGCTGAAATAGAGCATCGATAATCATTGGCCTAAGTGGAGTAGCCGCCAATCTGACTTTGCCAACAAACTGATGACACATCTGACACCTATACACCCATTCATATGCATCGCAAAACATGGTTGGCCAATGGAAATGTGCTCATAGGATCTTGAATGTAGTGACTCTTGATGAGAAGTGACCACCACACACTTGACTATGAAAAGCATCCAACAATCTCTGTTGTTGGTCTCTACCGACGCATAATAGGAAAGTTTCATCAAGGCCATGCTTGTATAGAATGTTATTGAGAAGCACAAAATAATGTGCTTTTAGTTTCAAAGTTCTCTTTTGTTGTTTGTCCATGTGGCGTGGACATTTTCCATAAATTGAATAATACCACAAGGTTGTGTACTATTCCTCTGCAAAATCAACTAATAGGACCAAAGGAAGGTCCTCTTCAGATTCATTTTCAATTCCACCATTGGTTTGATACTTTTGATCACCATCTTCTACCAAATACTGACAAAGACCTTTCCTGTAGACGAGCTTGGTCAACTTGATCTCAAAATCATATTCTTGAACTTTTTCAATTCAGTTTCCTCTTTTTGTGCCCATCTCCTATTGAGTTAGCACACTTTTTATTGTTGGATCGGTGACAAACATCATTGTATGAGAATTCAAGATATAAAATTTGAAACCTTTAACAACTCTGACGACAACATATGCATTCTTCTCAATTTGAGAATAGCGTGATTCGCTATCTTTAAAACTAGTGCTCATGAAAGCAATCGGAGATTCTCCTTCTTCACTGAGCTTCTAAGTCAACATAGCAAATAGTATGTGTTCTGACGCATAACAATAGAGGATAAAATCCTTCTCAAAGTTAGGACAAACCAACACTGGTGTGTTAGCAATAACTTCTTTGATTTTGGTAAAGGCATGTTTTCCTTCTTCTTCCCATATGAAAGTGGACTTCTTTTTCATTATAGTTGAGATATCCTTTGTCAACTCTACGAAATCGGGTACAAACCTCTAGATAAAGTTGACATTACCAAAAAAGGAGTGCACTTGTGTTTTGTTGGTTGGAAGAGACATGTTCTTAATTGAATCCACCTGATTTGGGTCAATTTTAGTCCCCTCTTTGAAAATGATATGGCCAAGTAGCTTGCCCTCCGTCACCATAAAGATAGTCTTCTTAGGATTCAGTGAGATCTTGTGGTACCTGCATCTTTTGAACACTTTCACGAGGTGTGAAAAGTGTTCTTCCCGTTTATCTAAGAAAATGGTCAAGTCATCAAGATAGACAACTATTAGTTTATTCTTGAGGTCCCCAAAAGCCAGATCCATGGCCCTTTGAAAATTCGCACCAACATTGATGAGGCCGAAAGGCATCCTCTTATAAGCAAATGTTCCCCATGGTGTGGTGAAATTTGTCTTGATCGGATTGTCCTCTGCCACTGCAATTTGATTGTATCCAAAGAAACCATCAAGAAGTGATAGCATCTTCAAACTGGTGACTGTATGCAAGGTATGCTCCATGATTGGTAAGGGGTAGTCCTTCAAGGATGATTGATTCAAATTCTTGAAATCCATGAAAATTCTGATTTCATCATTTTTTTTGTGTACAAGAAGTATATTAGATACCCAAGTGGAGTGATGAATTGGAAAAATTATCTTTGAGTCCACCATTTTCTGAATCTTCGCGTAGATAGTATCTTGAATCTGTTGATTATAATGTCTCTATTTTTCCTAAAAGGCTTGACATCATACTTCAGAGGAACTGTATGTGACAATTCGATGGGTGCGAAGACCTTCAAGTCTTCATAAGACCAGGAAAATACATCCTTGTATTGTTTGAACAAGGCAGTAAACTTTTCAGCTTCTTTTGGAGTACAACACTTTCCTAGATTAACAAGCTGAGGCTTGTCTTTAGTGTCGATGTTCACTTGGTAATGCTCAACAAAATTATTAACACCTGACATCTTTTGATCTTGGATGTATCGGTCATGCCAATCAAAATGTTCTCTAAAGACACCAGACCCTTGTGAATATGATTTCCTTTTAGTTGAATGATCCCAAAATCTATAGCTTCAGAGTCTTTTGTAAGTGATTCTTTGAAAGGAGTGGAACTTCCTTCAAATAAAAACTCTTTGTAGTTATCTTCCATGATGAGAAATTATTCAATGTCATCATCATCATCAAAGACTTGTCAGTTGTCTGAATTATCTGGAACAACTGGCCCGTAGATCAACTCGATAGCAAAAGAATTCTGACGAAAGAATGCGACATGAATAGAGCGGCTGATACTGCGAGGGCATCGACTCTGATATTTTTTGTACATGGAATGTATTTGAGATCGAACACATTGAACTAGCCGATGGCATTCCACACCCTCTGTCTATAGGATCGAAGGCGAGTATTTTTGACTTGGAAATGATCTTTGATTTGCTTGACGATCAACTCTGCATCTCCTTCGACTCTAAGTAACTTGATCCCCATATCCTTTTCATTCTTGAGACCTAGTAAAAGCACCTCATATTCGGCCATATTATTGGTGCATTCAAATTGAAATTGGTATGCAAATGGATATCCTTTTCATTCTTGAGACCTAGTAATTGTCATCAAATTGCATCGTCCACACTTTTGATTCTTCATATGATGTAGTTGTGGAAAGTACAAATTTTTGACAGTCTTCAGTTACATCAAATATCATGTCTTGATATAACACTTGTGCTTGTGGATCTTGGGAATTCACCACTGTGAACCTTGACTTAGCCTCTGGTTCTAGCTTGAAACTATCCCTCTTCAAGGGGATTGTCGTGAACGACCAATCCAATTGAATTTCACCTCCGAGGTCTTTGTAGAAACTTCTACTGAGCAACATCCGGTAACAGGTTGGAATGTCAGTGATCAAGATAGTCATCATAATTTTCTTTTTAGGACAAGACGCTAGCCTTACTTGTGCATCCTTCAATTGGCTGACCAACGACACCGACTTTGACTCAAGTGAGTAACACTTTTCCTAGGTTTTGGTGCACAAAAGTCCCAACGCGTTCATGATCTGCAAGGGAATGATGTTGTCTAAAGCTCCGCTATCTATGGTGCAATTTTTGGGCTTAAAACCTCCTATATACAAAGATATATATAATGGTTTTGGATTGTCTTTTGCTAGCATGGAGGATTCAAGAAATGTAGGTTGGACTGCAACCTTCTTTTTTACCACCTTGAGGATTCAATCTAACTTCTTTGGATAATCCTGAAGATACTCCAATTGTGAGATCTGTACCTTTGTCTTCATCATGCAAGACACAATGTCGAAGTTTGCTGAGGTTGGATCTTGAGCAACCAACATGGTGTTCTCTTGTGAAGACTTGGGATTGGAAGTGGAAGGCACTTCTTTTCCCTTTTCATCTAGCTTCCAATTTTCCTCTTCTTCTTTTTTTCTTTGAAGTGTTGGGTGTGTGTGAACACAAGCGATGAGATGTTCTCATGATTGAACGCAAGAGAGTATTGGTGGTAGTCTTCTTCTTCTTATTATTCATTAATGGTTTCTCTGTCAAAGTATCCCATTGTGGAGTTGCCATCAATGTTGTCCGTCTGTGGTGAGACAACATTTGTAGTTGGTGAAGGTATGAAGCTTGTACTTGGAGCAACATCAACAAATCCCATGCGTTGATTCATTCTTTGATTTTTCGGACATGTGGCTCCGGTATGTGCATCAGAATCATGGAAAGTGCAATAGACTGTAGGCTTCTCAATATCAACAGGTTGTCTTGATTTGTATTGTTGAATGGCTGAAAGTTATTCCTCTTCGGCTGGTATGGCTGTTGAGGTTGATATGGTGGTGGTGTAGGCAGTGCTTCTTGCCCTTGAGTGGGTGACTGTCTTTTGAGAATTGTCACCTCATTGGCTACCTTCTGTAGCAGTGGATCAACAAATGCTTGAACGAGCGGTTTGATTGAATCATTCTTCATCTTTCCCATTGTGATCATGTTATCTTCAATCTTGATTGCTTCTTCTTGTGTAAGTTGTAGATCTACTCCTTGGTTTCCCTTCAAGAAAAAGGTTGTTTCTAACGGTAATGCATTGATGAAGCTGCTCATCAAAATCTCATCAAATGAGTTGAGTGTATGGGAAAGACGTGTGACAACATGGTTAAAACTTGCTATGAACTACCTCATCGGTTCTGTAGGATCCATATTTGAGTTTGAGAGTTGTGCAAATAAGTGGTGGTTGTCCTCGACAGGCTTGAATCTTGCCAGGAATTTTTTGCTCATGACTACCCAACTTGTGATAATGCTTGGTTCAAGATTTTTGAACTAGTCTAAAGTGTTATTCTCTAGGGTCTCAACAAAGAGACGAACAACTATTTCTTCATGTGGAACATGCAAAATGGAACAAGCCATTGTGAATGTTGAGATGTGTTCATCAGGATGTTGAGATCCATCACAATGGAATCGAGGAAAATTCTTTTGCGATCCCTTGGGCAACTCATGGTGTCCTGCCAAAGCGAACGGTTTGATGTTGTCTCCCCAAGGCAGTGGGGTTAGATGTCTCAATTTTCTTCCATTTCGACCGTTGTGATTATTGTTGTTGTTGTTGTTGTTGTTATCGCCCATTGCTTCAGTTGGGGCTGGAGATTATTCTTCAAGTTCTTCTAGGAAATGCTTAGGAACCTCTTCAAAGATCAAATCTTCTTGAATGAGAGGATTATTTCTCCTTCTAATGTATACTAGGTGAGCCAGGATGCTTTATTCCCACATGGGTCATGGCAAAACTGGTCGATCGGCTGCAAGATCCACTCTTTCTTCTTCTTTCTCTAGAGTTGTAGTTTTGTTCCTCCACTGAGTAGATGATGTATGATTTTTAAAGATAATACTTCACAGGCTACTGATGATGTCTAATTGCTCGCCTTGAATCAACACAAAGTTCGACTGTATGATAGTCAAAGTGAGTCTTGGTTGTTGAACTAGAGCAATAGGATGCTAGATGGTCATTCCCGTGACATAAAGCATGAAGCTTTCTTGAAGTTTTCTTGCCTTGTGTCCCACGGTGGGTCCCAGAAAACTGCTGGCATTACAATTCATACCTCTGGAGTGTGTATTAGCAATAGACAATTATGCATAGTGCATAATGACTACTCTTCAAATTAGGAGGGGAAGCTCCCTCTTTTGCTAATATGCATGAAAAAGTAAATGATCTAAATCCTATATTTTTGACTCAATTGGAAGAGGCACAAGGTTAAGAATAACCAAGAACGTTGCATCTAAGCTTTTTCTCTGGTTTTGTAGATCTTAATTACAACTAACTAAATGCTTTTAATCTATCTTATTCCTTAAGAGAATAGAGCATGAGGACTTAGGAGTAGGGAGTATTTGGACGATAAAATTTAAGTTAAGATTCCCAAGGAGGAGACGACTCCTATTCGAGGTGTAGGTTGAATGAAAGGTTATTGGCAACAACATCAAACAAAAATCTCCACTTCTAAATTCCCAAGGAGGAGATAACTCCTATCCGAGGTGTAGATATGAAACAAAGATTATTAATCACAACAAAGTACGATAAACCTAGTTCTAAATTCCCAAGGAGGAGATGACTCCTATCTGAGGTATAGATATGAAAACAACTTATTAATCACAAATATAACCCAGGATAGCGGATTGTATGAAGGACCTATCACACAAATAAACAATCAACTAGCATTATATTGAACAAAGATGAACCATTACAAGTAACATTACACGACAAGGTGGCTCAATAATTTGTTTATTACTAATAAAATATCAAAGGTGAACCGATACTGAGAATAGGAATATTTCCGACAACGCAACAATTCTCTATCACAATAAATGGTTTGTGAATAGATTTAGAAACAACAATACTACAGGAAAGAGTTGGCTCAACATGTATGCTATCATGCAAAGGTTAATTACAAATGAGAAAGAGTGCTCTTTTTTATAGAACTCCAAGGTGTAGGGAACCCTAAAATCACCTTGAGTTTACAATTAGTCTTGCAAGCATGCAAGAATTTATTCTCTAAGTCTAAACAAATGAAATTATATAGTTAACTGGAAAGCTACCATCAATTAACTGAAATAAAACTAGACTAAATGGACATGTGCAATATGCGCGTCGTTATTAAATTAAAATTTAATTGATAACTAACATAAGTCAACTAGATCCTAACTAAAAGTCCATCTTCCTACGAATATATCCATGAAGATAAGATAGGCATGCACGAGATCAACAATCAGAACTCAAGACTAACGTCAAGTTAACTGATGCTTCTAACTCTATCCTCAGAAATAATAGTAGGTTGTAACTAGTTGTCTAGTATAAGCCCTCTCTATCTATCACCTCATCCAAGAACTTTTCAATTGTCTTATCCTCTGGAACTTTGATGCTATATACAATGATGAACTGCCTGTTCAACTCCTTCTGTCCATCTTTGATCACCCTATAAAGTTCTCTGACATCTACAATCACCTGGTTGAAACTAGTTGTCATCATTGAGAAGTGATCCAAATTGGACGCCACAAGATCTCTATCAAGGATATTACAAACTAGATTCTCAAACTCATTATGTATTGCATCAAGCTCAACGCATGTACCATCCTCACGACGATAGTAACATGGGATATGAGTGATAAAATCGTTGATAAGTTTGAGAGCTCCAACAACATCCTCATTGAGTGCAACCATCTTTTTAGAGATTCTCTCGTACGTTTCCACTTTGAAAAGATGTTGTTGTATCCAAGTGAAAACCTTCTTCTTATCCTCTTATGCTACAATGGTGTCATATGCAACTGCCAACTGAGATAAGAGTATCAAGTCCTTTGGCTTGTGTTATGCTATAGATATCTCAAGTTGTTGGATCCTCTAACGAAGATCATGTGCCTCATACCTCAACTGATATAACTCTATGAGGAGGTATCTACCTGCGATAATAAACTTTTCAATCTAGTTGTCCAAGAGCTTCTCATGATTGACTAAATGACCAAGTCTCTATTGATTTGCAGGTGTTTCTCAAAGCTATGGGAGCATAGGTGCTTGTCTTGCATTTCCATGAAGAAGATCCAAGATTTACTGTTAGAGCTGCCTGATCTCAGCCTTGAGGTCTACCTTATCTTCTCATGTTGACTTTCATTTGTTTTGTGGTTTGTCCTTGATGTCAAAATGTTTACACCAACAATGCCAACATTGATTATGCAGTGCTCTGGAATTCACATTGTGACTTATCATGGTTTGGTGTATAAGGTGGAATACTTTGATACGAGGCTCTTTGTTTTTTATCACATTATCTCCAAGGCCTTGATGGTTCAGGTTCAGGTATATTCAACAGATATGTTATTACAATTTGATCTTGGTTTCATTGTTTTAACAAGAAATTACACCGATTTAGGCAGTTTGGTTATTGATTCATTTTGTTCTATGAATCTTGGCTTAGTGACATCATTGCACTCATGTTTCTAAATCCATCTTGAACTCACATTACCTGGAAGCATTGAATTCATACTAGGTTCTGGCAATGTCATTTGTTTGATGGTTCTAATGATATTCATTTGTTAGAGACAATAGATTTTTTAGGGCTCATAGATCCTCCTGGATCAAACCTCCCCACTGAAGAGCTTTTGGTCCTCCAAAATTTGTCTTGTAGAACCTTTGACTCCCTCAACTCGGATTAAGTTTGCTATGACCTTTGAAGCTTCATTGCAATGCTATTGCTAGCTCCACCTTCGACAATTGATTCTGATTTCGATCTTAGCTCTACCATGCTTCCCAACTTATATTTGGCCTCGTCAGGTCTTACACTTTGACTACATTAGGCCTTCAAAGGATGCAGTCCAAAATGGAACTTGACATACCAAAAAGCAAGAAGAAAACCAAGCATGATAAACCTATTCCTAGGTGGTTCTCACGGCAGGGTGGTCCCACAATAGTGGTTTACAATTTTTGGCCAAACTGGACACTGAAATTATTATTTTTAACTAAATCTTCACATTCGGGCACCTATAGGGGCTAAACTGTGAGGAATTTGAAGATGATGCAAACTAGAGTCTCATCACATTTTGTCTATAGATTCTAAAAATATTTTTTTCAATTTTTTTGGAATAATATTACACTTCTTTTTCCATCTCCCACGAAAATTGGTTTTTTTTAGAAAACAACATTTTTAAAAAATGACGCTCACCATATACAACATAACTTTTTTTTGTATGAAGGATAAAATTCTAATTTATTCAAATTTATATTTGTAACTACGATATCTAGCACTCTCATTTGGTCTCATAGTTTTTTGTTGAATATTTTTTCCTTAATAGAGTTTCAAAGTCAAACCAATTGCAATTTAGACATAGGCGGACTATATACAACATAACTTTTTCTAGATGTATCGAAATTATTTTTTTATTTTTTTAAAGGATCAAGGACATCAATACCCAGCACGAACATATTTTTAAAATAATTATTTCAATAATTTTCTATTTTTCCACATGTGCAAAACAAAGAGCTTGATTTTCGGTGAAAAACCTATGTTTAACAAAACTAAAAAAACACATACATAATAAAACCAAACCATATTAAAATTATATTCGTGGGATAGATCATTTTGAGGACTACCATAATCATTTGAAATAAATTTTAAATGAATTCATTTTATCCCCCAAAAGGTAAATCAAAAGTGATTTTTTATCAGCATTTGGATAGGTGTAAAGGAGACTCATTTATAGGTATGGTTTAAAATTAGCGAGGTTCTATCCAAGGGGGTTTGATATAAGGTGGTTTGATCAAATCCTCTTCAATTGGAATCCTTAAAATGGAACTTTTAAAGGCTTAAATCATTATATTTTTTAAAAATATGTGCTTTCAGCAAAAATCAATTCCTCTCAGAAATTGTAAACCAGCTTTGTAGGATCACTCGGCGGTGGTTCTTTTTCTACATACCAACCTAGCCAATTTCTTGGACATGATTATGACGCTCCTCCTTATTTGCAAACTGCATGAGCAATGGCAACTATGCCTCAGCCTAAAACATTCCTTGTACTTCGGAATAGCTAATTATGAGCTTCACCATACAACTTTGTTTATGTTTTCCTGAGCAACAAGGCCATAGAAACAGACCTTGAGGAGCCCCAGTCATCAACTAACTAAGTCAGACTAAGTCTTAAAGCTGAGAACATACAGGAAACTTGCGTCTATTCTCTACAACTCTGAGTCCCAACGTGGAGTGATCATCCAAATCTATCCACCTTGCACTGAATTTCATCAAGTGCTTGTTTTTCTTAAAAAGGAACCACAAACACCTTCTCGCCTCGAGAATTGTCATCAACTAAGCACTCTTCAATTTCAAAAGTCTGTCATTTTGCAAAAAGAAGTCTTCAAGCATTTTCTCTTCTAATTACATGAGATAAGGCTTAAACAACCTTTCAAAATATCAATTCCAAGAAAATACAACTTCATACAAATAGCATAATGATTAATCTACAAAACCTACCTACTTGTATCACCTAGCTCATAATTACCATGTGATATTTATTAATGAGCTAATAATAAAACAAACTTGATACAATTATTTAGATGATAGGTCTTCTCAGCTCTTATGAAGCTGGTCAAAAGCACTTTCCTTTGCCGATTGAGGTTCCTCTACCTCAGGGATCGTAGCCTTAGGTGTCGCCTCCACCTCCACCTCCACCTCAGGGATAATGGCTTCAGGTCCCACCTTCACCTCTGCCTCAACAAGCTTTTGTTGGTTAGGGCCCTCAATGGGCCTAGGTGAGCATCAAAGCTCTGGATGCAACTTCCAACACTTCTCGATCCAACGACCACTTATCTTGTAGTGGGTGCAGTAGTTTTGGACTTTGTCCTACCTCTTCCCTTTCTTCTTTGGAGAGGAATCATTTTCACTTTCACTACCGTAGTCTGGAGTGCGTTCCCGAGGATATGCCTTTTTAAAGGTTTTGGAGGATTCACCAATCCCTCCATAACCCAATCCTTGATTACGAGGTCTCTGCATAGCCTTTACAAGATTGATCATGCCTTGTTCACTGGTCCCAAGGCCTTTACCATTGTAACCCATCTTGGTCATCAACTTCCTGCCAATACCCTTGGTGTGCCTTTCAAAGCCTCCAATCTCAGAGTTATGATCACTTTCCACCTTCTGTTTTGATGCAGAAGACTCTTCCAGCCAACCACTTTGGTTGCTAGGACCATTGAAAAGATTTAGGTACTCCATATGTCAACAAAAAGAACATTGACCAACATTCTCCTGACTTGAGCCATAATTGGCCCACTTCCCATGACCACAAGCAAATCCTGACTTCAGACTCTTTGTAGTGGAATTTGCTGCAGATGATGCATCCAAGCTGTCACATGGAGTGAGTGGAGAGTATGAGGAAGTATCCTTCGAATGCGGGAAAAATTCACAAATGCCAACATTCTCTGATGTAGGAGGACTCCTCCTGTGCTGCTCTTCCATGAGATTTTATAACTTTGCATGCAACTCCTAATTCTCTTTGTTTGCCTTTTCAAGAAAACCTATGAGCTCAACATTGTTAGACTGAATGCGTTGGTTGGCTTCCTCCAGCTCCCAAAGCTTGTCAGCCTTGTCCCGGTGCTCTCAATAGAGTTCTTCAACCATTCTCCTCGTGGAAAAGATATCATCCACCATGGATGTAGATAGAGACAACGTCACCCTAAATGATTCTCCTTTCTCTGGTGCCATCTCTACTTCTGAACTCCAAATGTCCACCTGCCAACTTACACACTGAAAACCAACAAACTATTAAACCGACAAACTGATTAACTAGCAAGCTGACTAACAATCACTTCTGCAAAACCAACCAAACTGGGCTCTGATACCACTTGATTTGAAAGTGGAACGGATCTATGACAAATGTTGCTAAAGTGAATGTACATAGAGGTGAACAAATCCTTAATGCCTTAAACTTAACTGAAAAGACATTAAATAATGGAGCAACATGAACAATAAAGAGAGAGAATTATAACACAGATCAAAGAGAGAGAAGAGGACACAAGTTTCATTACGGAGTTCATCCGAGTGGACTACGTCTCCGGGTCTAGCTCAAGTGACCAATCTATTGCTCTGAATTTATAGATCTCTATAGCCTATCCACAAAGTCATACAAAAGTCCCTCACTCAAATCACCTCACAAAAGCTCTCAAAGTGATTTACAATGAATAAGGAAACTGACTCTGCCTAAAGGATCTACTACAAGGTTAGAACATCATTACATCACAACTCAAACTCTCCTAATTCCCTCTCAAATTCTCTCACAAAAGGCTCTCAAAGACCAAGAAAATGAGATGGAGAGTTCCCCCTTATGCCTCCCTTGCCTCCTCCTTTTATACTAAAAAGATTAACCATTTTTGTCTTATAACCAAAAGATTACAAATCAGGATTATATCTCCAAAAATCCTTAATAATCCCCTTAATACCTCTTAAAATTTGGTTTTAAGCCCTTGACATTGATTCTTGGGCTAATTTGTTATTTGGGTTTTGTCTTTATTTATTTCAAAACCCAACTAATAACCTATTTTTGTTATTAATTAACAATTTGGGCTTAACTAACCATTAAATATAAATCAGCCCATATATAGCCAAATGCATCGCCAGTACAATGGTAGGATATATTTTAGTAGACCGGTGGGTCGGCGGTTCAACCCCCGCCGACCACGTTTTACCCAACGAATGCAATCTTGAACACAACAAAACAAACTATCACCCTATTTAGTTAGCGCGTAAAGCGTGCAATGCAACAACACAAACTATCCTTGGCATGAGGGATGTGGGGGGTTCGAATCCCCCCACACATTTTTGGCAAACCATTGTAACCGCATCGGAGGAGGAAGGAGAGGCCACGTGGCACCCAATCGATGTGCCACGAGGTGATACTTAATTTGCTGTTGAAGTCCAATCACTCGCTACATAACCAGTACGATCATGCTGACTGTGTTGCCACCATACACCACGTCATCTGTACGGTTGCTGATTGGTCTGCCACATGTCACGTGCTGGTTCATCCACGTCATTGTATGACCTGCATAGTCATCCACCATGCTATCGTATGGACTAAAATGTGTTAGCACCCGATTGGTCTAGCTCATCTTCTGTACTATATGAGATGCTTCGTCAGTATGCTGACATCATTGGTTGTACACCTGGTCCACCCTAGTCAACTGCAAGTGTGACCGACCATATCTTTGCCATCTGAGCTTTGTTTTCGACGAAATGAACACCATCAGGATCGTCTCATTGAGCTCTATGTCTTGATGCTGACTCAGTTGAATTCTAGATTGATCATTTTTTTGACTTTCTAGTTGGCCTCAGGTGCCTATTTGACCCGGACTTTGACTCGCAATATCTTTCATGTATGAGCTCGGATTTCAACGAAACGAACATCGTTGGGTTCTTGTCATCTAGCTCTTCGAATTGACATCACTTATGACCGATTTGAGTTGATCAAATTTTTGCCTTCTGATAGGCTCTTGGTCCAGGTTTAACCAAACTTTGATTGCCCATAAATCGGGCATACTGACTCCTTTTGAGCTAGTTCAAGTTGCATTGGAATAAGGATTATGAGCTCTACACCATGGTGTCAACTTCTCAAGCATTGGAGACAACTGAGTTTTCAAGGCTCATAGATCCTCCTGGATCATTATAGTTATAAACAAACAAGCAAATAAGATGTAGATTCAAATATAATATGGTGTCTTGTCAACATAATCTTCTTCATTTGTGTATTCAAGATCCTTTTTCAAAAATTCTTTAATCTACTATACATCATGATTTCTACATTCATTAAACTAAGTGAAAATTGCTCAATAAAAAAATCATTTAAATCACAAAGGGATGAACAAATCTCAAACCACTTAGTGAACTTTCTCAGTCAAATTAGGTCTTGTTGAGAGTTCTCATTTTGGGATTTCTCTTATGTACCCTTCAGGTGTTGTTATTGAGTCTCCTCTTTGAGATATCAAATAATCCCCAACGACTTACTCTAGAGTGACCCTAAGAAGTGGTATGTCATCTTTGGTGTTGTGTACCTATTTTGGTGCATACAGGTACAAGTAGTATCTTTTGATCTTGTGAATATGGTCAGTTTCTTTCCTTCCCCCTGATAATTTTGGATTTTTCCTAACACTCCATAATGTTGCATGTGATCTTTTCCTTTTGTATTGCAAGTTGAGAAAGGGACAAAAACTAAACACTACCATGAGGTAAGTATGCAAAATAATGGTTTGATGATCCATAATCCTCATCCCTCTCTCTTACTTAATTTTAGAAGATAATTCTTGATTAGTTGTGCAACACACATTTTTGGGGGGAGAAATATGTACATTCCCCTTTTTTCCCCATATTGCTATGAGTCAACATTTTGATTTTATGATGATGTAAAACTCCAAAAGCACCTTGTAGTACACCCAAGGGATTGACTAGTTACCAATTTACCTTATTTTTCATACCTCTAGGTAACCCACATAGCCTCCCTTAGCATGCCCCTAGGTCCCCATGCTCTAGTTTGCCTCTTTTTAGATTTACACGCCATTAAATTCTTTGGTTTCAAATAATTTTGCAAAATTGTGACTTACCACAAGAAATGACTATTGCTGCCATATCTCCATTGTTCTGATTTTTGGTGTGCAATGGTCTCATGACCACTATAATAGTTTTGTCAACCCTAATTTGTGGTAACTAATGTTTTCACCTAATGTGGGTGATTTTTTTTATCATTTCAACTTCCAACCTTTCAAATTTTCTTAATTTTTAATACATATTCTTGCTCCACAGGTTTATTAATCAACCCTCCCTCACCCTAGGCTCTTCTTAAACCAATTTTTTAAATTCTCATTTTCAAGGACCCTCACACAATTCAAGCACCATTTTATTCCAAATTCACCTACATTCTTTGCAAACTCTGACAAGCCTCATACTACCTAGCTACACCCTATAGGTTCTACTTGTACTAAAACTAGATGAAAACTACTTGTAAATGAATTATCATAGCTAGTATTTCTTGAAGATAAATTCAACCATTTTTATCATCAAATTACTTTGATCTACATACGTGTGATATACAAGTCAAATTTATTATTTGATTTGTGTTTTCTAATCATTTTTAGCAGACTATAATATATATTATTAGTATTGATTGGTGACAGTTTTAGAATTAGTTTTGTTTTATTTTATAGTTAGTTTTTCTTCATTCTACTTTAGTTATACTGTAATGATATGTTTTGTTACTTGCTTTGTTATTTCTTATTTGTACTATGTGTTGAGTGCTTCTAAGTTTCTTAGAATGCCTAAGATAGTTTCTAGAAAGTCCACAAGTTTAGAATATGAACTCTTTTCTTCCTTATTTGGTTGGGATTCTAAGCCTTAACCATCATTGCATCGATTTCCCCTTGTCCATCTTTGCACAAGGTTGGATTTTATTATCACATGCCTTCTAAGGTCTCCAAGCAATTTACTTCCCATTGTCTTATCTCTATGGCATCCTCTAAAAACCTACAAATTGATGTTTGACGTTGCTTCAAATTTAAATATGCTCAAAACCCAATTTTCCATTGAAACTATAGCCTTCTAAGTCTTACCTTTCACTATCCTTGAACTTTGGCAACCTAAACCAAGTTTGAAACTCACCCAAGGCATTGCTACAACAACACAAATACGTGTAGTTCATTTTATTATCAATCTATAGCCTTTTGGGCCTTACTACCCATTATTCCAACAATATTTTAAACCTTGCAAGGACATTCTTACTATTTGTCCAAGAATACCCTAGCATTGCACAATATTTGAAATTGTGAAATAATAATCTTGCCTACCCACATTAGCTAGAATTCATTATTTTGGAACATTCCAACCTTTCTATCAATCATTAACATATTTATGCTTGCCAACATATTAGTTTTGATGTAAATTTCCATTGAGCATTGATAAATGATTAAATCCCTACAAATCATTGGTAATTGAAATTTGGTTGAATACAATTTGCATCTTAGGTTACTTTGCATAGTAAAATGTAATAAATACCATTACAAATAAAAAATACATTAGTGTCATATCATTTTGTCATTGTGAATTTTATTTTCTTTCTCTTCTATAATTATTATTTTTATTGTTTCATTGAAACATAATTGTTGAATACATTGCATATGGTGAATACACATAAGAAAAATCATATAGGAAATGTACATTTAGATAGTGCATTCATGCCAAACAAATTTTAACTTATTGTTACATTGTTAAATTACTTTAATTATTGCACTAACTAGCATCTGTAAACACATTAAATAATATATTTTTTTGATAGAGATATGCTAAAACAAAAATATTAGTTAGTCTCTTGTTGTGCATCCTTGCACATTCATTTGATCTAGGATTTAAAAAAAACATAATTGAGAAGCTACACGAATGGTTTTCCCCTTTCTTTTTTTGTTCTCCTTCTTGAACAACTTTAAGCACTTGGAGATTAGCTAAGAATTACCATACTACCATCGACATTGAGGCTTACACCTTTCTCCCAAGGTAGATTTAGGTGCTTAAAATTATGCCTCCCATTAGTGAACTCTTGTTGTCTTCTAAACAAATATAGCAAGGACCTCTACCTATTCATCCTCGAGGATCTCTATTGCACCTTCTCTTTCCACAACCGTGATTGGAGCCTCCATAGTACACTTTGAAGCCTAAAGAACATCATTGATCCTATCCATAAGCCCCTTACCTTGATTTTAGTCTCCTTGGGCAATTTATGGATCAAGTCCCTTGTGGTTGATTATGTTTTATCACACTAGTGAAGTCATTAAACCCACTTGGTGAACCTTGACTCCCCATAAAACTAGATATACTTCTTTCATTCACCAAGCTAACTTGCCCCATCATAACAAGATGAATCAAACTTGACTTCTCTTATTGAAACTTTTTTCCATGTAGTCCTAGATCTCTAGTTTAACTCCTCTTTTGGATCTCTACCTAGAATTATATGGCTTGCTTTTTAGCACAACCCCAAGAAGTAGTGTAGAGTGGAATTTCCCTCAAATGATCTTCTACATGTGCACAAGTTTAAGAACACACAACAAGTTCAAGGCTACAAATTTCCAAAATCAAGGCCACATGTGTGGTTCTAAACCTTGACAAGTTGCATGATTCTAATTTGTCAGAGTTCTACTATTATAGATTTGATAGCAGAAGTCAAAGTTTGATTATGAAGTGCACTTTACATTAGAACATCTATTATTGTATAGAGAAAAAACTCTATTCTTCTTTATTGATTTTAGTGTTTATCTAGTATATATTTTAGTGCTTGTTATGACTTAACTCTTTTATTTAGATTAGTCATTATGTGGACCATTTAATTGATTGATTAGCTTAATATAATTAAAGGATTCATTTTTATTTCATCAATACTAAATAATCTAAAAAACCACAAAAAAATAATACAAGAGAATGAGATAATATATAATGATATTCATTAATTATCACTTTTAGGATTTAATTTATAAAAGAACTTCATTGAAATTCTTAATTTAATTAATAAATTTAATAAATAAATTAATTATTGAATATTTTTTGGAGCACCTCCCATAAGGTGCAAGAATCCCTCTCCTTTGGATAATTTAATGCAATGACTGAAAATTATTCTTTCTCCAAAATTCATTGGTGATTTTTTTTTTTGTTAACGACAGGGGTTATCCTTGCGACCCAGTCCAATGTTTAAGAGGTTGAGCTGAGGCGAGACTAGATCCAATAGCCCGCAAACCAGTCCCAACCGGGTAAACCAGGAAGTGAAATCGAACCCAAAACCAACGGAAAGCAAACCCCTAGCCCAAACCAACTCCGCTATCGTTATGGACGTTTTATTGTTGCTGTTAATTCAAACATAATTTCTAAATAGAAAACAATAAGCACATAAAAAAAATTAGGAGCTTTATTGGGGCAGGTGGTCACTAAGAGAAATAAATAGAAAACAGTTAAACACATAAAAAAATAAAAATTAGGAGCTTTATTGGGGCAGGTGGTCACTAAGAGAAATAAATAGAAAACAGTTAAACACATAAAAAAAATTAGGAGATTTATTGGGGCAGGTGGTCACTAAGAGAAATAAATAGAAAACAGTTAAACACATAAAAAAAAATTAGGAGATTTATTGGGGCAGGTGGTCACTAAGAAGTTTTATTGCTGCTGTTAATTCGAACATAATATCTAGATAGAAAACACAAATAAAAAAACCCGGATGAAATCAACACATAATTAAAAACCAGAAGCCTGCATAATTTGAGCCCTTCTCTGCTCGAGTGAAATTCTCCACCGCAAACCATAGTCACTCATATATTGTAAATGAGTATTCTAAAATTTGACATCGATTAAAAACTACAATGGGAGCAGCGTTGCCTTAAAAAATAGTTGCATAAGGGGATAGTTGTAGTGCGAGGGGGATGAAGATTGTCACTTACAATGTAAATGGACTTCGCCCGCGCATACGTTCTCATGGCTCCCTCTCCAAATTCCTCAATTCCCTCAACGCGGAGATCATATGCCTCCAGGTACATTTCGTTTTCCATTCTTTCTTTGCTCAAAATAAAAAGACAACAGTCACAGATTTATTATAAAACAGTGCAATGAAATAAATGAAAAATGAATTATTCAATTATACTACCACTAAATAACAGAAGTTAAGACATTATAAACAATTTAACTCTTCTATAGAATTCAACAATTGTAAACATGAATAGTAGTGCCTCAAACATAAATACTACTACCATTGAATCAAAATAGCAAAAGCTCAAATCAATTCAACATTAAGAAAACCACAACACATCACCACTGCAGAATTTAAATTCTTTTCTTTATGAGATTTACAAAACTAACTAGTATTTTTATCGATATTAACAATATAATATTTAAAATCTAAGCCAGCCAGCCCTAACCGCGTCTGCGGCGACCATTGGACAACATAAAAGGCGCTAGGAGGAGAACTCCAGGACCGTAGAGGATGAGAGAATGGCACTTTTTGCATTCTAGTTCACTATGGGATGCTTCACAATTTCACAAATGAATGACTCCTGGAAAAACACGGATCACGAGAAGCGTCACGAACATTGAAAGATATATATTGAAAGCTCAAATGATAGAACTAGCCTGGGAAAGCGTGAGGTGAGATGGGGACATGTTTCCATCATCTTGATGATAGATCACGGAGGGTGATCCTAAACATTGATGAAAAAAACACGGACACAATCTAATCCAGAAAAAATTGACAATAATCTTCATGGATTGTAGAAATCTGTTCTCATTAACTTGAGAAGTCTATAAACAGTAACTAAAGGTTTAATTTTGAAAAGCTATCAAATGATCTGACACCACATGTAAGAGCTAGAAAAATACAATAAAACTAAAAAACAGAAAATTATTGTTTAAAAGGAGAAATATGCAGAAGTAAATTACAGAAAATCCATATGATGAGAAGAAAAAGATCTCAACTTCAAGCTAGAGAACAGAAAACCATTACGAAGAAAAACAAGTTATCACCAAAAGGTAAGATTCTAAATTCTATCAGAATAAACGTAATAAACATTTGCCCTTTTAAAGGGGTATTTTTTAAGATTTTAAAACCAGTGGCCCAAATTTTTGTAGGAACTTGGTTGTGTTGCTGACAACACACAGGACTAAATGAGAATATGACTAAGAATCAATACCCTATTTCACGTGTTAATAAGTAATTGGATAAATTGCATTGGGCTGCTCTATTCATAATGATCGATTTATGATAATCTCATATGATCATGTTCACTTTGAGTTTAAGGTAATTCCTTTTAGGTTTCAAACATGGCAGCACCTTCCAACTTCATGTGGACTGTATTTTCCAGCCTGATTTAAGGAAGTTCATGCTTGTTATTTTTGATATGTTTTGAGCTACAGTAAGAATACCCATGAACTTCTTGTTTTAGAATACTTTAGGAAGTTTTAGATAAAGAATTGAAGAGTGACTCTGCAAAAAAGTGAACTTGTGAACTAGGGGCATATCATCACCATAGAAGGGTTGAAAGTAGATCCCACTGAGATAAAATCAATTGTGAATTGGCTAAGGCTAAAAAATGTAACTCTGTGAGTGTTTTCAAGTTTGTGTAGTGTTTGGGGTTCAATAACATCCTGTGAGAAATCTTGTCCTCAAATAAGAGCCACTGTTCAAACCTGCGTTACACCCTAGTGCTAGGTTGATGTTGTCTTATTTGCCAACGTATTCAATGCATGGCTTTCCAAAACAGTGACTTTATTAAGAAGACCTGCTTTTGAAGGCCTCTTTGTTTCTCATTTTCAAAGAAAGATCCGAATGCTCTCAATTCTGCATCCCATAAATAGGGGTTAGGGTTCCATTTTGTATCCATCGTAAAAGTAAAATTATATACATACAATTCTAGGTTTTTACCTTCCTCTATGCTGGAGAAATATGCATGGCTGAAGGTTTTTGGTCTGCTTCCATTCCAAGGCAGCCCAGACTCAATCATTTCCTATCGATATTTGTGATGCACCACTACTCTTGAAATTACATTGCATATGGGCTGGCAGATGGCATGCAAGCATGGGAGAAGATAGATGCTACGCCTATTCAACTGTTGATTTTAGGGCTGCAATTTGAGTCTTTTTCCTTCAGTTGTCCTGCAGGTTCTTCTTCTGTTTCTTGTAGCCTCTTCCATAATGCCTTGTTTTTTTTTATCTTCAACAGTTGCTCATCTTTGCACCATAACTGATGCACCATTTGTCACTCGGCTTTTGAATTTTATTCTCATGCTCTATGTAATGGTTGCTTTGGGAGGATGAGGACTTATTCCTGCAGCACTGGCAAACTGTAGCTGCAAAACCCTGGCTTAGATCTCAAGAGATTTTGCTTGTTCCTCAAGTTTTCCTTTAGCCAGGGCCAATTCATCATTTGGTTGGGCATTTTGTGTTTTAAGGGTCAGTCAAGAACATGTTCACTTTATTCTGTCCAGCAGCTGGTTGCCTTAGTTCCACCCATTTGCAACATGCTTTAGTCTCAAGATTTGGTGGAGAGGTGCTCTAGGAGGTTGACATTTTCCCTATCATCATAAGAATTCCTACGCAAATTTAGCTAGCACCTCTTTGGCCTGTTGGTTCTTGCAGCCTCTGCTAGAGCCCTCATCCTGCAACACCACCATCTCTTGCTCCAGGTTCTGGACCTGTTGCACATTCAACTTCTTTTGCAAGTTCTGCTTATGCTGCAATTTATGTGGTTTGTTGCCCTTGAAAATTGACAAGGATGTCCCAAGTAATTGGGGGTTAGTGATGATTCAGTGCTTCTGTAAAGACAAGTTTTATAAGGCCATGGCAGGCCACATGTTTAACCATCTCCTTTTGAACTTCAAAAGGCCATTGTTCACAATAATTTCAGGAGGAAAAAGGGCATGTTTACTCTCTTGTTATGCCACAAATGAATAAGTAGTTGGAAGTGATAACCAAACAGTTGAAAGAGCCTTCCTTCACATGTAATAAATTGAATTATGTGAGGGTCAACTTCGCATCAGAGTATCGGGAGTGAGATGTGCTGTGTGCTCTGGCTCAATTTCACTGTATTTTCTCCTTACTGTAAGAATTCTTTGTGCAGTTCCTCTGCATGCCCCTAATTTGGAACTGTTCCTCTCCATCCCTGGAAAGCCCTGTGACACTGGAAATGAGTTACTTTTGTAAGTGTAACCATAAGTCGATGGCTGGAAACCCATACACTTTGAAAAACTGAGCAAATTTCAGGGCTATATGAATTTTGGTCATCGTGGCCTTGGAATTGATCAAAGAATTGAAGCCTATAACTATCCTAAAAAATCTGCTGTGCATTAGGGTTCTGATGGATTTGCTGCATGCCAGTAGCTTCCAATTGTTTGAGATCGCCACCCGTGGTGACCATATCTACTGTAAGAACACAAAAACCTAAAATAGGGTCTAGAGAATGAAAACCCTTGGTGCTATGTTGTGAGTGCTGCTGGTGAACGATGAAGATCGAATTCAGTGAGCTCTTGCTACACAATGTTGTGGGAGAAATATTAGGCAAATACACAAATAATGTGTGACATTCAACAAATAAAGCCATTATAAGCAGTATTTCATCTCCATTATACTAATGCACTGTCATTATTGCCCTTTCATCATGTTGTGGCATCACCATTATACTACATGCGTCAAGTGTGATTCAGACAATGCTGTAATGTGGCAGGTGTTGCTTGAGTTAGCTCTGCATGTGAAAACTAAGCTGCATATGTGGCAACTATTTTTGGAATAAGGAGTGGAAGGGAAGGTGGTAGGTTATGGTAGGGGTGTTAGGAGAACGCTACTCAGTGAAAATTTGTATTAAATTGAAAGAATATAACTATACAATGATACATTTTAAACAGAAAAGGGTACAAAGCCAGAGATTATGTAATGTCCCTTACCCAGCCTTGTCCTAGAATTCGCTTGTTTATTAGGTTTAGGGTTTCCTTTTTCCAAATGAATGTCCTTCTAATGTAATAACCCTAGATTGGAATCTGTATTCACCATATTAACAACATATTTGTTAGTATTAATATCTAGATATCCAAAATATATTCATAATCATAAAGCAACTATGAAGACATATGAGGAGTGCCATAGGTGGATCCACCTTGAAGCCCTCAAGTCAAGATCAAGATGTTGTCCATCACAATCCTTCTTGCCTAGTGGCTTCGTACCTGCATACTCCACTCATGGCAACACCTCGGAAGACACTCGTCCTATCAGGGGAGAGGAACCATAGAGTTCAAGTGGCCTAAGGCCTACCACCTCCTATTGCCCAACCCTTGCTTCGGGCCTGTGGGGCTGAACCTTAGGTGGGACCCCCACCCCTCCATGACCCAACCCTTGTCTCGGGCCTGTGGGGTGGATTCCTAGGTGGGGTTTTTAGGCAAACCGACTTACTCATGATTCGCTCTTCTTGATAGGTTCACAAGCACATAGCAGACAATCTTTATATAATCACAGAATATGTAGTTATCACTGATTACTTTGTAACTCCATCCATTATGTTTTGAAAGTATTTAACATGAGTGTATAATCAAATGAGCCCTATCATGGCAATGTTTCAGAGTGCAGAAGTAAATGTGGCAATATTAGTATATATTTGTCAATCTTTATATTCTTTCTATCCAAGATACATGACAATACATTCTAACAGATCCAGCATCAGTTCAATATAATTACAGTCTACAGAGTCAGGCATTAATCAAATATAGATGCAGACTAAACATCACTAAATTCATTATGAAGGTATGCACGATATACTGGGGTTGGAGCCATGGTTATTGAGCAAATATCAAATCTACTTTTAGAATGATTGTAGTCATGGTCATACTATAGAAAGATAATGATCAGATCATCTAGTTTTTATCCTCAATTCCAAATGGAGGACAATCCTTTATTTGCATATCCCTATCAACATTTCTTTCTCCTGATATGTAAATAGCAACATGATCATATATTTGTTTAAAAAGGAAAGGCATTCGCTAAATTCAATAAATCAGAATAAATTTAGAAATCAGAATTACACTTTCAGAAATGCAGCAGTCTTGACTATTCAATTATATTGAATGTAAATGCAGTTTGCTGTAATGTCCCCCTTTTCGGCGTGATCTTGTTTGATGGTGTGTTAGCCTTTTCTTGGACCCTCGTGGGCTAGCTGGATTGGTTAGAGGGTCAGTGGTGTTTTCCAGAGGAGTTGATCGTTCTCGTTTTCAGAGCTCAGTGGTTGGTTCACAGTGGGCCTTGGCAGTTCAGGAGTTGATAGCTTCTAACGACACAAAATTCTATGGAGATTTGAGGAAGTTATGCTTATTTAAGTGATTTAAGTTATTAATTAACTTATCATTATTTTATAAAGTCAAATTGACTTTATCATTTTTATATCACTTAAATATTCATAAAAAGGGTGATTTAAAATTAAATCACTTAATCATTTAAGTGGGCGCCAAATATTAAGTTCTTAACTATTGAAAAAGACTTAATATTATTTTAAAAGATTTAAATGATGAAAAAGGCATATCTTCTTGGAAATGCGTGCCTTTTTGGTATAAAGGCATTTTTGGCAATGAGAACATTATTCATGATTATTTCGACTTTGCCTTTGGTTTCCTCCTGTGCTTTCACCTGCGATCAGGGTTTTGAGCAATCTTCCATTGGAGAACGATATCTCTTCAATGTTGAGCACTTTTGAGACTGTGAGAGACCAGTCAAATTTGTGCAACTAGTGAGAGCTTCATACAGAGGTTCTACATGCTTCAATCAGGGTTTATTTATTTAGTATTCAGTTGTTGGCAATAAGGAAGAGGGTTACTTCATCCAGAGTCACCATCTTCAGCAGATTTGCAGCTACAGGTTGGATTCTTCAGAGACTTCATTGGGCCGTACCATTTGCATTGGGATTTGTGCCTCTTTGGAGAAGGGCGTGTGAAGCTAGAGACTAGGGCGCTTTCCTTTTGGCTCCTGTTTGAGCTTCATCATGGGAAGCTATCACTATTACTGCACTGTATCTGGTTTCTGAGAGGGAGAAGTCATTTCTGGAGGTTAGGCGTCCATTTATTCTTGGTTGGCGAGTTGGCTTACTTTTTTATATAAAATATCTGGAAACATTCTGGTACGTTTAGCACTTGTGATCCATTGGTTATTGTTTAATAATACCTGCTGCATTTACATTCTGTAGAAATTAGCTCTACTTCTCAGTTTATGAGCTTTATATGATGCGCCCCTTCTCTTCTGTCTATAAACTTTCTCTCAAAAAAACAAATAAAATACATTAAGACTTAAGAAATCTTGGGGTTTGAGTTGAGAGCCAGCAGGGCTCATCACAGTGGTATCAGAGCATATTAATCCTGCCAGCTTGTGTGAAAAATAATTCTATGTGGCCACACCAGAACAGGTTTGACAGGCACTACACACGCAGGGGCCCTGGAATTCAGCGAAACACTTTTGAACCTTTTCAGGCAATTCCATTGTACAAATAGGAAGAGGATTTTGATTTTGATAATATGGCTGAAAGGAATGATGATGCTCGTCTTAATGACGAAGACTGGGAAGCCAGAGAAGTTCTGAGAGGAATGGTGGCAGGTCAGGAAGAGGTGGCGAACATCCTCCAACAGCTAAGTATCAACGTCCAGAATTTGAGTATTCAGAGAAGGCCGAATTGAGATCCGGATCAGGAAGGTAGTGTACATGGAGATAGATAGAGGACAGTTACTCCAACACGCACCTATGACAAGCCTACTCGGCCAACATTTATCATAAATGATCTTGTTGAGGAGAATGCGGCTGAGGGAGGTGATGTGAATTTTGCAGATAATATCATGTCACAGCATGATGAGTGGGATGCTTTGCCCCAAAGAGTTAAGGATCACCTTAACTTCGATAGATTTCTGAGCCAAAAAAGAGAGCATGGCAGGAACAGGACAAATAGGAGGCTTGACAATAGGTATAATGATCTAAGGCAGGTTACCAACAAACTTACCTTAACTAATTTTGATGGCAGTGGAAAAGTCACAGCTCGAGCCTGGGTGAGCAAACTAGACACCTTTTTGACACTACGTCCAATGGCTGAAGAGGATGCCATAAGATTTGCAGCACTTCACTTGGATGACGTGGCACATGACTGGTGGCACCATGGCATGGTCACACTCCATCATGATAGGATCACTTCTTACCAGGAATTCACTGACAAATTGGTTGAGAGGTTTGATAGGCGTGATCCAGAACTTTACTTCAGAGACCTTGCTTAGTTGAAGCAGTTGGGTAGCTTGGAGTCTTATATTGGTGAGTTTCAGAAGCTCTCGGTCATGGTTACCGGAGTCTCAGAGAGGAGACTTGTCATTCTTTTTGTAGAAGGTCTCCATGAGCCAATGAAAGGTTGGATCAAGGCATTTGATCCACCTACCTTGCACGAGGCTATGAGAAAAGGTCGTGGCATGGAACTTACAACTTCACGTGGTAAGTTCACTTCAAATGTAGAAGCATCTTCATCCTACAGTGACAACAAATTAGAATCTAAGAATTTAGAAATTGTTGATGATAAAAGGAAGTTTGTAGCTCCTTTGGATCGAGAGACAATCAATGATTTATGTAGGAAGAAGCTTTGCTTTTATTGCAAGGGTCTGTATGATTTTAATCATGACTGTCCCCTCAAGCCTAAAGGTCAAAATAGGCAAATGGAGTGGTTTTATGAGGATGATGATTTTGCTGATTTAACGGACCAGCAAGCTAGTATGGCGGATGGGAGCATGCGTTCTATCTTTCTTGTCAGTGAGGAAAGTGAGAAGATGGAACATGAAAGTTTTGAGGAGGATTATGATTCTGCTTTATTTTTCCAGGGGGTCAGGGGTGTTTGAGTGGGATTAGAACAGTTACGAGGCTCAGTTGATAAACAATCCTCTTTTTGAGGTAGATGTTTCATTGTCTCGTGATAACCCGCTCTTTGAGGTGGATGATGATTCTACTCTTGACCTTGATTTAGGGGTGAGCATTGATCGTAGTATCAGAAATTTTGTCAGTGCATCGGGATTTTAGATAGGGCTCGTTGAGGAGTTACATAAGGTGTACATGGTTAGGAGTATTCACAGTATTACTTTCAATCTTCATGTACATGATCCGTTTCAGATGCATAGTTACGGTATGCACGTGTTAGACATGTTGGAGGATAGCACATCTCGTGCAGTTGTAGGGAGCAAGTGTTGTCAGCGGTTTGACTTGCTTTCTTGTGAGTTCCTCTCTCCTGTGACAGATGGTCTTGAGATTGACAGAGTACAACATGATGATCCAGTTGATCAGCTATGGGAATTACGGGGGACAATTGATGACAGTAGGGACATTACACGACACTATCCTTGGGATCCTGGTAGAATGGTGTATTCGTTGCTGTTGAGATTGCTTGAGGACAAGCAATTTCACGGATGGCGGATTGTAATGTCCCCCTTTTTGGCATGATTTTGTTTGATGGTGTGATAGCCTTTTCTTGGACCCTCATGGGCTAGCTGGATTGGTTAGAGGGTCAGTGGTGTTTTCTAGAGGAGTTGATCGTTCTCGTTTTCCGAGCTCAGTGGTTGGTTCACAGCGGGCCTTGGCAGTTCAGGAGTTGACAGCTTCTGACGGCACAAAATTCTATGGAGATTTGAGGAAGTTATGCTTATTTAAGTGATTTAAGTTATTAATTAATTTATCATTATTTTATAAAGTCAAATTGACTTTATCATTTTTATATCACTTAAATATTCATAAAAAGGGTGATTTAAAATTAAATCACTTAATCGTTTAAGTGGGTGCCAAATATTAAGTTCTTAACTATTGAAAAAGACTTAATATTATTTTAAAAGATTTAAATGATGAAAAAGGCGTATCTTCTTGGAAATGCGTGCCTTTTTGGTATAAAGGCATTTCTGGCAATGAGAACATCATTCATGATTATTTCGACTTCGCCTTTGGTTTCCTCCCGTGCTTTCACCTGCGATCAGGGTTTTGAGCAATCTTCCATTGGAGAACGATATCTCTTCAATGTTGAGCACTTTTGAGATTGTGAGAGACCAGTCAAATTTGTGCAACTAGTGAGAGCTTCATACAGAGGTTCTACATGCTTCAATCAGGGTTTATTTATTTAGTATTCAGTTGTTGGCAATAAGGAAGAGGGTTAGAAATACTAGATAACATTCTAAATGACAAAGGTCACCTCAACTTAAGACAGGTCTCGGATACGAAGGTAGTCAATCTACAAAGGAGACACAAGATAGCAAATCCTAGCAATGCTAAACCTAAAAGCTATGTTGATGCTATCAAGAGCCCTAGTAAAGGAGAATGTAGTAAAAGGGAGGAAAATCAAGTCCAACAAAAGGTAAACAATGCTTCGACTGAGAAAAGGAACATAACAAGAAAGCCCATTCTGAAAAGACAATTTCAGCCAAACAGGTTATATCACTCCTTTGGTTATTGTTACTCTTGCAATAAATTTGGTCACAAAGCTAAATTTTGTAGAAGCTCTAAATCTAAAGGATGGAAGAATATTTTTAGTAGATTTGAAAATAGAAGTTAGAATTCATTTGCTCCCCTAAACTTTGCTGTTGAGTTTTTCAAATGTAATACTTTCAGGCATACAACAAGACATTGTAGAACTATCTTTGCAAAATCTCCCAAAATAAGTCAAAAGGAGGAAACTCTACCCAAATCACATGGGGAGTATGAAAGTTTGGAAGCAGAAAAGGAGAGAAGAGAAGGAAAGATCCATGCTTGTTCAAACAACATTTCATTTGCAAAATGAAAAGGATCAATGGTACATTGATAGTGGATGCTCAAATCACATGACTGGAGACAAAAGTAAATTCATCCACCTACAAAATATAGATGGAGGATTGGTAAGATTTGGAGATAACACTACAACCAAAATTGCAGGGAGAGAAATTTCATGTCTAGACAATTGCCGAACGAAAACAAATAATGTCCTCTATGTCGAAGGCCTGAAGCATAACTTGTTGAGTGTAAGTCAAATGTGCAATCAAGGTCATACCTTGATCTTTCATGAAGAAGGTTGTGAGATTAAGAAGGATGGAAGATGTGTTGCAAATGCAAATGCAAAAGCACAAATGTAAGAGTTGATGAGGAAAGGTACTACAAAATTAAAGCACCTAAGTTTGATTATCAAGAAGAAGAATGCTGCAAGGAGGAAGAGGAAGAAGTTGTGGAAAATAATGAAGTGAAAAGTACAAAAACTCCAAACAAGACACCCTTTAAGGCACAAAAGAGACCATCCAAATTTGTGCAGAAAAGTCACCTTGAAGAGTTGATCATTGATGATAGGGTTAGATCTACAAGAAGAATGATAAATTACTAAGAAGAAAGTAATATTGCACTACTATCCGAAATTGACTCCAAAACCTTCAAGGAAGCAAGTATAGAAAAGAGTTGGATTAAGGCAATGAATGAGGAATTAAACCAAATTGAGAAGAATAATACTTGGGAACTTGTCCCAAGACCAAAAGAAAAAAATGTAATTGGTACCAAATGGGTTTTTAGGAACAAACTCAATGAGGATTTACAAGTGGTGAGAAATAAAGCAAGGCTAGTTTGCAAAGGCTATGCTCAGGTTGAAGCTGTAGACTTCGAAGAGACATTTGCACCAGTTGCTAGGATGGAGGCAGTTAGGATGTTCTTGGCTTATCTAAGTCATAAGAACTTTAAAGTATACCAAATGAATGTTAAGTCTGCCTTCCTAAATAGAGACTTAGAGGAGGAGGTCTATATTGAGCAGCCAGAAGGATTTCTATTATCAGAAAACAAGGATTATGTTTGCAGATTGAAGAAAGCACTTTATGGTTTGAAGCAAGCCCCAAGAGCATGGTATGCTAAGCTTGACAAGTACCTTCAACAAGGGTTCAAAAAGGGAGTGGTTGACAACAACTTATATATCAAAACTCTAGGAGATGATCAATTGATAGTAGTTGTATATGTGGATAACATTATTTTTGGAGGCTTTGAAGGCAAAAATAATGTGTCAAGAATTTGCTATGATGATGCAAAAGGAGTTGAAAATGTCTGTTGGGAGAACTATCCTTCTTCCTTGGCTTACAAGTTTCACAATCAAATAAAGGAATCTTTATATCTCAAACCAAGTATGTGAAAGAAATGTTAAAGAAATTTAGATGGAGGACTGCAATCCTGTAAGTACCTCCATGGTTACAGGTTGTAAATTAAGCAAGGAGGATGAATCACTAGAAGCAAATCAAACGCTCTATAGATCAATGATTGGGAGCTTGTTGTCCTTAATTGCCTCAAGACCAGATATTATGCAAGCTGTTGTTGGAATGGTGGCAAGATTTCAATTTGCACCAAAGGATTGGATTGATGAGTTCATCGTCAAAGGAAAATAAATTCTAACACGAGTCTTCCAGCTGAGATACAAAGCTCATGATTTACGTCAAGGTATCCAGGATTTTGAGCAGTTGATAGCCGAGTTCAAGCCCATGCACGAAATCATAATTGCAGATTTAGAGATGGCTTATGGCTCTACAATGGCAAGAGAACATAAAAGACAAATCCTGGAGTGGAAAGAAAGTCATCTTTTCAAGGTAAATACGTATGTTAGAATATTTGAGGAGTTTGCAGTGTATATACAAAGAGTTATTAATACTCTTAGGTTCATCAGAGAACTTGTTGCAGCAATTCCTTGTCAGTATTGCCTTAAGGATGGTTCATACATTGGGCTTGACGTAGTTCAAGAAGAGTTTCAGAGTATCTTGCATGGCAACAATGGCAGTGTTGGAAGAATGAAGATGATTTCCATGATGTCAGCACAGTTCGATAAAGCGGCGAATGAGAGTGAAGATTTCTTGAGATCTATTGCAGATGGTGAAGAAATCTTGGAAAAGCGGCATTTTGCTATTAATAGCATCAATACTCCCACCACAGATGAAGTTGCTCGCTTTTTAGCGGATGTGATCGAGATTGAAATCTGCTTTCTTCTAGAAGCTTCTTCCACCCTTTCTTTCTATTCTTGTCTCAATTCTTATCCATTCTTTGAGGATATAAAGAAAACAATTGTAACAAGTTGTCACGAGTTGGCACTTTCCATTTTAGATGCTTTCTAGGGTTTAGATATTTTATCTTTTATAGAATTAGAAATAAAGCTTGCATGTTGGCAAGTAGTAGTTGTAAAAGCAAGGAGATTTTAGGGTTCCCTACTCCTCTGCTTACTTATAAATAAGAGCAGTGTTTGCTTTTTTTTCTTTAACCGTGCTTGTGATAACAAAATCGCTGAGCTTATGCCTTCATGTTTGTTATCGTTTAGTGTCAGTTCACTTTGTGTAAAAAGCAAGTTTGCATGCCTCCTTAGCTGCAAATCGTTGTTTAGTGCATGTGTTATGTGTCAATTATAATCAGGTTGATCGCATGTTGCAAGTATTTTGCTACAACTTGCTGTCCCGAAATTGTAATCTTTGTTCCAGAAGTTTGAGTAAATAAAATCTTGAAGCTTGCTTTGCTGCCCTCGATATAAATATCTCAAATTTCTGTTTATTGTTTTGTGTTAGAAGTGTGAGGAAATAAAATCTTGAAGCTTGCTTTGCTGCCCTCGAAATAAAGTCTCACATTTCCGTAATACTTTTATGATCTCTTTTTCAGCTTGCCTTTAAATGTATGGTGAAGAAAAGTTTGTTTAAGTATCTTTGTCAGAAAATCAATCTCGTCCATTTCTAGACTCTCTTGCTCTGCGTTTACTTGAGAGGATAGAAATGTTTTAAGCGTAGGTTAAGTTGTAGCTGTCTAGTTTCATTAAAGGGAAAACCTCAGCTGCAACATCTAGTGTTCTATAACCTTGTGTTCTCGCAGTTGAATCAAAAAGATAGGCAAAAAATTAGTTTTAGTTTACTTTCTTTATGCAACTCAGCAAAAGAGAGAGCTTCCCCTCCTAATTCGAAGAGCAGTTTACCGCACATAGCTGTCCGTTTCCAAAGCGCATTCCAGAGGTGCGATTTTGAAACGCCAACAAAGCCAAAATCATAACATCAACGCTCAACCTCCAAGTGTCAAAAGGAAGGTCCCAAAGACACTAGCACACCCAAACCACTGCAATCAAAATGACATCATTTGAAATAATGCATATCATCTTCGTGAAGTAATTGTAGTGAGTGTCACTCACCGAAGTGGAAGCAGTAAATGAATGAACTGTGTCCGGAAAAACGCTCTCAGCCAACTACCTCAAAGCTTGCCCAAACTCAAAATCAATTTGGTCATCAAAGGGTGCCATCATAACCAACGAAAGAAAGTAAGGGCAGCAATAATCAAACTCAAATCCTAATGAAAACATAGGAGAGATGAGTATGGAGGTAGCAACATAATCATCTCCTAGGACCAAATCATCATTGCCATCCATGCTCAACCATGAACTACTCAGCTGCTGAACTAAAGAAACCATCCCACTCATCTGCGGATCCAAATCCGAAATCATATGCAAGCTGATCGGAAAGTGGACAGCGGTACTAAAACTGGAAGTTGACCCACAACTCCAATCTTGAGACAACATTTCATGACTAGAAACTGCACCTGGGTCCCAAACCTTACTATTTTCACCCAATGCAATGCCACAACTGGGAGTAATCCCATCATCCAACTCAAAAAACGGATTGTCATACGTCATATCAGCATCTACGTCAAACAAAGGATTATCAATAAACTGAAGATTATCCTCAACTCCCAAATCAAACCAATCCTCTTGCTGATCCGAATTCCTATTTTCTAATTTTATGGGACAATGGGCAAGATCATACTCCTCCTGAATGAAATCAAGCTCCTCCATTACATGTTTGATCTCCTCCCTTTCTTTGTTCTTCTGCTCTATAAAATGTTGAGCCTCATAAAGCCGATCGATTGCTTCAAGAAGTGCCCCTTGGACACTTTCCAAAGCGACCTTTGTAGAGTTAAGCTCAATGGTGAGCTCATTAACCTCTTCCCTTAACTGCTTAGATGCAGACAAGGTTTCATTTGCAAACTTGGTAGCTATATCTCTATCATGCATCATGTGTAAGTAAGCTGTTTTAAATTCTTCCATAGAGCTCTTCAATGTATGTAAATCAGAAAATGAAATATTAAGCTCACTTTGCCCTCTTGATGCACTTTGAATTAAACTTTCCACATGCATATGTTCACTATCCAAACGAGATAAAATGTGCATGTCATTTTCAGCAGACACCCAGAGTTGTTTTTTCCAATCATGATCAAGCATGGGTAACGAACTACTGCTATGTTGCATGCTAAAATCAAAACTATTATACCTGTTATCAAAGTCTCCATCGCTATCCCAAATTACTTGTGCCACTCCCTAATTATCCTCAAAAGAAGATTGTGAATCTAGACCAACCAAGCTACAAGGTCTTTGTTCAAAATCAACTACCTGCAATGTGAAATCAGTTTCCCTTTCAAGAGTGAAAACATCACTATCAATGCCATCCTCTATGAATGGCTCTCGGGATGAAGTAAGGACATCATTACAATAAAAAAGAAATTCATCCCAATGTGGATCCTTGTCATACTTAGGTGCCAACACACCCGGATCCCATGTGTAGAAAGGTTGATCACTTTGTTTAGAGAATAAGTGTTCATTGTGCTCCTCATGAGTAGTTTCCTTTTTGAATAAGTCACTGTCCGACTCATTATCATTGAAAACATCATAAGCATCTCTCTCCATGGGCTTGATTTGGTAGTCTAACCCAAAGCCGCCTATGTCACCATTACCCACATGGGGTAAAGAATCATCATTAATAGCGAATTTGAAGTCATCATCTCTTTTTGTTTCGTCATGCCCATCATCTTAAGGTATCTCAACTTCATTGGATAGCTCTAAGGGAGTATACAAGGCTTCTGTTTTGTCATTTCCTTCTTGCACAACCTCATCTACAGCGGTTGCATGCATGATCAAAGAGTCATCTTGAGGCTCCGTCTCACCTTCATCAAGCTTTGAAGCAATCACTTCAACTGATTTTTCTGCTATGAACTCTTCAACCACCTGCTCTTCATTGAACCCATGAGGTTTCAACTTTGCCACCTCCTTAAAATGAATTTCTGGTTCCTTCTTGTCAAACCTCTCTGAGTCTCTTAGCAAAGTTAGTATAAGAAGTAATCTGAGCATGCCCCATTATGATCATCCCATGGTGCCACCACTTATATGCAACTCCATCAAGGTGCATAGTAACATATTTTATGGCTTCTTTCTTAGGCATGGGGTTGTTTAGATTGAAGTAGGTGTCCACCCTTTGAACCCATGCTCTCATTGAAATCTCACCGGACCCGTCAAAGTAAGGAATGCTAAGTTTTCCATCTTTCCTTTGTAAGTCATTATGATGTTCTCTACTGCCCCTATTGGGCATATGCCTCATCCTTAGATCTATATAATTTCGAAGTTGTATGTCATACTGGAAGTCAGGCCCTGCAGCTAACCAATCTTGTTTAAACTGTTTTTGTTGTTCAACTATAGTGAGCTCAGGATTTGCTGGTGCTTCTACTCTTGGTGGAAAAATGGGCATAAAGGGCCTTGCCATTGCTCCCCCATTCTGCTGATTACCAACTCTTTGCTGCCCTACTCCGTTACCTTGTCCCATTTGATCCATTCTTTGTATTAACTGTACTATTCGCTGATTGGTTTCAAGTGATTGTTGCTCTGCTCTAACTTGAACCCTAACCAAAACATCTAACAATAACGCCATTCTATTCGATGGTGCCTCATTTCTCTCATGTTCTCCTCTCTTATCTCCCATGTTTTCAGAGCTAGATGACTCTACTGAATGATTTTCTATCTAGATGACTCAGTTGAATAAGTTTTAGACCTAGATGAATCACCAGTTGATGATCAATGCTCCCAACAACTCTCTTCTTTCTTCCTAACCCTCTCTTGATATCTCCTTTCCCTATCACTGATGCTCATGAATCAAATATACCCACTGGATGGCAAGATCAATTGTGCTCTGATACCACTATAATGAATGACTCCTGATTTTTTTTATGTTTTCTTTCTTGCTGATTGAGTTTGTTTGAGAGAGTTTTATGCATTGAGTTTCATGTGCCATTCATGTTTTGAACTTGCATAAAGTAAATAATGCAAATTACATAAAATATAAGCAAATGCACTATGAAAGAGACCCTTGTAGAACTTCCAATATTCAGTTTTTAATGACAGAAAATTACAGTCCATTACAATACAGTTTCAAATCAGAATATAAGCAATTTTCAGACCCGAGAATAAGCACCAAACAACAGATTAATGACTTCCTCTTGGGCACGCTAATCACCAATGAATATGTTTTCAAACTCCTTGCTAATGCAACGCCAAACACCCCTTTTTAAGCTCCCAACAAAGGCAAATACTAAACGACACAGGGCTGACCAGAAGATAGAAGAAAACCCACAACTGAGGCGCTAGCAGCAGGAGGTCAACTTGGCCTAGAAAATCCAAAACACCTTAAAAAAATGCAAACCAATACTTGTTGTTGACGCCAAGTTGAGAGCTCTCCTTAGAGCCAAAACCCACAATGAGTTCCTAAGCCATTTGGGAGATATAAGCAAATAACCAGGTTCAGGTCCAGAAGAAAATATGCCTAAAAAATACTGAAACCTCCCCAAACTCCTTGAAATCCACGTCAAAAAGAGATTAAGCCATCACAAACCCAAACCAAACTGAAACACATAAAAAATGCTCAAAGATCTTCATTCTACATGACTGAAAACTGCAACTCGAAGCTCAGATTACGACTCCTGGATGGAACCACCCTTTCATCAGCTAGGGCAGGTCTTGCACTACTAAAACTGGTCCAAGATGTCAAGGGTTTTCATCCTCAACACTTAGTTTCAGACCTTCTGGCGAAAAACCAGCAACTCATATTTCCCTCAACTTTAAAAAGTGAGGGAAGGATTAGGGCAACTTGCATTTGAGTTTGAATATATTTCCCTCATTTCACTCTATAAAATGTCATGAAATTACTCCAAGGGGCATCCAACCTTTTGCCTCCAAAATTCCACTTTTGATTGTTAATTTAAAATTGACTTTTAGCCCAAACTAGGCGTCCCACCTTATGAGGCATATAACATTAGCCTTTAAAAATGATAAATAAACCTCTTTTGTTGGCATCCATTTGAAATACATGGCCTCTCTTTTAAAACAATGTTGTGCAATTAGGCCAAGGGGTCTGCTCATAAGGAAACTATTTGCACTTTTGTAGCCTTCTAAAACGACTTTAAAGTTATCACTTAGGCACCAAGGTACTTTTTAATGTCCCGTCCACCCCTCAACTTAAATTATAAAGTAACTTTATTTTCATTCACTTTTCGAAGAGGAGAAAAAATATTTAAATTTTCCAATCTTAGCGACCAAGAACCACAGCTGAACTAATGCTGCTAAGAGTAGCCTGACCAGGTCCAACTTCCAAAAATAGACTGACCAGGTCCAACTTCCAAAAATAGACTTGCTATTTTTAGTAAGTAAAAACATCAAAGACACAAGCTGGTAAGATAACTAATATGCCAATGAGCTCATTGTAGACAGTAAGCACTGGACTGGTTGCTTGCTAAAAATAGAAAGCCATGCTTGAAACACCGAAAAACCCCACAGTAAGGATTGACACAAGGCATTAAAACTCATCGGGCAACTTCCACACATTGCCCAAACATGAAACCCTACACTGCTCTACCTGCCGAACCAATTACTAAAAATAGCACTTACTAAAAATAGTAAGTATGTTAGAACTAGACTAATCCGAAAGAGGACATCGAAAATGGGGACATTACACTCCACTGGAAGCTCCCAAATTCCAATGCCACACCCATAATGGTACGACTAGTTGGAAGGATGGTACGACCAACAAATGGAAAACCAAATAGCAAACAAGCTATCACAAAACTCCTCTAATCTGCCACTATAAGCCTGGTATGCAATAGCCTCCTTAAACTGAAATATAAACTTTACAAACCACCAAACTCCAAATAAAACTCCGAGCAAGGCATCCAACACCAAGAGTTTGCAATCTAATTGAAATACTTGCGAATTTGTATCTAAAGAGATTTTTACAAATTTGTTGAATCCAACTATGAATGCACTGTGAAATACCTGTAAGATATCTCCAACAAATACCAGTGAAAGTAGATCTTTCACTATCATAGCTAGTCTTATTCAAAATGGTTTTCATCCTCAGGAAGGTTGAGATGGACCAAGTCGAAATCTCCAAAACCACACAGGGTTTTCTTAGAGAGAAATATGAAAAAATAATAAACTGCACATACCCAAATGAGCTCTCATAACCTCCTTTTATACTATTCCCACCAAAATCTCTTGAAGCTTCTATTTAAAATTCACTTTTTAATTTAATTCCCCTTTAGCTTTGAAAAATATCTTTTTATTAAAATAATGATAATTTGACACACAAGGTCCTGTTGTGACCTTTTTCACACATCACCCCATTCAAATGGGGACCCCCTAATTTTTTGCTCCATTCTGGTCTTTTGGCGTTGCGTCTCTCTCTCTCTCTGGTCTTTCCGTCCTTTCGGGGATGTCCCATTGTTTGACCTAGGTTGAAATATTGGTTAAGTCTGTGAAATTAGGGTTTCCTATCATCCAGGCTTTTTAAAGGTTAGACTGAGTTATCAAATTGGAATTTGAGCTTAGTACAACAATCATGAGGCTTCCAGCAGGGTCCCACTGAAATTTTATTGAATTCTGACCACTTACTATTTTTAGTAAGTGCACAATCTGGGATTGTTTCATCAGGATTTTGGAATTCTAACTATTCCATCACATTCAGGTAACTCTCAGCTACTTACACGTCAATTTTGGGCAGAATCAGACAACCTGCTATTTTTAGCAGTTCGGGCTTCAAGAGCCATTTTTAGGGTTCACACATGTGATTTTTCAACGCATGTCCGGATATTACTTCTGGGTTTTTCAGAACCTTCGCAACGGTGTAACATGCAAACCAAGATGATCACTTTCAGAGTTCAGCCTTCAGAGGCTATTTTTAGGGTTTGCATGCAGAGTTTTTCAACGCATGTCCGGATATTCCTTCTGGGTTTTTCGAGAGCTTCATAGCAGTGTGACATGCAAGTAGAGAGGATCAAGTTTTGAGGACTTTCTATTTTTAGCCAGTGCCTGCATGCAGACCAGTTTTCTGGGTTTTTTTGGGTTTCTTGAGATCCCACGGGCAATATGACATACAGAATCATCTGGCAGTGAATTGATCACTTTCGAGACAGTTTCTATTTTTGGCAGGTACACTCAGACAACAGCTCGACACTCCAGTTCAACAAGCAGAATGACATGTAGAAGAAACAAAGTCAAACGGAGACCGTTCGGGATACATGCAAGTCAAATTAGGGTTTCCACTTTTATAGGGGGTAAAATCCAAAAATTGTCAGAATGAAGTACCCCACCGATATCAGCATCATCCAAGCAACCTACTGGCAAAATTTGAATGAAATCAGAAAACTTACTATTTCTAGTAAGTCATCTTAGGGCTATAAATAGCAGGTCTGCACCCGAGATGGGTATGAATAGAGCACTCAAGTTATTAGGATCAGGCATAGCAAGTTTCAAGTCAAACGGAGCTACTGAAGTCAGACAACTTTGGAACTTACTATAAATAGCAGGTTACTATAAATAGCAGGTCAGGGTAGGGGACTGGCAAAACAGGTTCACAAGGCGAAGAGTATCATATGGTGAAATTTTCAAGCAAAACGGAGCTATGGAAGTCGAAAATCAGAGGGTTTACTAAAAATAGAAAGGGTTTGCTAAAAATAGAATGAAAAGATGAAAGGCAGACAAGGGCATGAAAAATGCTAAGGCAAAAATGAAGGCATGACCCATCAAATGCGCCCATAAGCTAAGGGGGTGGAAAACGCCTAAGTTCAAAATAAAAGTTCACCCTAGCAAATGCGCCCAAGTTGAGATGAGAACCACTCAAAATATTCTAAGTGTCAAAACGAGAGTTTACCCTCTCAAATACGCCCATGGTGAAAGTGGAAGTTCACCCTCTCAAATGCGCCCAACATTGTGAAGGCCACCCAAAATTGTCTGAGGCATTTAAAATAAAAGCATGGCACATGAAACCTCCACTGCTTAAATGCGCCCACCAAGGTAGAGACTTCAAAAAGTTTCTAAGTCACAAATGAAAGTATCAAGGGTGATTTGCGCCCATGGTGAAAGTGAAAGCAAGAGCTTCAAAACGCGCCCAAGTCATTTTGGGAAGACTTCAAAAGCGTCTAAGGCATGACATGAAAGTAACACATGCCATTTGCGCCCTCAAAGGAAGGTGGTGGTATGAAAAGTTTTCTAAGTAAAATCAAAATGGAAGTAAGAGTACTTAAATGCACCCATCTCCAGCAAGTCTAATATGCGCCCAAAGAAGAATGCAGGCCTTTGAAAATCTTCTAAGGCAAGAAATGGAAGCAGGCATATGTAAATGCGCCCAACCTTGTGAAGTGATGTGAAAATATTCTAAGCATGAAAGTGAGAGCTCACATGGTAAAATGCGCCCACTTTAGAGAATGATATCTCCAAAGGTGAAATGCACCCATGAAATGAAAGTAGGCATGGCAAAATGTGCCCTCAAGGTAAAACAGGGTGACTTCAAGTATTTTCGAAGGCATTCAAAACGGAAGTTGCCAAGGCAATATGCGCCCTCAAGGTAAATGGTGGTGAAAAATTCTTCTAAGTGTCAAAACGAGAGTTTACCCTCTCAAATGCGCCCAAGGAGAAATAAGATGAAGCATGAAATCCTCTAAGGCAACGAAATGTAAATTGCACATGCCATTTGCGCCCCATGGAATCACCACCTCCAATATGCGCCCAAGGCTGCTGAAGAGTGAAAAACGTCTAAGGAACAAAAGCAAAGGCTTGAGCATAATAAAAACGCAGGGTATGAAATGTGCCCAGCTCATGAGGTTGCTGAAAGTATAAAAATTTCAAAAGCATTTGAAATTAAAGTTTGCCACCCCAAATGCGCCCAAGCTAGATAATGAAGTGGAGAAATTCCTAAGGCATGGTAATTTAAAGTCGAATAAAATAAAATATCAAGAGGGGGAAAGTGTCAAGAAATTTTCTAAGTGGAATAATTATTTCACTAGAGAAAATACGCCCTTGATATGATTATGAAAATTTTCAAGAGGCATGTAAATGAAGTAGTTGAAGTGACGAGATTTTATTTTCAAGGCGGAAACAGTTGATGAATATTTTCCATGGGTCAAATAGAAAATTAAATGGACCTCTTTAAAACGTACCCATGAGTTGACAGAGTTAAAAAATTATTTTCCTAAGGGAAATTTTAATATTTTCAGAGGGGATTCGTTCTGCCTAGATTATTTTCCTAACGGAAGTAAAGTCTTAGAGGATGAATTATTTTGAGCAAGCAAATCAACAGAGTTGAATATTTTAAAGAGAAGATTTAAAATGTCTAAGGCAAATTTCATGAAATTGAAGATTTAAAATGTCTAAGGCAAATTTCATGAAATTGAAGATTTAAATGACAGACATTTTAACAGGTTGGAAATGAATTTGCAACTCCCACAAATTTTTCGAGTTGAATTTAATTAAACACTGCGAGGATTTTAAAATGGAATTTTCAATCAAGTCAAGTGATTTTCTCGCGAGTTGTTTATACTATTGAGAGTTAACTGGCAGACTAGAGGGAAAAATTCAAATTCTTTTACAAGGAAAGAATCCGCATTAATGGCAACTGCCATGATGACTGACTGACGACTAGCCCACTACTGCGCCTGAATTAGAAGATTCTGAATGAAGAGAGTGGTGAATTGATGAAGGTGCTAAAAATAGCTTCAACACTACTTGGCAGGATTCTTCATGAAGAGTTATTTAAACAACCCCATTTCTCTCATTTCTTCACACATTTCGAAGTGCTTGGAATTGCTGAAGTGAGGAATTTTGTGAGAGATTGAAATCTTTTTCGAGGTTGCTAAAAGTGAGCTTGAGTTTTTACTTTCTAAGTACGAAATTGCTGGAGAATTTAATTCTCAAGTTGCTGAGAGTTTATTTTTCAAAGAGCTGAGAGTGTGTTGCTGCAAATTTCGAAGTTATTTGTGCTGGAGAATTTATTTCTTCTCACTGTTGAGAGTGGAGTTGCTGCAAAGTTCAAAGTTGTATGCTGGAGAGCTGAGATTTTATTCCCAAGTTGTTGGAGTTGTTGCGGATTTCCGAAGTTGTAGAAGATTTCTTTTCTCTGGAGATCTTTATTTTCAAGCTGTTGAAAGTCGAAGAGATCTTTATTTTCAAGCTGCTGAAAGTCGAAGTGCTGAAGAAGTTTAAACATTGAGAAGTTGAGGAAGTCGAAATTTCATATTGCTGGCAACTCTTTATTCCTCTAACTGCTGAAGTTAAAGGCTGAAGTTGACAAAGTGAAGTCAAGGTTCGAATTATTTGTGTTGGGGAAATTATCCACATTGCTAAAAGTTATTAGTTTGCTGCGATTTTTCTTCACTAGTCAGAAGTGCAGTTGCTGAGAGTTGTCTCTAAGCTCAGAGATTTTTATATAGTTTGAGGTTTGGAGTTAGAAATTTATGCTGAGGAATTTTATTTTCAAAGCTAACTCCGTATTCGCAGCCATCTCGGAAATTGTTTTATTTTATTAAAAATCTGCAGTCTAGCTTATTATTCTATTTTATTTTTGCAGATGGCTGGCGCAAAAGATGTTGCAGGAACAAGCAGAGCTGTAGACAGAGCTGCAAATACTGAAGCGGGCAAGGCAAGCTCATTCCGACAGGCAATGATCAAAAGGCTAGCCAAGCCATTTCTTCTGAAGTCGGCAATTACTTCGAAGTTGGCAAGATTAAATGACACCAACCTCGGTTCATTTAATCCGAATGCACTCAAATCAAGGATGTACAGGCTAGGGGGTCATCAACCGTCAGTCACGGCCCACAACATAATGAAAAGTGGAATCTACGCAGCTGCTGGTTTTCCACCAGCAATTCAGTGTTCGGAATTAATCATGGAATGCGCAAATTGCTACAAGCCGGAGTGTAGAACGATTATCTCTCCAGATGGCAAACTGTTTGCCAACTTCACGCCGGATGCCATTGGAGAGGCATTTGGGATTCCAACTGCCTAGAAGATGTTATACAGAACAAAGGAAAGGGCAGATAAGATGTACTCCTCCTCCTTCGAAAGGGTTGCCGCAGTCATCAACAGAGTCTGGATGCAAAAGCCAAAACCACCCCGCACTAAACTCCCAAAACAGATAATCTCCGAGGATGTGAAACAAGAATACTGCGACTTGATTATGATGCTTAGTCGAATAAACAGGAGTGCGCAGGCCTACATCTTCGAACCTTGGATGTTCTATTTCATCGAGATCATCTTGGAGGGCAAGGAGTGTGTTGATTGGGCTAGGATGATTAGCGACAACATTGATGAACAATTCAGGACCTTGAGGAGGACGAAGACTTTCTATATGAGCTCGTACGTAATGTATATGCTAGTGAGGATGACCAAGTACAGAGGGATTATGTACAAGGAGCCAATCGGCTGTGCCCCTGACCAGTTCAAAATCCATGAAGCCTGCACACAGTTACATTTGGCTAACCCTGCTAGCTACAAGCGGGCAAATGATGCATTTACAATGCATATTGCAAGGACCCTTCAATAGAGAACGCAACAAAGAATATCAAAAGAAGCACAGGCGTTGATCGAAGAATATGGATATTGGCTCATCCAATTTCCGAAATTCACATACATTAGGCTACAGGGGTTCACCTCGTATCCATACCGGTTACCGAGGTACCCCACCGATCACATAGTAATGCTAGAAGTATCTAGACAATTGATTGCCTATGATAAGATTCAGAAGAAGAAAAAGAAGGGTGGACTTGACTTCCCTATCGCCATAGGGAATTCCACTGAGCTGTGTCCCTCCTTGCAGGCAGCTCGAGAGGCAGAAGATGAGTTGCAATTCTATCATCTATCGTATCACACAGGCAGGCAAGATTTCGATCCTTACAGAAACATCCGAGTGGTGCAGAATGTTGAATACAGGCACAAGGCTCACATAGAAGATTTTTGGGCAAATGCTGTCGATGAGGTTGAAATAAGGAGAAGGATGTTTACTAGACTCCCTCTCAAGTTGATCAGGGAGTGTGAGATCATTCCAGTCCCCGACCAGGTGGAGGAAGATGTCAATGTTATACAGCCTGACTATGAGTCAGTTAGGGATACTCCGGTCCCACCACCTGATTGGTCCGAGCCAGAAATCATGGACTTAGACACGCTCTCTATTCCGGTGATGACTTTCACAAGGGCTTGGGTCGATAGGCATGTATGTAGACTTAAGAGCAGATCAATCGCCCTTACTTATGACTTGATGGGTGATCAAAGGCCACTATCGGCGAGAAGAGGAAAACAAGTTGCCCAAGCGCCAGAAGCACAGGTAGAAGTACCAACCCAGCCGATACCTTTGAGGATGGAACAAGCATCACCTATGCACTCACAAACTCAGTCTTCGAGTTTGAGAGTGATTTCATTATTTGCTGATCAGAGGGCAGTATTGGATGAAGAGTGGGAACTTGAGGAAGTGGATCAGCCCAACGTCCGAGAATCAGATAGTGTCAGTGCATCCAGGGGTGGCCAACAAGGAGAGGAAGAGGAAACAGTGGCCGATACCCGTTTCTAGCAGATGTTGGACATGGCATTGGAGGAAGAGGAAAACACAGAACAGGGGACCCAAGGGTCAGGAGATACTCAGCTCTTGGAAGATGATGAGCCCGAGCAAAACAGTGCAAGAAGAGAAGAAGTACACGAGGTGGAGGCAACAAAAGTGCAGCCCCTCGTCATTTGCAATCCACAACAGACAGTGCCGGATTGGCTTTCGAATAGAATGAGAAGAGACCCCGAGGATGATACGGATCCAACCGTCGAGATGGAGGAGTTCCTCAGAAGGATTAGTGCGCCACCAGAGAAGAAAAGAGCCAGGAAGTTTTCGAAGATCTCAACTGATGAGTCGGGCTCTCGCACGCTTCAGGTTGCTGTCCCGAGGGAGGAGTGTGATCGAGCCGAGGAGAGGCCTGAAAATTACGTGATCACCACTGTAGAGTTGGGTTGTCCTACGGGAGCCCAAATTGTTGAGGAGTTTGATAACTCCTATCAGGTGCTGAGAGACCAGTTGCTTCGCACGGAGGGGAAGTATAAGAAATTAAAGGAGCACAAAACCTTGATAGGATATGTGCAGAGTCTGGCACGTCCAGGTGAGCAGGCAAACCCAGCAGTAGAACTCCCACCAGAGCTTCCGAGGGAGTTAGTTATTGGCTTAGAAGATTTAAAGAAGATGGAAACAGAAGCGGACAAGTGTGTTAGCCATGTTCATGTTGAGACGGGGAAATTCTTGGAAGACCTCGCCAATGCTTATCAACAAGCCTCAAATATTTTGGCACGAATTGACATGGTGGATCAAGTTTGGGGCGATACCCACATCTATCAAACGAAGACTGTACTTCGTTTGGGGGCTTTGATGCATATACCTCTAGAGACCCTGGTGGGTGGAGGTGTAATTCAAGAAAGTGACAAGTATGATTTCACCAGTTGGTACTCCTCGGTGGTCACAGGCCGTGGGTTTCACGATGCAGCAAGGGCAGATTTGGCCAGAGTTAGGAAAGCAATGGGCAACATCTTGGAGGGAGTCCTTAATACACTAGAGGCCATATTTGCTAGAAGGTTGGCTCTAGAGGAAATAACTGCTGATGGCTTGAGAGACAAACTGGCTCCATTCTTCTCAGCTACGAGGTCGCTTGTCCAGGATGACTTTGAGAATGTCTCCACTTTCTCTAGTATAATTCAGAATACCCAGGACGCCTTGGTAGCGTGGAGAAAGTCTTACACTCGGCACGGATAGACGGTGGCGGTCTTGGAATTTCTGCTCAACCATATTCCACCGATTTGCGCTCAGGAGGTTGAGGCGGTGTTGACTCGGTTGATCGTGTTTGCTGTTCGGGAGAAGGACAATGGGAACACTCTGCTGGATGAGGATCTTCTAGAAGATGGTGATGGGCATTAATTGCTCATTATGGTTCCTGCAAGGGAGTGGAGAATATTCTATGCATTTATTGCCCACTCCTCTCTATGGCGGTTTTTAGGGCATAACTCCTAATTAGGGCATAGGTGGCTCAATCTGAGCCCTTTATTGTAATCAGATCTGAACCGTCCACTGAATTGGACTCATTATAAAAGGGGCATCCCCCCTCATTTGTAATCTATTAGAATTAGAATCAGATCAAGATCAGAGCTAGAGAGTAGAAGGCATATAGCATTTAGCTTAGAAGTTAGCTTAGATTGAGGAGGGAAGAAAACTTTCCTTTGAAAGTTTTGTAAACGGTTGTTGTGAACACTTCTCATAATACAAAGAGTTTCATTGCTTGGTGATTTCTTCTTTTGTTATGAGTAGCTAGCAAGGCCATTTCATCTTTCCAATTCAAGATAGATAGAGTAAAATAGACTTTTAATTCATGCAAGTAGTTGTTGATTGTGGAGTGTGGTGTTTAGTTTGGACAAGTTTTCCTTTATCCATACCACTAGCGGGCTTGCTAATGGTAAGTTTGCCCTGCGTGGTCAACTGGAATTTCAGTACCTAACTTCGATTGTGATTTGTATGTGTTCACTTGCATCATTGTGATGGGGTGCACATGTTGAATCATAATTTGAATATCTTATTCACCCTTTGAAGATTGCACCTACTTTGTCAAAGTTGTCCGAAGGGGAGGCGAAGCAAAGTTTGGTTTGAAGATTGTTGAAGCTAATCCTCACCTTCCACCTTTTAGAAGTAGATTGTAGAATTCCTATCCCTACCCCTTTAAATTTAGTATTTCCCCGGTTAATTTAGGAGTCAGAGCAATAGTGTCAAATCATTCATTTCTTAACTACTTCACAAAATCGAACAACTACGTAAGTCCCCTTGAATACCCAGCATATTCACATCAACCAATTGAGCCTATTCGCGATAAAAGGAACCTTGGAGTTGAATGCATGAACTTTCACGCAATCATAGCATGCGGAATACTTTGATCAAGAGGGAATAGAGTGACCGTTGGACATTGTATTCTGTGTTGGTGTTGTCATAAAACACACAGGTCCCTGTTTAATACATCCATGATTTAATTATTCTCTAAGGTTGTTATTTTAATTAAAATATTTAAGAGGGCACCTTAGTGTTATAGCTTGTCGGAACCAAGATGAAATGTTTTAATAGCTCATTAATACATCCAAATTATAGAAACGGTCAAAATGCTTCAGAATCGAAAACTGACTGTGCAAGAGTGATCCCAATGATGAAAGATGATGAACAAACATGACTAGGTGACTTACTATAAATAGACACTCCCTCTAAGAATCTTGGAGCCCAAACTGGAAGTTGGAAATAACATCCAAAAGCATCGTAGAACTCCTTTAAACCAACTGAGCTCATTGGTAACATCAAATCACTCCTCTGGTCAGGCAAACACAAACACAAAAAGTCATCTCGAACTACAGAGCAAGAGAACCCTAAAATGGGGACATTAAAAAAGAGGTATTTTAATCACTTCTTTTAAACTTTCCAATTATCTTATTAATAGCTGCTTTTTTTTGTTGGCTTTTAATCATGAATAAATCGCTCCTTAATCACTTTTCATTACTCATAATTCTTATTCTTCTTTACTTAGTTGATTCATGCATTTAGACTTAGGTTCCAAAGTAAGGTCTTCTACAATTTCCTTTGTTATCAATGCCAAAAAATAATCTTGCCAATACGCTTTGACATCAATGACAATATCTCAATTATTTTCTTTGACATCAATGACAACATTTCCAACAGATCAGAGATACCGTTTTTAATGATTGGATGTCCCTTGGGAGTCCAGATGACCCAGGTGCCTTCTATACCAGTTTTTTGCTTCTGTGTCTCTTACAATTCATTATTTGATTAGTTGCACAAGGGAAATGGATCTTATGTCTAGTCATTGAGAAGTCTTCAAGAAAGTGACTTAGTGGAGTTTCCATTCCTCTAGATCAACTCAACTGATCCATTGCGGATCAACTCAATGAATTAGGAAAGGTTATATGAATATTTTCTCAAAATATGAAATGATATGTATTTATAGCTTCAAAGAAGTCTTTGGTAGTGATTATGGAATCCTGATACTTTCTTGTTAGCTAACAGGAGCTTTATGCATTAAAGTTAGTTTTAAAGAAGTTTTAAATTATCCTTGGAACTCTGAGCTCTACGTAGAACATCATCTTTTTTTTGTTCACTATAATTAATTATAAAATCAAAATGTGCAATATTGCTATTTGCATCCAGTGAGCCATAAATTTGTGGTGAGGCAGGTCAATTTCCATGATGACAACCTTGTTAAAACACCCTTAGGCATGTTCCCTGTGTTATAGAGGCCTCAATAATGCAGAGGATGCCTAGACAAGGTTGGGTGCAATTTCCCCACAGACTTTTGGTGAAATAGAAACCTTTTGCATGTGGATTTTAAGCCCATGGTGATCCATCCATCATGATGCCTTTGTCTGTGCATCAAAAGGCACTAGGGTAAGTGTTATAATTTACCATGTCATTGAACATTGCCATAATCTTTTTGGAAGTTCATATTATCATCCATGGCATTGACGGAAATATTTGGAGCTCATATTTGCTAAGAGCATTAGGGAACTCTTAGAAGAGTATTGATATATGTGGAGATTGTTTCACTGTTTTTGTTCTGTTTCTAGCATCATTTGAATCATCCAGTTGAGTTCAAATATATTCTTTCATGAGTTTTATTTTCCTCATTTAATTTTGCTTTCTGATAAATCAATGTTTTAGTTGCTAAGCATTAATTTTGGAAATTAGTATCTAGAATAGGTTACTGTTAAACATGGGCATGATAAACCTTAGCTATAAGTGAGCTCAAAAACTTAATGCGATATGTTATCTTTATATAATTTGAAGATCACCAATTTGTAATATAATTCTAGCTCTACTTGAAACTGGCTATGTCTAAATAGATAGTGAAATATACAGGATTTCTTGGGGAAATTTTAAAACTGGTCATGCTAAATATTGGCCTATGAACTAGCTCAAAGATTTAACTTGATATTTTATCTCTATATGATCAGAGTATCACCAATTTACAATAGAATTCTAGTCTTATTTGAAACTGCTATGTCTAAATAGACATTGAAGTTTGAGCTATGCAGGAACTCATTAGAAAATATCCTTCCACTCTACCCAAGTATTTTGTAAGAAGTCAATGTAATGATTAAATGACTGATTTATGCAGGAAACAAAATTGTCAAGGCAAGAACTCTCAGCAGATATAACTATGGCAGAGGGATATGAATCATTTTTTTCATGTACACGTACAACAAGTCGAGGGAGGGTTGGATACTCAGGTACTCTTACATCTGTTGTTTTATTTGTTCATCAGTGGCTTGATATGAGCTTTTGGCTCTCTTAAATCACTCTACTTCACTTTCTTTATTTGGTTTTTCTGGTTGGAGTCTGTGATCCATAAATTCTGGAGGCAACTTAGAGCTAGGTTTCTTATGTCTTGTTGGGACTAAAAATTCATTGATTCAAACATGTAAAAATGAATTAACTACTGCTAGATCATGAGCTGAAGGATGTTCATCCTATCACCTCTTAGCCAATATTTTCAATCATATAATGGTCAGTTGGCTCAATAAAAGACGTACACGTCATATTTTATGAAAAAAAAGGTTCATGGGCTTTATATTATATTGAACAAGTTATTAAAACCATCAAGACAGCAGATATAAACACAACAAAATTATAATCTGTAGAACACCTTACTCAGAAGACTCAGAACACCTAAAAAGCATCCAAATTATGTACAGTAGTATTTGTAATACAACCTTGCAGCATAATTCCTATACAACCAACTATACATTCTGAAAACTTGGATTGGTGAAAAAGATCTGAACAAATCTATTGGCTCTTTGATAGAGGAATTTGAAGGGTAAGACTTGATATGTTATTTGCTTTGCTAGTGGAGAGACCCCGAGTTCTTCTATAATGCATACCAAAATGCATGGAAAATGTTGCTCCAAATATGCCCTAGCTGGGCGAACTACTCCAGCTATGCTGATCTGCTGGTCTGAAAATGAGGGTTTGAAACCCTTGCAATACACACAAATTGTTGATGTTATGGTGGCGGGAGATCTCTTTCTCTCTGTCAAATTCGAATTAAATAAATAATTCAAAGAGGCCGACCCAAGTGAAGAGTCGCCTTATTATAAATATTATTTTTATGAGGCTGACCCAATATGTAAAGTCGCCTTGTTTCCTGAATGAGGCCGACCCTTATGAAATGACGCCTTGCTGTTGTATATATACAAGGTGCTTGCCATCCATTTTATCATTCATCATTATTCTCAAGACAATGCGCACTTATCAAGGAATTCACACATCTACAACAGATCGACATTTTTTATAGAGCAGATCGATATCAAGAAGAAATAACATTTGGCTGTGTATTTGCATCTAGAAGTGGTGCGATTCTTTATTACATCAAATCGGCCTTGTGATTGGCCCAAGTTATAAGCAGATTTCTGCTCTTCTCATTCAATATATAAGAGATATATTTTGGCTGGGTTTTTCTCCCTCGAGAAGGAGGGTTTTCTCAGGGTATTTGCTGTGTTTGATTGTTTATCATTTTGTATTTCTGCTTATCTTCAATTCTGGTCTAAAACTAACATGGTATCGGAGCGGGTTTAAGCAAGATCGGATCAGATTTGTTTAAGCAGCGAAGTCTTCTCCTTGTCTAGGGTAGTCTATCTAAGTATCGAAGATGGTGAGCGGAGTCAAGGTTGAAGATAGGCTTGATGGTGCATCTAATTTCACCTCTTGGAAATTCAGAGTTCTTATTGCACTAGAAGAAAATGATCTTCTAGACTTCGTGGAAAATGATGTGCCCGAGCCATCCGATGATGCTAAGAAAGTTCAATGGAAGAAGAATGGCATGAAGGCTAGGAAGATCTTTATAGATTCCGTGAAGGACCATCTTGTACCAATTATCTCCAAGATGAAGACAGCCAAAGACATGCTCGAGACTCTACAAGGGTTGTATGAGATCAACAATACCAACAGAGCTCTTGCCTTGAGACAACAGCTCCATCATATAAAAATGGCTAAATGAGATTCAGTTATCTCCTTCTTCATGAAGATTGCTGAATTGAGAGATCAACTATGTGCCATTGGAGATATAGTTGAAGAGAGAGATCTAGTTATGTTGGCTTTAAATGGTCTTCCTCAATCTTGGGAGCCCTTTATCCAAAGCATTAGTGGGAGATCTAAGTTGCCCAAGTTTGATTGTCTTTAAGCTGATTGCATTCAAGAGGAATCCAGATTGGCAGCAAGAGGAAATGGGTGAAGCTCTCATAATGAAGAAAATGATGTCCTTGTTGCTCAAACTTCTAGAAGGAAAGGAAGAGAAGGGAGAAAAGGCAATTTCAAGCGGAGTAGAGATAGAAAATCAGATTTTTTTCTTGAACCAAAGAAGAAGAAGGATCTCTCTCACATTCAACGTTTCAGGTGTGACAAGTATGGTCACTATGCTAGAGTTGCATATCAAAACCAAAGCAACATGCTTCTACTGTAGATGTTGATGATGTATCACCTCAATAGGAATCTAGAGACAACTCAAGGGGATTTCTATTCATCTCTGCTCTTTCAAGCAATGTTCCAACCGATAGTGATACTTGGTTGATTGATACTGGTGCTTCACGACACATTACAGGATATCGAGAGCATCTTTCAGACTTGGTAGAAAGAGAAACCAACTTACAAGTGATAATTGGAGATGATGCTTGTTACTCCGTAGAAGGAGCTGGGACCACCTCTCTTCATCTAGATTCTGACATCCCTCTTCATTTGAGTGATGTTTTGTTTGTATCAGGAATCAAAAGAAATCTTGTCTCCATTTTAGCATTGGAGGACAAAGGATATCAGGTTGCCTTTTCTGAAGGGAAAGTTCTTGCTTGGCCTAAGAACTCTAGTATCAAATCAGTTCTTGTGGTTGGTGTTCGTCAAGAGAGCCTATACAGACTTTCAATTCGTCCAGTTAAAGCATTATTGCATGACTCTACCAGTTTGAGTGAGCTATGGCACAGGAGACTTGCTCACTTACACTTCAGAGCTCTTCCATCTATGGAGAAGATGGTTACTGGTCTGCCAAAGCTCAGTCTGGAGCACAATGGCATTTGCAGAGGATGTGCATTGGGTAAGAATATCAAGAGTCCATTTCATAGTAGTGATAGTAGATCAAAAGGAATTTTAGATCTTGTTCATTCTGATTTATGTGGTCCAATGTCTATGGCATCTTTGAGTGGATTTTGGTATTATGTGATTTTCATTGATGACTACTCTCGAAAGACTTGGATTTAGTTTTTGAAATCTAAGGAGTCTGAAGAAGTACTTGATAGATTCAAAGAATTCAAGGCTCAAGTTGAAAACATGTTCAGGAAAGGATTAAGGTTCTGAGATCCGATAATGGAGGAGAATACACTTCTGGAGGTTTTCGTAATTTTTGCATTGAGGCAGGGATCAAGAGGGAGTTCTGTGTTCCGTACAACCCTTAGCAAAATGGAGTTGCCGAAAGAAAGAATAGATCCATAGTTGAGGCAGCCAAAGCTATGATTCATGATCAAGATTTACAGACCTTCCTTTGGGCAGAAGCTTCCAGAATTGCAGTGTATGTTCAAAACCAAAGTCCTCAACGAATTTTGGGAAACATGACTCCTGAAGAGTCCTTCACAGTTGTGAAACTTGAGGTTAGTCATTTAAGAATTTTTGGCTGTCTTGTTTATATTCATGTGCCTAAGGATAAAAGATCTAAGCTAGAACCATCAAGCAAGAAAGGAATATTTGTGGGTTACTGTGAGTCTTCAAAGGCCTACAGGATCTACATTTTAGGGCAGAAACAAATTGAGATCAGTAGGGATGTCTCTTTCAAAGAGGAAGTAGCCTTCAAAAGATCTAAAGGGTCTTTACATGGAGATAGACAGTGAAGAGCAGGAGACTACTCAGGATATGGACATATCTCCTGATCATACTCCTGAGATTCAGAGGGAGTCTAATGAACCAGAAGAGACTATTGATCCAGTTGATCCCGTAGAACCAATTGATGGGCCCAAAGATATTGCTATAGGTCGAAAGAGACCTTTATGGGCTAGACAAACTATGCAAGAGGTAGAACAATATGCAACTCCTCGAGGCACCTTTAGGGAAAACAAGAGACCGCAAAAGTTTCCAGGTTATGTGGCACTGATGAGTCACATCATTGAGTTTGAGCCTTCTTGTTTTGAGGAGGCATCCAATCAGTAGGTATGGAAAGATGCAATGACAAAAGAATATCAGTCTATCATCAAGAATGATGTTTGGGATATTGTTCCGAGACCTGAAGGGAAATCAGTTGTGTCTTCCAAGTGGCTCTACAAAATCAAGCATGTAGCTGATGGTAGCATTGAGAAGCACAAGGCAAGATTTGTGGCAAGAGGATTCTCTCAGGAGGAGGGAATAGATTATGAGGAGACATTTTCTCCTATTGCTCGATATACATCTTTCAGGACTATTATTGCTATTGCATCTACTAAAGGCTGGAAGCTACATCAAATGGACACAAAGACTGCATTTCTTAATGGTGTGATTGAAGAAGAAGTGTACATTGAGCAGCCAGATGGTTTTGTGATTCATGGGAAGGAGTCTCATGTATGTAGATTGAAGAAGGCATTGTACGGCCTTAAGCAAGCACCTCGTGCATGGTATGAAAGGATTGATCGATATTTGATGAGATTGGGATTCTCCAAGAATGATGCAGATTCCAATCTTTACTTCTAGGAAGTTGATGGTGAGGCTTTGATATTGGTTCTTTATGTTGATGATTTATTTCTCACTGGAGCAGAGTATCTCATTGTTAAATGCAAGAAAGAGTTAGCATCCGAGTTTGAGATGAAGGATCTTTGTCTTATGCACTACTTCCTGGGACTGGAAGTGTGGCAAAGACCCAATGAGATTATTCTAAGTCAAGGAATACACTATAGATATCTTGAAGAGATTTGGGATGATGGATTGCAAGTCCATGTCTACACCTATGGAGACAAATTTGAAGAAGTTGAGTGACTCTGTAGCTGGTTTAGATTTGGTAGATCCCACCATGTATAGACAGTTGATTGGATCATTGATGTATCTAGTCAATACTAGAATAGACATTTGTTATGTGGTGAACGCTCTTATTCAATTCATGTGTGAGCCAAGACAAATTCATCTAGTTGCAGCAAAGCATATCTTGAGATACTTGCGTGGCACAGTGGGATATGGCTTGAGATATACTTCTTGTGAAGATCTAAAGTTAGAAGGCTATACTGATTCTGATTGGGCCGGGAGTGTAATTGATAGGAAGAGCACCTCTGGATGTTGCTTCAGTTTGGGGTCTACCATGATTTCTTGGTGTAGCAGGAAGCAGACTCTTGTAGCACTAAGCACTACAGAGGTTGAATATATTGCAGCATGTGTAGCAACTCGAGAAGTAGTGTGGCTTAGAAAGTTCCTTACAGGATTGTTTGCTCAAACTTTGCAGCCGACTGTGATTCATTGTGATAATCCAAGCTGTGTAAAGCTCTTTGTTCATCCAGTGTTTCATGACAAGACAAAACATATGGAGATCAAGTATCACTACATCAGAGATATGGTGCTGAGGAAAGCAATTCAACTCAAGTACATTTGCACTGATGATCAGACGACTGATATTCTCACCAAGCCCCTTGCCAGAGTGAAGTTTGCATATTTTCGGGACAAGCTTGGAGTAGTGGAGAATGTCGCCCTTGCTGAGAGGGAGACTTAGCATCAGTGATCTTTACTATAATGCATATTTCTTTGAGATGGAGAAATATGAGGTGAAAGCCCTCGTCCATCTCTGAGACGGAGATGTGGTTCTTTCCACACATGGGAGTAGCCATGGTGGACGTCATGTTGAGAGACTCCATGACGACATCACGCCGAGAGACTCCGTGATGAACTTTTGTACTTGTGTTTTTCCACACATGAGAGTAGCCATGGTGGACGTCATGTTGAGAGACTCCATGACGACATCACATTGAGAGACTCCGTGATGGGCACTTGTGCACATGTTTCTTTCCACACATGGGAGTAGCCATGGTGGACGTCATGTTGAGTGACTCCATGACGATATCACGTTGAGAGACTCCATGATGAACTCTTTTCCACAAATGGGTGTAGCCATTGTGGATGTCATGTTGAGACTCCATGACATGGATATCTGGAAAGATACCTCCCTAGCTAAAGAGGGAGTGTTGATATTATAGCGGTGGGAGATCTCTTTCTCTCTCGGAAATTCAAATTAAATAAATAATTCAAAGAGGTCGACCCAAGTGAAGAGTCGCCTTATTATAAATATTATTTTTATGAGGCCAACCCAATATGTAAAGTCGCCTTGTTTCCTGAATGAGGCCGACCCTTATGAAATGATGCCTTGCTGTTGTATATATACAAGGTGCTTGTCATCCATTTTATCATTCATCATTATTCTCAAGACAATTCGCACTTATCAAGGAATTCACACATCTACAACAGATCGACATTTTTCATAGAGCAGATCGATATTAAGAAGAAATAACATTTGGTTGTGTATTTGCATCTAGAAGTGGTGCGATTCTTTATTACATCAAATCGGCCTTGTGACTGGCCCAAGTTGTAAGCAGATTTCTGCTCTTCTCATTCAATATATAAGAGATATTTTGGCTGGGTTTTTCTCCCTCAAGAAGGAGGGTTTTCTCAGGGTATTTGCTGTGTTTGATTGTTTATCATTTTTTATTTCTGCTTATCTTCAATTCTGTTCTAAAACTAACACAAATGACCTTATAAAATGATAGGAAAGATCTCCAAGGGCTGTGCTCCAACTAGGGTTTGAATACCTAGGTTTTAATCCTCAAAACACAATGGAAATCCACTCCCAAGGATGCGCTCAGCTCTGAATTGTCTGCTGCCCCAAAGAAAGATGTCAAATTCACCACAAAAGCCAACAAAACATCCATTAACACTTATCCCAAAGGTGGCGCTCAAGTATAGTGTTAAACCCTAGGCAAGTTGTCAACAATCCACCAAAGAAAATCACCTCCAATGATGGGCAAATCAGGCCTGCCCCTCTGCTGCTCCAGACCTGCATATAAATCATGCACAAGGACCACCTGAAATTACCTCCAATGCTGATCGCTCCACATCCAATGAGTGGCGCTACAAATAATGACAATTCCCAATCAAATGATGATCTATCCATGCCCAAAGATTGCCTCCAAGAATGATCTCCAAATCTGATTTGCAATCTGCTGCTCTTCTCCCAAAAGATGCCAATGAAGTACAAGTAGACCTCCATTATGAAGTCTTCCCAAGATGAGATTGGGTTTTCATCCAACTCACCAACAATTCACAAGGGTTTTCGTCTTTGGAATGAATGCAACAAGTTGCTGGTTCAAACTGAAATAATAATATGCATGATGATGATGAAATGCCTTTTCAAGTCCTATTTATTTCCAACTTATCTTTTCCCTCCACCTAGGCTGACCCAACTTGGGCACCCAATATCACCTTTTAAAATTTGAATTTATTTCCTTTTATTTTTCCAATTGGGGGGCAACGCATAAGGACATAAAATATTATTATTTTATTATATTTTTTCCCTCCTTTATTCCTCAAAAAGTGTCGCCCACCTCCATAGAAAAATCATAAAAATATTTTGGCTTGACAAAAAATAATAATAAATTATGAAAAATTAATTCCCAAGTCCTCCTAGCCAAATAAAAATTAATTGAGCCATGTTGTACACCAGATTAAAATTTTTGCTACACTTAGGCATTTTGAAGAAATGGTCAAAAGTCTTGTTAAAATTGTCAAAATTGGGAATTTGCATGTCTTGCATGAAGGTCAAAAACTCAAAATTTTCAAAATCTGACAATCTGGGTCTGCTCAGAGTGACCTAGTCTACAAAACCCAAATCTCAATTTTCCGATTCTAAATTTTAGGAAAATTTCTATTTTTAGAAACTTCAAAAAAATAGAATTTTTTTCTAGGTTTTTCTAGGTTTCTTCTCAAATGGATGCTGGCAATTTTTAGAAAATTTCTAAAAATAAAAAGTTTGGCTTCCAAGTTTGAAACTGATTTTGATTGGCTTAACATACTTCCTCATCAGGCTGGTCCAGTCAGAATCGTCAAAAGATCAGTTTTGCCCTGGTGGGTCTATTTTGCTTTTTCAGAAGCACCAAGGTCATTAATGGAGGTTGCTCAACTGCCAGGTGTCAGATTCAAAGTCTCAGGCACTGCACAGATCAAGAAGCAACAAAAAATGCTCGAAGAACGAAGAATGAAAGAGAGAAGCTGAAGGAATCTTGAAAATTGCAAAATTTTGACTAAGTCTGGAAAGTTCAGGCGCCCCAACTCAATCTAGGCACCCAAGATGCTGTGCCTTGGTTATTTTTCCAGCCCAGCAGTCGAAGCATGAAGTGGTGAACGAGGAACGAAGGAGAAAGTGAAATATGCGAATTAAAAACTATCTCTGGAGACTATGGGCCCCCCAGCTAGCCAGGGGCGCCCATGATTTCAAGGTATCAGATAATGGAGTTAGGGTTTCTGTACTCAAGATGTTTTGTTCACAAATTCTGGCTTTGCAACGAGTCCAGCAATAGGTTCATCAGATCGACCAGTCAGCCGGAATCTCAGATTGATTGGAAAAGTCTTGGCAAAGTAGCAAATTGCAAACCCTGAAAATATCAAGAAATAAACTAAGTCTGGGAACTCTGGGTGCCCAGCCTTTTGGAGGATCTAATGCAGAGATTAGGGTTTGCAGATGTACTCACTGTCTTCAGAATTTTGTAAGCTTTCCAGTGTATACCCCAACCTAATCATCAGACTCGTCAGTTTCCAACAATTGCAGATCAAACGAAGGGCAAAGCATGAGGTACAAACTTGAAAGATGAAAACCAAGTAAAAATGATTAAGTTTGGAGATGTTGGGCGCCCTAGGTAGCCAGGGGCACCCAAGCTTTTGAAGCCCTAAAAGTTCAAATTAGGGTTTGTTACCTCCAACAACGTTTCTTCAGATTCAGTCCAGCTCTTCAACGGACTCAACGGTGAGCTTGTCAGATTTATCAAGCACCAGTTATGTTAGAATGAAAATCAAAAGAAAAGATGAAAATCTCAAGAAATATTCTAACATTGGGAGACTTGGGCGCCCTAGCTAGCCAGGGGCGCCCAAGGTTTTGACCCCCCAAATCAACTTTTCAAGAGATGCAACATCCAAAAGACTCCCCTCAAAATTAATCAAGCTATCAAACGAATCTGACAATTAGTTCATTGGGTCAGTCTAGCTCCTGGAATTGCGAATTCATCTGAAGGGAAGAAAACAGTGATAAAATTTGAAAAACATGAAAATGGCTAACTCTGGGAGCCATGGGCGCCCTAGGTAGCCAAGGGCGCCCAACATTTTGAGGGTCCAAATTCAGTTTTTATCAAAAGTAGTCTCTAGGATAATCTTGCCAGATTCAATCAAGCTACGTGATGGATCAGTTGGCTAGTTCACAACATTCATCTTGCGTCCAGGAATCAAGATCAAACTAGGGACAAAACTAAAGAAAAAGTTGAAATTTCAATAAAATGGCCAAGTTTGCTAGCCAAAGGCGTCCAAGTTTCATGCCTTAGAAAAATTTCAAATTCTCATCATCCATCAGCAAAAAAGTCTACATTCAACGAATTTGGCTCAAGATTGGCTTTGAAAGATTTAAAGCTGGAGAATAAAAGCGATTTTTATCCTAAAAACTTATTTAAGAAGGCTTTGTGCATTCATTCTTCACAATTTTTGCAGGTGGCATCCAAGGCAAGAGAGGAGAAACACTTCCCAAACACGAATGATGATATCTTCATAAATATTTCTTTCCAAAGGCGTGGTTTGAAGATCAAACCCAAAACCACCCTTGACACCATCAATGTAATGAAGTAAAGACTCTTCAATGCTAGCTGTTTGGAAAACTCTATCATTCTTATCTTCAATGAACCTATCATGAGTAGGTATGTTACTGATTTCATCATTAGCACCCCATGCATACCAAAGAAGTCTTCTTGGTTACTTGTCATGAACTCTTCATGTGAAAACTCTTGGGGAGTTGGGTCAACAACAAGAGGGGAACCATTTATCATCAACATGATTAGGTACAAACTCATTGGAATCATCACCAGCAATATCTCTATGGTAATGGTCATAAGATGATTCTACAACACCACCAAAACTACCTTCAACATGCTCTTCCTTAGTAAACTCATTAGTCTCAAAACCATCATCGAATAAATCCACATTAGGATTCAAGATTGCTGTTTTGTGCTTGTTGTACCCAAATCAAATTTTTTGCTTCATTAAAGCATGGGCTTTTAGTCAGTGTGATGCCAGGAAGATAGGGGCAAAATTTGAAAATTTTGAAAATTAGGGTTTCTGAACTCTATTTTTAGCTCAAAACCCTAAACAATAGGAACTTGTCAGAATTGGCTGAAATTAATTTTGATTGGCTTATTTCACATCACAGTGGTGAAGTTGGTTTCAGTTAAAAGTCAGTTTAAGCCTGGTGGGTAGTTTTCACATTTTCAAGAGAAAAGTTAGGATCTCTGAGGTCGTCAATGGCAGTTGGCCAGTACCAAGTGTTGAAATCTAAGCCTGAAACTCAAAGCAGATTGCTCTATGATGAAAGATGTTGAAAAATATGCTTTTTGACGGAGGGGATTTTCAGATTGGCAAAAAGTGCTAAAATATTCTAAGTCTGGGAACTTTTCACTATGTAATGTAATAGACACTTGCGCAATCAACGTGCAAATCAACTTTACAGTGTCCGTACATGTGAAAATAATGAAGTCTAGTCATACACACACCTCGGCAGTCACAACACTTAGACATGGTCAAACTCAGTGGCAGATATAGTGTTCGTAAAGCATAAAATGGTGAAAATCAGTGAATTCAGAGCAAATCTGCGCCCCTGTAGCCCAGGGGCGCTCTTCCATTTGAAGGTCAACATTTAAGTGCTTTGGATGGAGAATACATTCATTGTGTTCAGTTTTCAGTCAACTTTCCGACTAGCCACGAAGCAAGGTCATCTGAAATGAGGAACTCCGGCAAACGAAGGCGGAAGTAGAGACTACGAAGGGTGTATTTCACATGGAGACAGTCTAGAAATGCAGATCTGCGCCCGTGTAGCCCAGGGGCGCCCTTCTTTTTGAAGGCCCAGATCTGGATGCATGTGTGTGCTGATGGATTCAGTCTTTGCAGAATTAGTCTGGCTTTTCAACGAGCTATCAAGCAGAGGCATACATAGTGCAGAACTCTGGTTATCAATGTCAAAAGTAGAAACTGCAAGCATGCAAGCAGGATACATGTCAACAAAGATTGCCAAATCATGGTTTGAGCGCCCCTGCATCCACTTGATCCATGAAGAAGGAAGAAAGAATGACTTCTTCTTCATCATTAGATAAGCCCTCGATGTCTTCTGACATGAAATCTACAATCTTTGAGAGCTTGAATCTGCTGTAGTTTCTTCTTCTCACTTCGAACTCATTTTCGCAGTTGACCCAAAAATCCTCTATGAAAGATCATGTGATGATCTTTGCTCGAGATGTGCTGCGAAGAGTCCTCTTGGATCATATGATGACCTCTTGTCAATGAGGTATTTGAGATTAAATCTCACTGTTTCTTGACTTATCAACCTAACATCGGTTGCAGTCTTACATCTATAGAGTCTTGCTGTGACCTTTTCACACATCACCCCATTCAAGTGAGGACCCCCCTAAATTTTGCTCCATTCTGGTCTTTTGGTTTTGGTTTTGCCTCTCTCTCTCTCTTTGATCTTTCTGTTCTTCTTGGGATGTTTCCATATTTGACCTAATTGGAAATTGTGGCTAAGTCTGAAATTAGGGTTTTCATTCTTATAGCCACTCTGAAGTTAAATTAAGTTGGCTAGTTCAAATCTGAGCTTAACATTGCTGTCAGAAGGCTTCCAATGGATTCCCATCAAATTTTCACTGAAATCTGACAACTTACTATTTTTAGTAAGTACCTAATTGGGAGGTCCTTTTCTCAAGATTTTGGGATTTTGGCTGATTCGGCACATCCAAGTAACTTCAAGGTGCCTGCACACAAAAATTGAACAGATTCTGACAACTTGCTATTCTTAGCAGTTTCAACTTCAGGAGCCATTTTTAGGGTCACACGTATGCCTTTCAAATGCATGTCTGGAGAATATTTCTGGGTTTTTCAAGACCTTCACGGTGATATGACATGCAAATCAGGACGATGACTTTCAACAATTTGGCTTTCAAAGGCTATGTTTAGGGTTTGCATGCAGAGTTTCTCAGTGCATGTCGGGATATTCCTTGTGGGTTTTTTGAGAGCTTCGCAACGATGTCACATGCAAAGCACAATTGATCATTTTTCAAAGACTTACTATTTTTAGCCAGTGCTCGCATGTGAACCAGTTTTTTGGGTTTTTCTGGGTTTTTTGAGATCTCTCGGGCGTTGTAACATGCAAACTCATCCGACAGTGGATTGATCACTTTTCAGACACTTACTATAAATAGCAGGTTCACTCCCGGCGCTCTCCGACACTTCAGTATCACAAGCAGAATAACATGCAACATAAATCAAGTCAAACAGAGATCATTCGAGGCACATGCAAGTCAGTTTAGGGTTTCCTACTTTGGTGCCTAAAAAGAGGGGTAAAAAGCCAGAATTTCGAAAAACGAAGATATCCCTTCACAATCAGCATCCTTTTGGCCATCTACTGGTAAAATTTGGGCACAATCCGAGCACTTACTATTTATAGTAAGTCACATCCAGAACAGTGCTATAAATAGCAGGTCAGCACGAGAGGTAGCTGTGAACAGGTTCGCCAAGCGATGAGGACCACGTGGTGAAAATTTCAAGTCAAACGGAGCTGCAAAAGTCAAGTATTTTTAGGGTTTGCTAAAAATAGCAGGTGGGCTAAAAATAGCAGATGAGCTTGGGCAACAGGTATAAATAGGGTAGCGAGGCCACAAGAGGCATATCACGCCAGCTCCAGAGTCAAAACGGGTGGAAGCCATGAGGAGTCATACATCTTCGAAATTTACTAAAATAGAGTAGTTGAGGCGTTGAAAATTTCCAAGTCTATAAGAGTTGAGGCTGGCATGGTAAATTTGTCTAAGGCATGGCAAATTCCTTGAGACCCCCCTAAATGCGCCCTGTCTTGAAGAGATGATGATAAAAATTCTAGGGGATTGAAAACTGGAAGATGACCCTCTCAAATGCGCCCAAGCAAGCATGTGAAGGCTTTAAATTCTAAGTATGAAAAAATTCCTCCTCCATACCTCAAATGCGCCCAAGTCATGGAGTAAGCAAGGAGTTGATGAAAATGTTTCTAAGTGTTGAAAGTTCCTCCTCCCTAGGTGAAATGCACCCAAGGTTGAGAGGATGTTGGTAAAAATATTCTAAGTCATGAAAAATTGCAGCTCATACCCTCAAATGCGCCCCAAGGTGGTAGAGGACGTGAAAATATTTTCTAAGGCATCAAACTTGAAGCTGCATACCCCAAATGCGCCCAAGGGAAAGGGGTAGCTAGAAAAAGTTTCTAAGGCATAAAAAAAATTCCTCCTCACCCTCTAAATGCAGCCAACTTGCAAGGTCATGGAGATAAATTTTGCTAAGGCATGGAAATGGAAGCTTGGCAGGTGAAATGCGCCCAAGCTATGAGTAGAGGTAAGAAATTTTTCTAAGTCACAAAAATGGAAGCTCAAGGGTGGAAATGCACCCAAGCAAGGAGCATGACTTAAAGTAGTTTGAAATTTCTAAGTGTAAAGAAAATAAGAGCCCCCCCATCAAAATGCGCCCAGCTTGTGATGGTGAGTGGAAAAACGCCAAAGGCATCAAAGATGAAAGCTCATGGGCTGAAATGCGCCCTTGAGGGAAGTGAAGATGAGGAAAAGTTTCTAAGTGTCAAAATGAAGGCTCTACCCCTAGAATGCGCCCTTAAGGGATGATAGCATGAAAGTTGAGTTGAGAATTTTCTAAGTGTTGAAAAATAAAAGCACAAACCTCTAAATGCGCCCTCTAAGGAAGTATGAAGGCAAGACTTAGAATATTTTCTAAGTATGAGAAAATGGAGGCTCATGGGGTGAAATGCGCCCATTATAAAGAGGTTAGGCTAGAGATATTCTAAGGCGTTGAAACATGGAGCTGCCACTATGTCAAATGCGCCTAGCAAGGTGAAGTGACTTGGAATATTTGTAAGTATCACAAAATGGAAGCTAGACCTTCCAAATGCGCCCAAGGTATGGGCAAAGTGAAATATTTTCTAAGGCAATGAGAATTTCTCCTCACCTCATTTGCGCCCAAGCAAGGAATGATGGGGTGGGAATGCCTAGGGCGTTAAAATGGAAGCATGTGTTAGGAAATGCACCCAAGGTGAGTTAACAAAGTGAAATATTTTCTAAGGCATTTCCTAGGGCGAAGATGAGAAATACGCCTAAGGAGGTGGAAACATTAAAAATTCCAAAGGCAAGGTGAAAGGCGCCCATGAATAGGAGGGAATTTCTTCAAGAAGTCAAGGAAAAATGCTAGGGCATGAAGAATGAAGGCTACAGGTGTGGAGCATGTCCGGACTAAAAATGCAATAAACCTTAGCCAATTTTTTTTTTTTTTTCTCAAAATAAATAAAAATTAGTCTTACCCTTCGTTCGGATACACATGAAAATATACGATTTGCTTGGTTGGGAAGAAGTTTATTAGAAATAAACAAATATACGATAAACGAGGCACAGATTCATAACGTGAAGGCAAGGTGGCACAACTATTTGCTTGGTTGAATAAGTTTATTGACACACACATCACATGATAAGCTTTAGGTATAGATTCTCAGCGTGAAGGCAAGGTGGCACAACGATTTGCTCAATTTGAATAGGTTAATTAGACACAAAACGTAAGGTAAGCAACTGGGACAGTGTATGGCATAGACGAAACACGCATACAATAACGTTCAAACCAACAACTCCATTTAACTAAGATAAGCATTTACCATAATAACTGCATGAAACCTGAGTGGCATAACAATTGATCATCATACTCGTGAATAGATACAAAATAGGCAATATTACAGGCAAGGCGGCACATCATATCTTCCTCTCTCATGCAAAAGTTTATTACAAAAGAGCTGAAAACTCTTATTTATAGACATCAAAGGTGTAGGCAACCCTAAAATCACTTTGAGTCAACTACAGTCTTGCAATGCATGTAAGATTTTATTGCTAAATCCTAAGAAAGGAAACTATACAGTTAATTGGAAAGACACCATCAATTAATCGGTACATCTAATCTAAATGGACAATGTGCAAGCATGCACGTCCTTATTGAAAGCAAGGTAACTTGAAAACTACCATCAGTTAATGTAAATCCTAAATGAAACTCCAAGTGAACATAGATACTTCCAAGATAGACATGCGTGAGATGCAAGACAACGAGTTAACTTGGAAAGAAGTGTCGAGTTAACTGCTGTGACCGAGGTCTATCCTGAAAGGTAGGAACTGAAGTCTACTGGCCTTGATCTCGAGCAATCAACCCATCCACGAGGTTATTGACTGCATCACCATCTGGGCTACTGAAGCTCTGCTGAAGTATACCGTGTCTGTGCAGCATGTCTTCTCCGCTTGTGATTTGACACTGAAACTCCCCTTTACTCCTGGTTGCCTCATCAAACAATGTTGACATGACTGTAAGTTGATTCATCTTACAGCCAATGGTCTCCCCACTAAAATACTGTGAATGAGTGCCTGAAGCTCTAACTGAACGTCAACAAGATCAACATACTCACCACCTACACGCTGATACTGGCATGGTAGCTAAGATACTGAGGTTCTCACATAACGGAGTGCACTGGTGACATGCTCTCTTCTCTCAGCCAACTCTGATGCTATTGTCTCTTCAATCTTTGCCTTGAAGATCAACTGTGTCCTCCAAGTGTAGATAGCCTCTTTATCTTCTGCATCTGTGACTGATTCATATACCATTCCCAAGTTAGCTATCAGGATCTCATCTCTGGGTCTACTAATAGCCAAGTTATGCTCCTCATCTTGAAGATGCAGACGGAGTTTGCGTGCATTGTACCGCAACTGGTATAAGTCTGAAAGCACAAAGCGACCTCTAGTAACAAAATCCTCCCAATCATCCAACCGCTTGCCATATGCAACCAAGTGATCAAGCTGACCCTGTTCTGTTGGTGGTTCTAACATCGGTGGGAGTGAGGTGATAGCATTTCCTGTTCGGTGTACAAGGCTAGAAATGTATTGACGAAGCTGCTGGATTTCAGCCTTGAGGGCTGTTTTATCTTCTCCATCTTTCATTATCCTATCCCTTGTGCTATTTGTTGCAACCTGTAGGAGATCAATCTCTGTCTGGCGAGTACTTCTACCAAAGTTGATTGTGATGACTTCGTAGTCCTGAGCTTCAATCTCATTCAAACTCTTATCCTCTGGAGGTACGACAGTCTCAATGATGATCTCCTTATTTGCATTCCTCTCCACGTGGTCCTGTTTCTTGATCCTCCTATCAGGCGCATCTTGATAAGCATGATCGAAAATTGAATGATCAAGCACATAAGACGGTTGTCTCCTCTTCCTTCCCAGCTGACTCTCATGCCAAGATGAATCCCGACTAATCCCACTTGAATGATCTGTACTAGTAATGAGAGGCTCTGACGAGAAAGAATGCTTAGAGGTGTTACTAGGAGATGGCGAGTCCAAGTCCAAATCGATGTGAATTGGAACTGGAGGCTGCTCTGGTGTTGGTGATGACATGCATGGCTGAACCTCAGGCTGTGGTAAACTCTAAACTGTTTCTTTGACAAGCTCCATGTGTGTCTCAGTAACAAGTGCCTTTCCCTTTGAGTTATCAGGCACTGAATTCTTCTTAGGAGGGTTACTCCTTTTCTTCTGTTTGGGTTTAGACGAGGAAGGTAGTGTAACTCCCACCGGTGGCGGCTCTATTCTAGGCATAGTTACCCTCCTGGTCGTCTTGCTTTCAAGATAGAGCATACTATTCTGAATGACTCTGCTCGACGTCTCCTTCACTGATGAGTATTCTTTGGCGTACCAATCGACAGTCGGCAGTGGTTGTCCATCAACTTGCTCTCTGAAAAACTGAGGAAGTGCATCTCCCTCATCTTTTGACAAACCTCTCACCTCTTCTGTCAAGAAGCCAGATATCTGCGGAAGATTGAATCTGCTATAGCTGCGCCTACGTACTTCAAAATCATCCTCGCAGTTCACCCAATAATCCTCCATTGTAGGTTTATGATAAGAACGACTACCAAGGCGTGCTGCGTAATGACCCCAAGGATCATAGGTACGTGTGTCAACAAGGTACTCGTTTGCAATTTTCTAACTTCTGTCCTGCAGCTTCAGCATCAACTGCTGTCTTGGACCAATAGATTTCGAACTGCATTGGAAAGTTGGCAGCTTGTTTACGTTTGTGGGGCAAACGTTTGTGAACATCATATAGTTGCCTCAGGAACTCCATAAACACTGTCTTATCCAAAGGATAGCGTTGAAGCATAGTTGGATTTCCTGTATATCCATAGACACGGATGTAGGTGTATGTAGGGAACTGCATGAACCAGTCCGCCCAATCTACCATTGCTGCTCTAGCAACTGCTGAGATACGAACATGTAACTCCCGGTCCAAGTCTCTCACTGTATATGTCAAGAAAGCCTCATGCACACACTTGGAATGTCGTTCAGCCTTCGTGAACTCAAGCTGGTCATAGTGACGATAGACTTTTTGTGCACTGAGCATGCCCACCGTGTTTAACCCTCTAAACTGACCCTGATAGGCAATCAAGTACACGAGGTAGGAACACATGTGAAATTGGTGCACAACTAGAAAACCAGTGATTTGTTCGTGAAGAGCATCACTGATGAAGGATGCCCAATCATAATGCTCTTGCCCAGAGATGACTCGACCAATGATATAATACATCCAAGGGTGAAACTTATTTGCATCTGCATGACCTAGGACACGATTGAGAAGTGTAATCAGAATTGCGTACTCATCCTTGTATTCACCACGACCCAAATTGTTCGGCAACTTAGTCTTTTTTTGTTTTAACCATCTCTTTGTCATCTTACTCTGAAACTTATCCATCTCAGCATTGAATGCTCACTCACTCTGATTCATAGAAATGACTAGACTATTTGGATGTTGAGGAATACCAAGACTTCTCTCAATATCTAGGGGTTTGAGACTGCAAATAACTCGCCCATCTATTGACTGTATCTCACATGCAACTGAATTGTAATGCTTAACACAAGACATTACAAATTCTACGCAATGAACTGAGATTTGTATGGAAGCGGCCTCAAGTAACCCAGACTGCTGAATGTTCTGAATTATCGAATCCCTTATCTTGAGTGGATCTAAAACTGTTCTAGAAGCACCTTATGTAGATTCGTATCAACAGTCCCAATGAAGTCATGAGTCAAGATTGACTTGGTCTTGAATTCGAGCTGAGTGTACTGCATTCTGAAAAACTCGCCTGTTGACTGTGAACACGACTATATTCTGACAACTTTTTTGGAAAGCTAAAAATAGCTCGTCGGAGGCCAATTTTCACCAAAAATTATGATACATGGGTTTTGCTCAGAAAATGATTCTAAGACAACCCAGAACGTCAGAAATATGAAAATTTGGTTTCTACTCAACCATGCAAAGGAATTTCAGTCAAGAAAATTACAACCTCAAGAACTGATGCTCTGGAACAAAATTTCCTGAAAAGTTCTAGCACATGGGTTTCATTGAGGAAGCTATTTTGAATCGACTCAAAAGATTTATTTTGCCAAAAAATGCCAATTCTTCAAACATGTGAGAGAATTTAAGACGAGAAAATGGAAGAATTTAGAGAAGAAGAAAGAAGTTTTTTTTATTTTCTTTATTATTTATTATCTTCTTCTGTCAAAATTGCCACTTTGCCTTGAATTCTGTTGATGAATTTGGACTTGTACTTGCAAAAGAATATTTTTTTAATGCCTTCGAACTCGATTGCTGATGAAAATTTGCCCAACTCTGAAGGAAATTCGCTTTTGCTAAGCTGGATGCATAAAAATGGACGCCATGCTTGCATAAATAGAGCAAAATCGTACCATGACTGCAAGATCTAAACCCTGATTTTGAAAGAAAGAATTCGATTGGACCTCCTCCAGCTGAACTGATACTGACTTGGAGTCCCGAGGATTAAAATAATAATAAAATATTAACTTGTTCTAGCATGCGAATTTAAGATTTAGCATTAAAAAGGCGCCAATAATAAATTATTGATGAAAATCACCATTTTAATACTTTGCATGCAAAAACAAATATTAAATATTATTTTAATCAGTTAGTAAAAAGAAACACAACATCTGGATGCACTCGGCTAACTTCACTGATTCCGAAAAGTCCTTATTTGACCTTCTAGGCATCCATTTGCAAGAGTTATTGAATTTTTTACTATCTCCTATTTTATAGCTAACTGCAAAGTTATAGTTGGCCATGTTCAGCTCTGATTTCCGAGTGACTGAGTGAACGTGTGACCGAACTGAGATATCCATTGTGAAGCCTGCATAGCAAGGATGAAATGTCTGTTGGGATCTGCAACTGCTAAAATCAACGTTTGACACCTCAAAAAATTAGGCGCCTTTGATTAAATTGATGCAATGATTCCAGACTTGGCCATTTCTCTATTTTTCCTTTTGACGCTTCAAACTGCCGCTGACAGTGAACGATGAACCCCATTGACTAGATGATAGATTCATTGCGTGACTGGAAGTATTCCACATCTAATGACTGTATATAAGGCATCTAAAAGCTGCATTAGGAACCCTAAAAGAAAAGCGTCCGTAGCTTGTGAAGGCACAAACACCATTTTGACATAAGTGTAACTTTCATCTGGACACCATACTTTGACCCCTGACACCAGGAGCTGGAGTGCTCTGATTCGCGCACTGTCTGTCTCTGTGTGTAACTAGATCAACTTACAAGTGATGTCTCTAGAGGTGACGAAGTGAGAAAACTGCTTCTAAGACCTCAACAAGAAGGGCACCTTTTTCAAGGAGATGTGTATTTTCCATAGGTAGCCATTTTTCTGGTTGCTTGTACTTTTGAGCATTCTACATTGACCTCACACGTACGAGCGTTTTCCAAATCTTGGAGATTGACGGCTGGACTCGTTGGATATCTGGAGTTATTGCGCACAAGTCTTGTGAAGACTATGAATGCAAACAACCTCATCTGGCAGGCTGGCAGGCTTAAAGGCTAAGCGCCCCTGGCCTATAGAGGTATAGGTGTGTATTGCTACATTTCTCCACCCTTTGATTTATGTGTTCGGTAGAACCTCTGTCATGATCATTTAGAATATCGGATCACCTCACGAATTGATGCGTTGCGAAGCTCAACTGGATTAGAAAAGATCTCAAGAAGACAACATTTGCAAATTCATTCATTTGGAGAGCCAAATTCAAGGGCGCCCCTGAGTTACAGGGACACAAAAACTGTAAACTGGATAGCCTCTATGACATGCATCCTCCTCGTACCCTCAACTTCTGACCTTGATTGCCTGAGTTCTGCACTTCAGACGCCTTCACTTGATAGCTTGTTGGAAAGCTGGGCTAATTCTGAAGAGATTGAACCTATTTTCAAGTACATGGAACAAGATCTGAAGCTTCAAAAAGAAGGGTTCCCTTGGGCTACAGGGGCGTAGATCTGCTTTTTGCTTAAAATCTTCCTCTATTTCTGTCTCCGAAAACACCTTTCTCGCCACTGAATTGACCTTGTAGGAGTATAATATTATCGTGAAATGCCTCTCCATCATCACATGTCCTTTGAGTCCCAAGTTTAGGTTCTGACCTCCAGGTACTGACCAATTGCTACTGACGACTGACTTGACACTGACCAAAGCCCATGCTTGTCTTGCCCAAAACTGTGTTTTGACGTCATTTTAACAAGGTTTAGACTCTTTTAAGCAAAATGCCTTAATGAAGCAATTTTTTTTTTTTTGGGTACAATAGTTACAGATTTGACCTTTTGCGTATGATCAACACAACTTTTTCAACAAAACCCACGTCTTATATTTTTCCAGAAAAAGTAGGCTTGCTACACCTATTTTTTAGGGTTTCCGGAAAAAAGTCATAATTTCAAAAACAGACAAACTGGGTTTGTTTAGCTTTGAAACATGAACAAAACCCATGTGTTAGATTTTTTTGGGAAAAAATAAGTTTTGGGTGCCTTGCTGCCTCGAGGCCTCTACCATCAAAGGGCTCTTGCATGTAATAGAAAAAAAATATTTTTTCGAATTTCTGACGTTCTGGGTTTGTTTAGTTTGAACAAAACACGGTTTTTTCCATAAAAATTACCCCCGACAAGGCTATTTTTAGCAATTCTAGAAAAAGTTGTCTGAATAGTATGTTATGCATAGTCAATCTTCAAGGTTTTCAAAATGCAGTTCTGTCAAGTCGAATACAAGACCAAAACGGTCTTACTCCATGACTTCCTAAAAGCGGTTTCATCATACAACACTCTTTCATTGAGAAGAATCAAGAAAAGCATCAGAATCGCAAAGCTGTTGGAGAAACAAAGGTCATCACTCCAGTTACGGAGCCGCCAAAGTCATCTATCAATTTCTTGCCAGTATCAAACGTGAAGATGGTGACTACGTGAGTCTCGGTGACGTGCAAACGAAGTTTTAGGATCTCGTCCATATCAGTTTCTGTGGTGACCTTATTGGTTGCAAGTTAAGTCAAATCATAGTCATGTCAACAAGGCTAGATGACACAACTGCAAAGAAGATTGAATATCAAGAGTAGATTGCGAGTGGTGAAGAGATGCTACGATGACATGTCATCATCCTGCAAAGCATTAATTGTCCAGAGGTAGAAGAAGTAAACGACTGGTTAGAGGAATTGATAACTCAAGATAACGAGCAGTGAACTCTCAGTTAAGGACATCCTACCCCTCCAAGATAGCATTTATGACAAACAGTTAACTTGATACCTCTTTCCAAGTTAACTCGCTGTCCCACTAATCGTGCATGTCTATTTTTGGAGACACCTTTGTATATTGGAGTTATGTTTTAGTTTAGAATCAGTTAACTGAAGTAGAATTTCCAATTAATTGCTAGGTTACTTACTTTTAGACATAGGAATAAATCTTGCAGATTGGCAAGAACTCATTGTTAACTAAAGGAGATTTTAGGGTTGCCTACTCCTTTGAGCTTCTATAAATAAGAGCCTATGCTCATTATTTTGTAACTTTACTTCACGACAACAAAATGCCGAGCTCACAAGCCTTTGATTTTGTTTGCTTAGTATATGTTCTTGAATCGTATTTGTGATAGAAAAACGCTAAGTACAAATTGCATTCTTTTTATTCAGATAGGTGTGTTCAATCTATGTTCATGTATTTTTAGTTTGATTGCTTCATGTGTGATTGTCTCTTTAACACAAGTTGCTGTCCCAAAGTGTAACCTTTGATCGAAGATTGAGATAATAAATCAGGAGAGCTACCTTGCCTTTGATCCAAAAGTCTCAAGATTTATCATTGTATGTTGTTCTTAATAACCCGTCTTTTAATCTACACCTCGGAAAGAGCATTGTGCCTCCTTGGGAATTTAGAGAGTAAAATTATCGTTCTTTGTTGTTTCTAGTATGTTGTACTCATAATAATTTTTTGCTTCAATAAGGCATGTTTCTTAAAATGATCTAAATCATGCAAAATTGTTGTCAAAAGTATGTTTTAGGTCAAACAAAACATAGGGTTTTGGTGGGTTTATGTCAAGGAAGATACTTGCAAATTTCTGAAAATCTAAAAATTAGGATTTCAAACTTCCTATTTTTAGGAAAACCATAAAAAATAAGACCTTTCCAGAAATGATTTGAAAATGATTTTGATAGGATAATTTGACTTCATGATCACATTGGTCAAGTTAAAATCACCAAAAAATTTGTTTTACTCTGGTGGGTCTATTTTCATTTTTCAAGAAGAAAGTTAGGACCTCTGCAGCCATTAATGACAGAATGGCCAGTACCAGGTGGTGAAATCTACGCCTCAAAAGATTCAATGAAGAATCTATGGTGAAAATGCTCGAAAAGATGCTCTACGATAGAGGGGATTTTCAAAAGTAAAAAATGCTGAAAATTGACTGTCTGGAAAATGCATGCCTTGCTACCAAGGAGTTTGTGCAGTTGAATGCCTTAGTCATTTTTCCAAACACCTGTAAACGCAACATGATGAAGGTTATTGCAAGGATGCACACATCTATGCTGTCAACATCAATGCTCAAACCAGTCAAGCTACACGACGAATGTAAAACACAAAGAGATGAAGATTTTAAAAGGAAATGATGGAACTGCACCTAAAAGCGCCCCTGTTGGCCAGGGGTGCCCTTGAATTCAAAGGGTCAAAAACATTCATCAACTCTCACCAAGGCAGTCATATCCTTCGCGTTTCTGCTGGCTTTCCGATGCATCGTCAAGCAAGGTCACCTGATTCATTAAACACCGACAAACGTGAGCGAAGTCCGGAGATGCTGCAAGCAAGTATTATCAAAATGACAGTCAAACATGAGAGAAAGCGCCTCTGCTGGCCAGGGGCACCCTTGAATTAGATGGTCCAGATGTCAATTGTTCAACAAGCCTATCTTCAGGTGATCTCCCAAGCATTAGCTCAACTTTGCAACGAAACTGTTCTCCAGCCCGCGAGACACATCAAACAACAACTGCTGTTAATCATTCAAGCATGCAAAATGGAAGGAAAATCAATGCATATCAAGGCCAAAGCGCCCCTGTAGGCCAGGGGCGCTCTTCATTTCGAGTCACCGGATGAGGTCTTCAACAACTGCTTTCTACAAGGCATTTGTTCAGCACTCTCTCATCTTTGCAATCAATCCTACTGCACGTTCACAGGACCTGTCAAACATTCATAGGAAGAGATCAAGCAGAAAACACCAAAGGTGACGACAAAATGAAGAACATGGAGAAATTGAATAAGTGTCAAGGAAAATGCATCTTCTTAGAAATAGGTGCCCAGGTTTTTGGGCAATCAGATGTAGTCTATAAGCTCAGTGACCTCCAGGATGACCTTCTCCATTGTGATCAATCTTAACAACGACACCGTCAATGAAGATAATAGACAGATCCAATGTCTAACGACAAAGATCAAACTGAGACCGATCGTGAAAGTTTGTAAGTTGAAAATCACAAGTCAAAGGTTCAAAAGCGCCCCTGCAGGCTAGGGGCGCCCATGCTTTTGAACTGCCTAAATCAATTTTCAGGATTCGTGAAGCCATAAATCCTTTCGGGGACTGAACTGGTTATCCATCCCATGTTTCAGTGAAATCATTAGACTCATCAATTAGTGGTGATCTCAGATCAGAGCATGGATGGTCTAAATGGGGGAATTGAAGAACACTCAAGAAACTGACAGGTCTGAAGCTAAAAGCGACCTTGCTGGGAAAACGTGCCCAAGAATCAGAGGCATTAGACTCAGGTTTTGAGTTTTGTAGCTCCCATGCACAATTCAACAGAGTTGTTCCATCTCATCAATGGATCTATCAACAACACCTTGAGATCAACTAAGCAACTGGAATCAGGGATTGAACGGAGGCATTTCACCATAGAAAAGTAATGAAAAAGTGTTCAACTCTTCAAAGGAATGCCTAAAGTCAAAGTAAGGCTCAGTTGACTAAAGTTAAGATATTTTGAAGATATGTGCGAAAAACTTGGTTGTGTCTATAAAAGAGTGCGGAAAGGTATTCAATGCGTCCAGAGACAATTGTCAGAAGAGGATTGCAAAAAAATGGCTTAAAGAAAAAAGAGCCAACTTGCCGAAGAACGTAGGACATGGAGGGTTCAGAGGTGAATATGCAGTGATGATTACTCTACTCAACCGTATTACTGGTGAAGAAGAGGCAAACAAATTCGAATCATGGATGTTCTATGTCATCGCTAAGATGTGAGCAGCAAAGGACATTATGATTGGCCTGCCTTGATTAGTGATATGCTCCACAAACAGATGACCACTTTCCTAGAGGCTCACGAATTCGACATGTGCTCATATCTTGTATATCTGATTGCCTTCCAAGGCTAGTTTAGAGCATTGAACAATGTGGGAACTTTGGGGATGCAAAAGGTTCACAAGTATTTCTCGAAGCCTGAGTTCATAGAAGTATCAAAACACTTCAAGCGAGTAAATGATCTCTTCCTGATGCACACCGTGAGAGACCTTGATCATGAGTTGCATATACGCATATCACCAGCAGCCAAGGAGGCAATGGTAGACTGGGCGGATTGGTTCATTCAGCTCCCCACCTTCACCTACATATGCGTATATGGATACAACGGTCATCCTGCCATGTTACCCCACTATCCTTCAGATAGTGTGGTCTTCATGGAATTCTCGCGACAGTTGTTCGAAGTTCATTCTCATATGCATCTCAAACATAAGATGGCCGCAAAATTTCCTTTCTAGATGGGACTTAAAGGTTTAAGACAACAGTTGATGCCAAAGCCATGGGCCAGGAGATGGTGAGACTTAATCTTAAGTATCTCATCGAGAGACGATCATATGATCCTAGAGGCCTTTATGCAGCACACCTTGAGCAACAATCTTCACGTGAGTCTTCCATGGAGGACTATTGGGTAAACTGTGAAGATGAGTTGGATGTACGAAGACACAATTACAATCGGTTTAGACTTCCACAAATTGCTAACTGCATGTCAGAGGACGTGGAAGGCCTATTTGATGATGATGGGGAAGTTATTCTTCATACATTCTTCGTAAATCAGGTTGACTCACAACCACTTGTAAGAGTGGATTGGTATGCCAAGGAAAGTACGTCTATTGAGGAAAGGTCAAGTAGGGTTGTCAAAAACAGTCAGCTTTACTTGGATAGCAAAAGGACAAGGAAGGTAGTAATTCCCCGCACAGAGCCACCACTGGTTTATCCGTCACTACCTTCCACGTCAAGGAAGAAGCCCAGATAGAGGCAATGGAGTAACCCTCCTAGAGGAGCCCGAATGACTTGGCACACAAGGGGAAGAATACAGATTGCTGATACAAATCAACAAGAAGTACATGTGGAGACAACCATAGACATAGCTGAGCCAGTGATGGAAACAGTTGCAGCTGAGCCAGTAATTGAGACAATTATTGCTGAGACAGAGCCAATAATGGAAGCAGTTGCAGCCGATGCAGTACTAGAGGTGGAGGCAGAACCCCCCACTTTACCACCATCACAACAATCATCGGTCCCCATTGACTTGGATTCACCACTACATGACATTGCAACGCAATCCCATTCATCAAGCATTCAGGGTCCTATTTTCCATCCTTCTAGCGAAGTTAGTCAAGATACATCTTGGATTGAAAATACTGGGAAGGAAAAGAAAGAAACCATCCTACCATTTGGACTTCACAGAGTTTGACCATGTCCCTCAAGACATGCCAGTAAAGAAGCTAAAGAAGCAGGTCCACGTAGGAAAGAATGTTGACAATGAAATTGTCATGAGAGAGCTGCGCCACCTGAAGATATGAATGCACATGAGGTAGAGGTTGATGAATTCACCTTATTGAAGGTCAACCTTGGTAAGACCACTTGTCAGGTGGAGGTAGACCTCTTTGGAGTTGCATCAGTAAGTGTCCAAGAAAGAATGGTGAAGGACGACAAAGACAAAGCAGCCTTAAAGGCTGAAAACCAGCAGCTGAGGTTATATATATCTAGCTTGATACATGGTACACCAAATATCTTTGCCTTGCCTTGAGAGATGCTATACCTCCTTGCGGAGCAGAATCATCACTAGTTGATCTTATATGGAAAACACTTGAAAAATCAAGTGGAAGAATTTGTCATCAGAGGAAGGTGTATACTTGCAAAGTTGTATTAGTTAAGGTATAGAGCCCACGACCTTTGCGCGAAGATTCAACAATCTGAGCAAGAGGCAGTAGAGAAGAGGCTTGGGGAGGAAATCACTTTCTCTCACTTAGAAATGGCTTACAATTCAATTACCACAGAGCAGAACAAGTAACATCTTTTCGCTTGAAAAGAAGATATGGCATACAAGGTGAAAGCCTATGATACCAACTATGTGGAATTGATTGAGTACCAAAAAATTGTAGCAAGTGTTATCAAGTTCGTAAGAAGCTTGGTAACATCCATCCCTTGCCTTTACCAACATGAAGGAGGTGCATACATTGAGCTAGCTGAGGTACAAAAACAGTTCCAGGACCTCATCCATAGCAATCTCTGTAGTGATCCTGCTGGTCACAAGTTGAGTAAGATTGCAGCCATGTCGGCCAAGCTAGATGATGTAGCTGCCAAGACCATTGAATATCAATAGCAAATTGCGAGTGGTGAAGAGATGCTGAAGCGACACATTATCATCCTACGAAGCATTTATTTTCTAGAGGCAGAAGAAGTCAACGACTGGTTAGATAATCTGTTGACTAGTTGTGATGTGGTGTAAAACACCCAGTTCAGACGTCGTACCCTCCAAAATAGCATTAATGACAAACAAGAGTTAACTTGATGCCTCTTTTCAAGTTAACTCACTATCCCACTGATCATGCATGTCTATCTCCACTAATTGTGGATCTCTATATTGGAGGCACTTTGTACATTGGAGTTCACTTTTAGTTTAGTTTCAGTTAACTGAAGTAGCTTTCCAGTTAACTGCTAGGTCACCTTCATTTAGGCATAGGAATAAATCTTGCAGATTGGCAAAAACTAACTGTTACTCAAGGAGATTTTAGGGTTGCCTACTCCTTTGAGCTTCTAGAAATAAAAGCCTTTGCTCATTATTTTGTAATTTTTATTTACTACACAAAATTGCTACACCATTGTGCCAACAAGCTTGCAAGTCTATATTTGTTCACTCTTGGATGAGAGTTGTTTGGTTTGATCGCAATTGTGTATGATTTCGTACCTTTGCTGTCCCAAATCTTTGAATTCGTTGAGCAAGTTTGAAGAAATAAATCAAAAGGCATATGCAATTTGATCCAAAGTTTCAAGTTCTATCAACATCTTGTTCTTATAATCTATTGTTTCAATCTACCCCTTGGACAGGTGCCGTCACCTCCTTGGGAATTTTGATACTAATGGTTATCAATGATGTTGTGTAATGATATGTTTTTCAGCCTACACTTTGGATAGGTGTCGTCACCTCAGGAATCCTATTTTCTAGTTCATCATACTTTGTTGTTTCTAGTAAGCTAAGTTTCAGCCTACGCCTCAGACAGGTGTCGTCACCTCCTCGGAAATCCTCAGATCTAGCCTATTGTAAGAATGTTTGCTTGCATAAGACCTTATTCAAGCATAGATCTGAAAGTTTAGAGCCTTCAGATGCGTTTTGAGAGACAGTCTGCCCAAGTAATCCAACCATTCCATTCCCACTTCTATATCCTCCTGCTCTATTTTTCTTGAGGGAATAGGATAGATTAAAAGTTACTTTAGTTGTAGTTAAGATATGCAGAGACTAGAGAAAACCTTAGTTGCAACACATTGAGTTCTTGCACCCTTGTGTCCTGCCATTTAGTAAAAAAATAGGAACCTTAGTTTACTTTACTTTTTAATACTAGCATCAACAAAAAGAGGGAGGTTCCCCTCCTAATTTGAAGCGCAATCATTATGCACTGTGCATAGCTTTTCGTTTCCAATAAGCACTCTAGAGGTGCTAATTGAAACACCAAAATAGTAGTCTATGTTTCAGCCTACACCTCGGAAAGAGCATTGGGCCTCCTTGGGAATCCTGAGATCTAGCTCACCATTTGAAGATTACTTGTGTGGATTCTATTTCGGTGTAAATCTGGAAATTCAAAGCCTTTGGGTGCATTCTGAGAGACAATTCGTCTAAGTGATCGAACCATTCCATTCCCGCTCCTATATTCTCTTGCTTTGTTTATCTAGAGGAGATAGCATATATAAAAAGTTAGCCTAGTTATAGTTATGATTTGCAGAAAATAGAGAAAACCTTAGCTGCAATGCATTGTGTTTATGCACCCTTGTGTCCTGCCGCTAAGTAAAAAAGATAGGAACATTAGTCCATTTTACTTTTATGCAGACATCAGCAAAAAGAGGGAGCTTCCCCTCCATAATTTGAAGAGCAGTCATTACGCACTGTGCATAGCTGTTCGTTTCCAATAAGCACTCCAAAGGTGCTAATTGAAACACCAAGAATTTTCTGTCGCCCATCATGGGGCATTGAGGCATAAAACTTCAAAGAAAAGCTAACGCTTTTATGTCACGGGAATGATCCTCTGGCATTCTATTATGATCCATACAAGAAGCAATGGATGGTAACAACAATAATGCTGACGATGATGATAGAAATCAGAGGTAGGCACCTTCATTACCTTGGGGTAATGTCATTAGATCTTTTGGCTTTTCAGGTAAATCATGAGTTACCTAAAGGGTCAAGGAAGAACTTTCCTCGATTTCCCGATTTGACGGTGATGGGTGTCAACACCCGGATGAACATTTTGTTCTGTTCACAATGGCTTGCGCTGTCTTGCACGTGGCATAGGAAGACATCGTTGTGCATCTCTTTGTGGAGACTCTCGTGGGAAATGCTACCGATTGGTTCAATCACCTGAAGGCAGGTGTTATTACAAGCTAGGCAACTATGAGCGAGAAATCTTTGGCAAGATTCAAGGTCGCTAAAGAAAGTCATATGTTGTTTTCCCAACTTGCGAATTCAAATATGGAGAAAAAAAACACATGAGGGAGTTTGTTGTGAGATTTAATCGTCTTGTTACATGACTTTCTTTTACACTCGATCTCACCTGAGATTTTGATGTGCTGTTTCATAAATGCTCTTCCATCAGAGATAGCCTTCTTCCTGAAGACGACAAAAGAAACAAAGTTGAAGAGTGCGCAAGACCACGCCACCGAGCTGGAGGATAATAAGATCACTTCTGGCTTGATCAAAGCAAATTCTATCAAATCTCCAGTTCAACATCCATACCGGCCAAAGAGACAATCTTCAACCATAGTTGCCAACATTTCCATCAAGACCAATGATTGAAGCAACACATAGTGCAATATTTTGTTCTTTCCACATAAAAATGATGCACATACCGGATTGAAATGACCCCCTTATAATTTTTTAAATTTTCAACAACACTTCAACAATGCACCTCGTCAGCGTTAGCCAAAATCTTAAAGCAGTACTGGAAAGTAACCCTACGCCAAGAACGTGCACTCAAGACCCAAGGTGGGTGAGGTGCTAACATATGGCGCCGAGGATCATTAGTATTCCAAACTGAAAGTAGTACAATGTTGAAATGTAAAGATGCAACTCGACGGCTTATTCGGCGGAAGTAGTTTGAGGGCATAGCCGATCAACAATATGAATAGTGTAGTACAAATCTAAGATAGTGAGGCATGTCTCTTCCACAATTGTGGGAATGATAATGCTTAAACAAAGTAAACAAGGCGGCAAAGCCAACCTCTTCCACTAAGAGTGGGAATACAATATAAGTTTGCAGAATGAGAATAAGAGCTGATCAGTACTACTGAAACAACTTTACAATAAGAATGAATCCTGCAAGAAGCCAATAGTTAAACTGTCCAAGAAGCTACAATTGTTATTATTTGATCTCCAATCTTCAAAGACTCACTAGATGTGAAAAACACACTCCAAAACTCCAACTTAGACAACCTGATATGATAGACGAGCAAACTGAAAATGCAAACCAACAAGTAGAGAACTCACTAAAATATTCATAACGCACTCAAAACAGCTCCAAATGATATGAAACGAAATGCATAAGACTCCTTGAGAGATAATGACCAAGATAGAACTGAGAAACAATTGCAAACTGATGATATTTATTTTTCTAAAGTTTTCGAAGACTTCCCAGGCAAAGTACGGCCTGGAGAGAGGTCGACCTGTAAGATAAAATCAAGGACTCAACAATAAATTCCCAAAACTTGCACAAAGGGGCGCCCAAGGCCAAGGAACTGATATATCAACTGCCCAGAACCAAACAAAAATCGCCAAGAGAGCTATGAGTAAAAACCTACTTCAGCCACACCCAAACCAACAACCTTTAAACTGACAAAACACACCAAAAGACATCAAAAAACTTCAAAAGACTTCATTACAATAAGCTCAATCTGCTCTTTAATGTAAAGAACAACCTCTAACTTAGCTAGTTGCTATCCTTCAAGCAAGAAACCAAGTCCAAGCTAGGAGGTATGCATTCCTCAAAGCAAAACAACCACCATTTCGGCAACATTTTGTTACAATTTCTTCATGGATGCAAAACAAAGAGCCCAACACTCATATATATATCCTTCTTCCTCCCAAATTTTATTCCAATTCCCTCCAAGATGGGTGCCTAATCCAAATTCACATTCATCCTGCAAATGTCTGTCAAATTGCATTTCATTTCATTTTCTCCCAAGTTGTCCACTTGATGAAGACAACACTTTATTAAAAAATATCAATAAAGTGTAATGTGTAGTCCAAAAGGTAATAAAGTGAGACACGTTATAAAAATAATATTTCTCCTCAAAATATTATCTCATTTGCATTTCATCTCCCCATGTCTCCAAGGTGTCCAACATCAAGAAAGTAATATACTTTATTAAATTTCCTAATAAAGTATAAAATGGCGTCCAAATGTAATAAAGTGAATGAATTTAATAAAATCACTTATTTCTCCTAAAGGCGTCCACCAAGCCTTATCAAAATTCACTTTATTAAAATATTTTACCTCCACAAGTGAAGCGCCCAACTCAAGCTCAGACCTGCCAAAAATAGCTCAGAAGTGTTGGAGACTCAAAATTGCTCCAATTGACCTGCCAGAAATAGACATAATACCAAGCTGCTGAAATACTACCAAAAATCGCACCAAGGGTGTTGGCGACCAAACTGCTCAAACTTACTTGCCAGATATAGCTATTGAACTGAACTATAGAAACCTTGCTAAAAATAGAACTTACTAAAAATAGCATACTACTAAAAATAGTAAGTTGTTCCAAACTCATTTTAACCACAATCCAAACAGCCGTCGTACTTGCTAAAAATAGTAAGTTCGGAAAAGTCCTCCGTTGTAGTTGCATGTCACACCATTGCGAAGCTCTCTGAAAACCCAGAAGGAATCTAGGATCCAAACCGCCAAACTCCAACATGCAAGCCTTCAAAATTGCCGAAGTATCCTCATAGAAAACAGGAAACCCTAATTTCAGATGCATGTCATACCATCCTATAGCTTTATGAAAACCCAGAAGGAATCCAAAAACCAATTTTCAAATCTCCAACATGCAATCCCCTGAATCCTCAAAAGAAATCTCCAAGCATCCTGAAACCCTAATTTTGCCACTGACTAGCCTATGGGCATCCGATGATAGGCTATCAATCACTGGGAATTGTAGTGCTAAAAATGGGGACATTACAGTCCGCCCTTCCCAAAGTTGCTTGTCCTAAAGCAATTCCACCACAACTTTAGAAAATTTTAAATTGATCCATACCAAACCAAAATACATTCCCAGGGTCCCATGTCCGTCTCAAGAAGGACCCATCATGCCGATGCTGCACCACTCTGATCACATCAGTGAAAACTTCGTGCCAAAAGTGCACTAACCTCCTTTGTAACTCTAAATTGTTACTATCCATAATACTCAAATTGAAAAATCTTGAAGGTCTTAAATCAATATCATGCAACATCTCATGCCCAAAAAACTGAGTGATCAATAACAACAATGCCACTATCTATCACAAACCCGGGCAATGGGAAAGATAGTCTACTCAACTCAAAATTGTAATCCTTCGCACATTTCCTCAAGGTGTCAGGCAGAGCCACCAGAACATATGTGACTTCTCCAAATCTTCTTGCAAAAGGGAAAACAATCCTTCGCAAGAGCTCAACGATCTCATCCCCATCACTCCACATGGAGCCACTATGCCTCAATTGAATTATCATGATACAAACATGAAGACTGTAGAAGTTTCTCACAATTCCAACTCCAAGAGCCTTAGAATGATGAACCAAGGCAATCGAAGGTTCGCTGCCCCAAGCATAAGTACAAGGGAAAGCATAGGAATAGTCATTGGGAACAATTTGAACACCTCCCGAAGACGGACTCAGATTGCTTTGAATCATCACCTCTTGCATTTGAGGCCAAAAATCAATCCTAATAGGAGACTGTGAAGTCTAAAAATAAGTATACCAACTGCCCGCCATGACTGAAATGATAGACTTATGATCTGATTTAGGGATAATCAGCATCCAAGAAGATGAACTACTGCTGCTATACTGAAAAGCATCATCCAACTTAATCCATTTGTCGATGAACAAACGGAACCATCAAGTGGCTGGTAATGAAAGGAACAACACCAAAAAATCTGATAATTTGATTCTTACCCCTCCAAGAATTCATCTTCCCACAAGTATTTAGCTCCATCAACGCATGTTGAGGATCCCAAGCATGGATACCCAACTGAAAGTAATCTCCAACACACCAGAAAGAGAGTTCGACACATCTCCAAGTGTTGGTAAAAACCATGTGCATACTTGTGAAACTGGCGTCCCCTCTGATGAACCTTTGAAACCAATCCATGAAAGCTTCAACAACATTGGAGCTTGAAACATAAGATGACCTCAAATTCAACTCCCAAAATTGACTAGCATCACCCAAGCCAAGGAATTGATTGACAAGAGTGCAAACACCATGTTCTGGTCCATCTTCCCAAGTGAAGACTACATCCTCAATCCCTCTTAAGCATTCTTGATCAAACATTATTCTTGGAAGATTATCAATTGCAAGGAGTGAATCTCCCTCATGGTTTGCTTGCAAATCTTCAATAAGCTGAAAATCACGTTCCATACTGTATTGGAAAACTTCATCAGGATCCCATTTCGTGCTATTGCCAATTGATGCTTCATCTTCCATCACAAAAAAAAGGATTATCATAAGTTTCTTCTGCACCCACTTCGAAGAGAGGATTGTCAAAAACTTGGAAGTTATTCCTTTCATCTTGCTGCTACAAATCTGCACATACAGCTTCTGATTTTCTTGAGATGCTTTCAAGATCAAACTCCTCCTGAAGACTATCAAGCTCTCCAATCACTTGCTTGATTTCTCCAGCTCGTTGTGCACCTTCTTGCTCCTTGAAAAGTTTGAAGTAAGCAAACTGGTCTTCAACCTTCGTTAGAGCCAACTGAGTTTCTTTCAACATGTCCTTTGTTGATTCAAGCTCCAAAGTGAGCTCATCAACCTTTCTCTCACTCCCTTGGAAATCACCAATGGTCTTCTTTGCAACTTCAATGGCATGATTTCGATCTTCAATCAAGTGCATATACTCAGACTACAAGGTCTCCCAAGAATCTCTAATAAGTTGCAAATTGGGAAGAGCAACTTCATCTTTCAATCCTTTTCGTCTCTCTTCAAGCAGAGCCTTCTAGTAGAGTTCTTCAATCTAACCGTGTGTGCGATCAAATTGTGATAGAACCCACACTTCTCTTTCAAAGGACCCTCTTACTTGATCTTCCTTCTCAAGAATATGCAAAGATGGTGGATTGCTGGTTGGCTGCTCTTTAAAATCAGAACATTTTTTTGCGTCTTCGTTGCCCTTAGACCTGCTCCAACATTCTTGTTTTTCGCCACCAACTAGTGGAGAATGCTCAATCTCATAATTAGGATTAGACTCCTCAAATTCTTCGTGCTTTTGCTTAGAATCAACTTCATGTATTGATAAGTCAGATTTGTGTTTAGAAACACCTTCAAACTTTCCATCTTCCAGAGCCATATGGTCCTCAAGCTCTGCTTCCACCTCAATGTCACTTTGGACAAACTTGAAGGCAGCCCCAAACTCAAGCATAGTGTCATCATTGTTTGTTGTTATAGAGTCCCTATCAAGTTCCATTTCATCATCCGTATCAAAGGGAAATTCATCCCACACAGGTTCCTTGTCAATGCTAGGTGCCTTCACACCTGGATCCCAAGTGGTAGGAGGTTGATTGTTTTGATCAAATGGAAAGAGCTCTTCATGCTTTTCTTGGAGTGCTGACTTTCTGAATAGCTCACCACCCAACTCACTTAAACTGATATCTTCATAGACACCTCTCTCCAAGGGCTTAGTTTGATGCTCAAACCCAAGACCACCCTTGACACCATCATTGTAATGAAGCAAAGAATCATCTAAGCAAGCTGTTTTGAAAACTTCATCATCTTCATCTTGTTGGCATTTCAATTAGCACCTTTGGAGTGCTTATTGGAAACAAATAGCTATTGCAGGTGTTATAGTACTGCTCTTTGGATTATAGAGAGGAAGATCTCTCTTTGCTGATGTTGTATGTAAAAAAGGGTATTGAGGTTCCTATCTTTTTTACTCAGCGTTAGGACACAAGGGTGCATAAACACGATGCGCCGTAACTAAGCTTTTTCTCTAATTTATGGAAATTTTAACTACGACTAAACTGGCTTCTAAACTATCCTATCTCCTTGTTGGCGTAACAGTTAGCACCTTTGAAGTGCGATTTGGTATAGATAGCTATGCACAGTACGCGATGACTGCTCTTCAAATTAGGAGGGGAAACTCCCTCTTTTGTTGATATGTGTTCTAAAAGTAAATGATCTAAATCCTATCTTTTTGACTTAGTTGGAAGATGCACAAGGTTAAGAAAACCAAGGACGTTGCAGCTAAGGATTTTCTTTGGTTTCGCAAGTCTTAACTACAACTTAAAACTAAAGGCTTTATACTATCCAATCTCCTCAAGAAAACAAAGCATGAGGAAAAGGAGCAGGAATGTGATTATACGATAAACTTCAGGTGCAGATTGACAACGTGAAGGCAAGGTGGCAAAACTATTTGTTTGGCTGGGAAGAAGTTTATTAGAAACAAACAAATATACAATAAACTGAGTACAACTTCACAACATGAGGGCAAGGTGGCTCAACTATTTGCTTGGCTGAATAGGTTTATTGACACACACATTAAACGATAAGCTTTAAGTACAAATTTACAACATGAGGGCAAGGTGGCTCAACAATTTGCTCATCTGAATAGGCTTATTATTAACATAACATAAGGTAAGCAACTAGGACAATAAATTGCATAGACGAGACACGCATACAATAAACGATCAAACTCGTAACCCCATTTAACTAAGATTTGAACAAACACCATAGTAATAACATTAAGGCAAGGTGGCACAACTATTCATTAATATAGTAATCACTCATGAACAGATATAAAATAACAATATTATAGGCAAGGTAGGCTCAGCATATATTGCTATTGCGTGCAAAAGTTATTTACAAATGAGCTGAAAACTCTTATTTATAGACATCAAAGGTGTAGGCAACCCTAAAATCACCTTGTGTCAACTAGAGTCTTGCAAGCATGCAAGATCGTTATTCCTAAATCTAAGGAAAATAAACTACACCGTTAACTGGAAAGATACATCAGTTAACTGAAATAGGACTCAACAAAATGGACATGTGCAACATGCACGTCCTTTGAAATGAAAACTAACTAATAACTCCAACTATACAAAGATGTTTCCAAGAAAGACATAGCATGCATTGTGGAACAACGAGTTAACTCAGAAAGAGGCATCGAGTTTAACTCCTGTGTCTAATGTCTATCTTGGAAAAGGTGGGACGCCCTCAACTGGAGCTCACTGGCCTTGATCTCGAGCAACTAACTCCTCCATGAGGTCGTTGACTGCATCACCATCCGGGGCACTAATACTCTTTCGTAGTACACGATGTCTATGTAGCATATCCTCACCACTTCTGATCTGGCTCTGAAGTTCACCTCTTCTTTTGACTGCCTCATCGAACAATGCTGACATGACTGTAAGTTGGTCTAAGTTACAGCCAATAGAGTCTCCATTGAAAATACTGTGGATGAGTGTTTGCAATTTTGACTGAATGTTTGCAAGCTCAACATACTCACCACCCTCACGCTGATATCAGCAAGGAATTTGTGACACAAAAGTTCTCACATAATGAAGTGCAATAGTCACATGCTCTCTACTCTCGGCCAATTCTGAAGTCATTGTTTCCTGTATTTTTGCCTTGAAGATTAATTGTGTTCTCCAATCATAAATAGCTTCTCTATCTTCTTCATCAGCGATCGAGTCATATGCTATCCTTAGGTGAGGGATCAAGATTTCATCCCTAGGTTTGTCAACTGCCAAGCTGTGCTCTGAATCCTGAATTTGCAAACGGAGTTTGCGGGCATTGTATCTTAACTGAAATAGCTCTGCAAGTACAAAGTGACCCTTAGTGATAAACTCCTCTTGCCAATCCATCATACGCTTTCCGTACACGACCATCTGATTGAGCTGATCCTGCTCTGCTAGTGGCTCTATCATCTGTGGGAGTGAAGCAGGGACATTCTTGGGTCTATGGACAAGATTAGAGATGTATCGATGAAGCTGTTGGTTTTCAGCCTTGAGGGCTGCCTTGAGGGCTGCCTTGTCTTCTCCGTCTTTTGCCACTCTATCCATTATGCTGTCAGTTGCAACTTGAAGCAAATCAACCTCTATTTGGTGTGTGCTCCTGCCAAGGTTAACTTTGATAACTTCGAAATCCTCAACTTCCAACTCATCCAAATTCTTGTCTCGTGGAGGTATTGCAGTCTCTACAATGATCTCTTTCTTAGCATTTCTCTCTACATGAACTTGTTTCTTAATCCTCTTATCTAATGCCTCCTGGTAGATGTGATCAAAGTATGAGTGGTTAAGTTTGTAGGATGGCTGCCTCCTCTTCCTGCCCAACAGACTCTCAAGCCAAGATGAGTCTTGACTAATCTCACTGGATGGATCGGTGCTAGTCACAGGAGGTCTTGATGAGGCGGAAAGTGTAGAAGTATGGCTACGCAGTGGCGAGTCCAAGTCCAAATCAATGTGAATCGAACCTGAAGGCTGCTATGGTGTTGGTGATGACAAAGGTGGCTGTACCTCTGGCTCTGGCATGCTCTGAGCTGTGTTTGCAGCTGGCTCCATGTGTGTTTCTGCAACAAGTGCCTTCCCTTTTGAATTGTTGGGTATCTTGTTCTTTTTAGGTGGATTACTCCTTTTTTTTGTTTAGGCTTAGACGAGGATGGCAGTGTAGAATCCACCAATGGCGGCTCTATGCTTGGCATGACTGCCTTCTTGTTTTATTGCTTTCTAAGTAGACTATGCTATTCTGAATAGCTCTACTTGTTCTCTCTTTCACGGATGAATACTCCTGGGCGAACCAATCAACAGCTGGAAGTGGCTGTGTATGAACCTGCTCTTTGAAGAATTGAGGAAGTACATCCCCATCATCATCTGACAACCCTTCCACATTCTCTGACATGTAAAGAGAAATCTGCGAGAGAGTGAACTTGCTGTAATTGCGTCGACGCACCTCAAACTCATCCTCGTAGTTGACCCAGTAGTCCTCCATAGTAGGCTTGTGGTGAGGGCGACCTCCGAGACGTGTTGAATACTAAGGGTCATATGCTTGTGCTTCGACAAGGTACTTGAGCTTGAGGTTCTCCAACTCTTGACTTGCAATCTTGGCATCAACTGCTGTTTTACATTGGTAGATTCCCATCTGCAAAAGAAAACTGGCTACCGGATTGCGCTTGTTACGCAACCGTGAATGGACTTCAGATAATTGCCTTAGAAACTCCATGTACACCGTCTTATCCGAAGGATAACATGGTAGCATGGCTGGATTTCCTGTGTAACCTAGACACGGATGTAAGTATATGTAGGGAACTGAATGAACCAATCCTCCCATTCTGCCATTGCCTCTCGAGCAACTGCTGAAATACGAACGTGTAACTACCAGTCTAGGTCTCTGTAATGTCCCCTTTTGGGATAACCCTAAATCTGCCCCGATTTCTTGAAGATATCCTTTTATGATGGTCTAGTGTTTAGATTATATTCTTTTTCTCCTTTTCCTTATCAATCATAGAATAAAGACATTCATAAATCTATTCACATTCCTACCAAATAATCACAATTACTTATAAGGCTCAATAATTGCTGCAAGCATTATTATTCAAATGTACAAACATTTATCTAACTTATTATCTAAATTCATAAAATACTTATCTCCTTATTGCCAGACAATTTTTGCAGATATCCTTATTTCTAACATTTGGTAGAACCTCTTTATTTCCAACCAGCAATGTTATTTTCATAAGTTGTTGCTTTTTACATTAGATATATTTCATTTTCTTCCTTAGATCTACCTCTTTCCGCTTCCTATTTATATTTCATTCATACATGCTCCTACGTCTCTCTTTAAATCTGTTCCTATTCACTTCCTCTCCTTCTATACTTATATTCCCAAATCTGCTTCTCCTCCTTTTTTTTTTTTGGCTTGAATAATAAATGTATTTTTTTGAAGGTGATGGATGATTTAATATTCAGATGCTGTTCTTTTATGTTGATGATTCCTTGTTTTCAATCTGCTCTCCAAATCATATTACATTCCTCCTTGATGATCCTTTGCAAATGATTTGATTTTCCTTATATATCTCCATGTCTAAGTGAAATGATGCATCCCTTAGAAAGGAGGCACTATTTGAATGGGTGTATCTTTACTTAACAAATATGTTTTAGCATTAACCGTTGCCTTCTTTAATAATTGCCTCTCTTAACAAATTACATTTGCTGCCTTTATTATGTTCTTTTTGTACGATTAACATATGGTCTATTTGTTTTATGTTAGTTATTATTATATTCTAATAATAATATCAGATTTTATATATATGTGTTATATTTATTTGTTATAGATAATAATAATAATAATAAAATTGCTAGCATTTATATTAATATTTATAATGTTGTATTTGATAGTCATAATTATAATATTTATATTATATGCTTCTTATTTTAGTGTTATATATAAATTGATTTTATTGTTTTTATCTTAATCTTATATATTTTAATATTTGTAATATAATAATTATAATTATTATATTATTTTTGATAATCATAAATATTTGTGTTTTATATAAATTCTATATTTCATATGTGACTGTTATAATTATAATGATATTATAAATTGCATTTCTTATTGTCGATATTGATATATTTTTATAGTCTTATTAATAAATATTTAAATTATTAATATTTATATTTTGATATCGACCATCATAATTATAATGTTATTAGTGATAATTATAATTATGATAATATTTTAAATTGTAATTTATACTTTGGTATTGATTCAATATCTCAATACTTTGTATCTGCAGTGTCATGATCTCGGGGACATGACAGTTTCTCACTGTGTATATCAAGAATTCTTCCTGCACGCGCTTGAAATGCCACTTAGAAGCTGTGAATTCAAGTTGATCGTAGTACTGATAAAATTTCTACACACTAAGAACGCCCTTGGTGTTCAAACCTCTAAACTGATTCTGATATGCAATCAAGTATACGAGATAAGAACACATGTGAAAATCATGGGCAACTAGGAATCCAGTAATCTGTTTGTGAATGACGTCACTGATCAAAGAAGCCCAGTCATAATACTCTCGCCTGGAAACAATCTGAGCAATGATATATTACATCCAAGGCTGGAATTTGTCTGCATTTGAATGACCAGAGACACAATTAAGAAGAGTTATCAAAATTGCGTACTCATCTTTGAACTCTCCACGATTGACATTGTGTGGCAATTTAACTTTTTTTTTTTTAACCACCTTTCCGCCATTTTGTTCTGACACATGTCCTTATCAGCATTAAATGCTCTCTCACATTGAACCATGGTAATGACCAAACTATTTGGATGCTGAGGAATACCAAAACATTTCTCAATATCTCAGGGTTTGAGACTACAAATCACTAGTCCATTTGCTGATTGAATTTCATGGGCAGTAGAATTGTAATGCTTGATACAAGATATCACAAATTCTATGCACATAACCGAAATGGGGATAGAAGCCGCTTCTAGCAACCCTAACCTTTCGATGTTTTGAAGTATTGTCGAATTTATCTTTTTCGGATCTAAAATGGCCTCTGGAAGCACCTTATGCAAGTTTGTGTCAGCCGTTCCGATGAAATCATGAATTAGGACCGACTTGGTCTTGAATTCGTTCTGTGTGTATTGAATTCTAAAAAACTTGCTCATTGATTGTAAACACGACTATCTTATGACAACTTTCTCTGGAAAGTTGAAAATCACTCCTAATTAGGCTAAAAATAGCCAATCGGAGGGCAATTTTCACGAAATTTTTTGAGATGTGGGTTTTGTGCAAAAAATGATTATAAACAAACCCACAATGTCAGAAATTCCAAAAAACGCCGTTTAGTTTGACATGCAAAGACTTTTCCAAAAAAAGCAATTGGGGGCAATAAGGGTTGCAGGGGCAGATTTTTTTGAAAAAATATGGAACATGGGTTTTGTACAGAAGATGTTTTCAAGCAAACCCAAATCCCCTGTTTTGAAAAATACTAACTTTTACTCCACCATGCAAATGAATTTCAGTTGAGAAAAGCAAAGCTTCGAGATTTGAAGAATTCGAGGTAATTTTTCTTGAAAAATTCGAACACATGGGTTTTGTAGAGCAAGCCGTGCACAACCAACCTAGATGATTAAAATTGTCAAAAACCACCGACTTGTTGGACATGCGAAGAATACCTAAGACAAGAAAAGAAGAAATTGAGATAGAAGATAGAGGTTTTATGTTTCCGATTCTGTCAAAATCGGCATGCTTGTCTGAAGTTTGCTGATTACTCTGGACTTGTATCTGCAAGGAAATCTAAAAAATAATATATATGGTGCCTTCAAATGCTTGCACAAGAGAAAATTCGCTTGCACTTCAACTTGTTATGAGAGAAATGGACACCATCTTGCAATAAATAGAGAAAATATTAGGTTTATGGCACCAATTGCAAGTAGAAACCCTAATTTCAAAAGAAATAATCTGATTGGACCCCACTTCGCGCAACAAAAACTGACTTGAAGTCTCAAAAAAAAATTGAAATATTAAAATATTCAGTTCAACTCAACATGTGAAACTGACTTGAGTCTTAAAATAGGCGCTGATATTAAAATATTGAAGAAATTCGCCCTTTGAAAAGATGACTTGCAGAAATTGAAATTTAATATTATTTTATTTGAGTTAACTAAAATCTTTCCTTCTGGGTCGACTTAGAATGTTTTCCTGATTCGAAAAAGTCAAACTTTGACTTTCTAGGCGTCTATCTCTAAAAGTTGAGATTTTTTCTTAACTTCCTATTTTATAGCTTGTTGAAAATGTGACGATAGCCTCTGTTGAACTCTGATTTTCGGGTGCCCGGGTGATGCTGAAACTGAACTGAAGGACTCATCGCGTAGCCAGATCAAAACTGATGAAATTTCTACTGGGAGCTGTGACCTCAGAAAACTGAATTTGATGCCTCAAAATGAAGGGTGCCTTTCTCAAGGAGATATGTAATTTCTTTAGAAATTCCATACTTCGCCATTTTTTTGATTTGGCATTTGACGCTTCAATCTGCTGCTGCCGGTGAACGATGACTCTTGTCGACTGGACGTTGGATCCATTGCGTAGCTGGAAGAATTACGCACCCAATGACTGCATATGCAAGGCCTGAATGCTGGATTAAGGCCCCCAAATGCAAGGGCGCTCCTGGCTTATAGAGGAGCAAAAACAAATATTAACATGATTTTGCATTTTGTCAATTTCAACCAAGTGCTCGACTTTGACCCTCGCTACCGAGAGTTGGGTTGCTTCGATTTGCATGCTGACAGGCTTGCTGCGTAGCTGAAACAACTTGGAAGAGATGTTCCTGGGAGTGACGAAGCAAAAAGACTACATTTAGTGCCTCTAGAAGAAGGGCGCCTTTTTCAAGGCAATGTGTAAAACCCTTAGCCATTTTTCCACTTGTCTCCATTTTGCACAGATTCTTCGATTACAGGCGATTGAAAGATCCGAAAGGCTGACGAATAGATTCATTGATTAGCTAGGATGATTCTGCACAAGTCTCATGAAGACGACAGTTGCAAAAAACCTCATTTGACTTGCCTAAAGGCAAGGCGGGCGCCCCTAGCTAGCAGAGGTACAATTTGATATTCACTTTATATCTATCCTCCGTTTTATGTGCTCACTGGAACCATTGCCACGGTCACTCAACTTGTCTAAGATCTTGCAAACGGATGCACTGCAGAGCTGGGTTGAATCATAAGAGATTCCTTGAAAACGAAAATTGCAAATTCATTCATCTGACATGTCTAATTCAAGGGCGCCCTTGGGCTATTGGGGCACAGGAACTGCAAATTCGACATGTCTGTGTGTCGTGTAATCTCTTCGTAACTTCTGCTTCCGCCTTCAATTGTCGGAGTTCCGCCATTCGGATGGACTCGCTTGATAGCTTGTCGGAAAGTTGACTAAAAACATAAGAGAATGAATATATTTGCAACCCATAACAACTGAATCTTGACCTCCAAATTGAAGGGCACCACTGAGCTACAGGGGCGCAAATTTTCTGTGGATTTGATAATTTTCTCCATTTTGTGCTCTACGAACACTGTGTCGGTTGTTGAATAGACCACGTAGAAGCATGACTCCCGTTGACGCGTGTGTGACTGTATTTCACCATTTTCACATGTATGGACACTGTAAAGTTGATTTGCACGTTGATTGTGCAAGTGTCTCCCACGTTACAAAGTGAGTGTTTCTAGACTTAGAATATTTTTTGCACTTTTCGCCATTTAAAAATCCCCTTCGTTGTGAAGCATTTTTTTCAGCATCTTTCATCATAGAATGTTCCGCTTTGAGTTTCAGGCTTAGATTTTGACACTTGGTACTGGCCAATTGCCATTGACGACCTTAGAGGTTCTAACTTTCCTCTTGAAAAAGTGAAAACTACCCACCAAACTTAAACTGACTTTTAAGTGAAACCAACTACACCACTGTGATCATGATGCAAAATAACCCAATCAAAATTAATTTCAGCTAATTTTGACAAAATTCTATTTTTAGGGTTTTTTGACCTAAAAACAGGGTCCCGAATCTCTAATTTTCAAAATTTTCAAATTTTGCCAGTATCTTCCTAACATCACAGTGACCAAAAGCCCATACTTGATTTGCCCAAAAATTGAGTTTTGACATCATTTTTACAAGGTTTAGACCATTTTAAGCAAAATGCCTTGATGAAGCACAAAATTTGGTTTGGGTACAACATTAGGTTCTGTCTAGTGACCATGTCGGATATTTACGGCATAGGAGAACCTGGATTCTCTGTGTTTTTGTAGACCTGCGACTTATCCATTGGGCATTGGAGTCGGGACTTTTTCCTAATCACCTAAAATACTTGGAGTTTTCCTAATCACCTAAAACAAGACTACCTAATTCATCATCTAAAACACGACAAAACATCACAGAACGGTGAAAAACATTACGACATAATGATAAAGTGTTGGCGTTTCAATTAGCACCTCTGGAGTGCTTATTGGAAACGGACAGCTATTGCAAGTGTGCTAGTACATGCTCTTCGGATTATAGAGAGGAAGATCTCTTTTTGCTGATTTTCTACTGTAAAAAACGGGTGTACTAAGGTTCCTATCTTTTTTACTCAGTGGCAGGACACAAGGGTGCATAAACACAATGCGCCCTAGCTAAGCTTTTTCTCTGGTTTCCGCAGATCTTAACTATGACTAACTAGCTTCTAGACTATCCTACCTCCTCAAGATAAATAGAGCATGAGGGCGTAGGAGCGAAATAGATTGGTTGGATCACTTGAATCCTCCGTCTCAATGGAATATGGCCAAGGCTCTGAACTCTCGGATATATACCAAGATAGGGCTTGATACAAGTAAACACTCTGTTACGGTAAACTGGATCTGAGACTTGCCAAGGAGGAGGAACCCCTGTCCGAGGTGTAGTCTTGGAAACAACTCATTGGAAACAACAAGGAACGATGGCCTGTCTAACAGGATTCCCGAGGAGGTAACGACACCTGTCCAAAGTGTAGGCTGCAAGACAAATCATTAAATAACATCAAACGATAATGATCCATGACAAAATATCCAAGGAGGCGACGACACCTGTCCAAGGAGGATATTGAAACAATGCACTATTTAGAACAAGACTTTGAATAGACTCGAGTATTTAGATCAAGCAAGCATGCGCCATCTGATTTATTTCTTCAAGTTTCTCCATAGAATTACAAAAGTCAAACTGGAAGTCTACCTCAGTTGACTGACACCTAACTAAAAGTGAACTTAAATTACAAATGTGTCTCCAAATAGACATCCACCTTTAAAGGAGATTTGAGATCCACAAATCGTGGGAGTCAATTAGACATCCTAGATCAGTGGGATTTGACATGCATGATCTGTGGAGATTTGGAGTCAACTTTGAAAGGGGCATCAAGTTGACTTCAGTCATATTTAATGCTATTTGGAGGGTAGGACGTCCTTCCTTGGTGCTTTACACCTCTTCACCATTGGTCAACAAAGTCTCTATCGAGTCATTGACCTCTTCGGCCCCCGAGCAATTAATGCTTTTCAAGGTGACTATGTGGCATCTAAGCATTTCTTCACCCATTGCAAGCTGCTGCTGATAGTTTATGCATTGGGCAGCTGCTTCATCTAACTAGATAGACATGGCTGCAATTTTGGCTAATTTGCAAACATTGGGATCTTCAAGGAATGAAGATCGGATGACATCTTGGAACCGTGTCTGTACCGTTTCAAGCTCAACATATTCTCCTCCTTCTTGCTAATATTCTAACTCAGGGAAGGATATTACCAACGTTCTTGTGAATTTGATAATATTGGCGACAAAGCGTCTATAGTCAATCAACTCCACTGAATTGGCATCGTAGGCTCTCACCTTGTATGCCAATTGTTCTTTCCACTCAAAGAGATGGTGTTTGTTCTCAGTGGTTGTAACTGATTGGTATGCTTGTTGTAGATCAACAACTGTCGCTTCCTCTCTCGGCCTCTCTTGAGCTGCCTTTACATCTGACTGTTGGATTTCTGATCGAAGACCATGTGCTCTATCTCTCAGTTGATATGCTTTTGCTAATACACACCGTCCTCTGACGACAAACTCATCCACTTGACGTCTCAAGTGTTTGCTGTATGTGATCAACTGATGATGGTTTCTTTCAGCTGGGAGATCCAATAGTCCTTGAGGCAAGGCAGAGGAGTTGGGAGTGCCATGCATCAAACTAGAAATGTATAGTCTAAGCTGACGGTTTTCAGCCTTCAAGGCTGCTTTGTCTTGTCCATCCTTTGTCATCCTTTCTTTGATGCTTGCTGAGGCGATTCCGAGAAGGTCTGCCTCCACTTGTCGAGTAGCCTTTCCAAGGTTCACCTTTGAAAGTGTGAAATCCTCAACCCTCACATTATGTATATCTTTATCTTCAGGTAGGGCAGCAGTCTCTATGACAACCTCGTTCTCAGCATTCTTCTCTACATGTGTCTGCTTCTTCAACTTCTTTGCCGGCATGTCTTGTGGGACATGGTGGAATTTAGAGAAGTCAAGCTGATAAGAAGGTCTCTCCCTTTTCCTTCCAAGCGAGCTTTCTAGCCAGATACAATCTCGGCTAGCATCGTTGGGAGGAGAAACATAGGCCCCCTGAATGCTGGAAGAACGAGATTGTGCCGTGGCAATGCCTCGTGGTGGCGAGTCCAAATCAATGGGACTTTGCGATCTCTGTGATGGTGGTGAAACCGGTGGCTCTGTTTCTATTCTAGGCACCGCTTCTGCTGCAACTTCTTCTAGAATGGATTCCATCTCTGCAGCGATTATTTCAATCACTGGCTCTGGTGTAGCTGCAGCGTTCTCAACTGTTTCAGGTAAATTGGTGGCTGTCTCCACCTGTACCTCTTGCTGGCTTGTGCTAGCAATTCCTCTTCTTCCCCATGTGCTTTTTGACATTCGCATTCCTTCTGGAAGAATGCTCATCTTCTTCTGTCTGGGTTTCCTCCTAGACAAGGAAGGTAGTGTAGACTGGACCGTTGGCGGCTCTGATCGGGGAAGTACTACCTTCCTTGTCCTTTTACTGTCAAGGTAGAGTTGACTGTGTCGAACTACTCTACCAGTTCTTTCCTCAATAGACGTACTCTCTTTCGTGTACCAGTCTACTTTGCTGAGTGGTTGTGCATCTAGTTGACCCGTGAAGAAGGAAGAAAGAATGACCTCTTCTTCGTCATCAGATAAGCCCTCGATGTCCTCTGACATGAATTTTGCAATCTGCGAGAGCTTGAATCTGCTGTAGTTCCTTCTTCTCACTTCGAACTCATCCTCGCAGTTGACCCAAAAATCTTCCATGAAAGGTTCATGTGATGATCTTTGTTCGAGATGTGCTGCGAAGATGCCTTTGGGATCATATGATGACCTCCTGTCAATGAGGTACTTGAGATTAAATCTCACTATTTCCTGGCTTATCAACCTAGCATCGACTGCAGTTCTGCATCTGTAGAGTTCCATCTGAAAAGGGAAGTTTGCAATAGACTTTTTCTTTTGGTGAAGGTAAGAGTGAACCTCGGCCAACTGCCTCAGGAATTCCATGAACATTAACCTGTCTGAGGGGTAGCGTGGCATCATGGCAGGGTGGCCATTGTAGCCATACACGTGTATGAAGGTGAAAGTGGGGAATTGGATGAACCAATGTGCCCAGTCCACCATTGCTGCCTTAGCTGCTGGTGAAATACGGACATGCATCTAATGGTCTAGCTCACGCACGGTGTGCATAGTAAAAAGGTCATTTATCTTCTTGAAATGCCTTTTCGCTAGAGTGAGCTCAAGGTGAGGAAAGTATTCTTGGACGTTTTGCACACCCAGGGTTCCCACAGTGTTTAGTGTTCTGAAATCGCCTTGGAAGGCCATCAAGTAGACCAGGTAGGAACACGTGGAAACGGTGCTCTTTTAGAAACCTGGTAAATTGTTGGTGGAGCGTGTCACTGATCAGAGAGGCTCAGTCGTAATGTTCTTTCCTGCTGATTATTTTGCCAATAATATAGAACATCCACGGCTAGAAGGATTTTCCCTCTTCTTGTCCAGTGACTCTGCTGAGTAGAGTGATTAACACTCTGTACTCATCTTTGAATTCTCCTCTCCCAACCAATTTGGGCAAGCTAGTTCTCTTTGTTTTCAACCAATGTTCAGCCATTATAAGCGAACACTTATCCCTTGAAGCCTTGAATGCCTTTTCGCATTCTATCACAGATACGACTTTCCTGGTAGGGCATGGTGGAATTGCAAAACATGTCTCTATGTCCTTCGGCTTTAAGTTGCAAATCACCCTCCCGTCCACTGACAAGAACTCTCTTGTAGTCGGGTTGTAATGCTTTGTGCAAACAGTTACAAGCTCAATGCTCTGTAAGGTGATTGGAATGGATGCAGCTTGGAATAAACTGGATTCTTCAATGTTCTGCAATGTAATTTGGTTCATGCCCTCCAAGTCCTCAAAACTGACCTCTGGATTTTTCTGCCATAAGTCTGTGTCGGTTGTTTTCAGATAATCATGGTATAAGACCATCTTGGTCTTGTATTGTACCCGAAAGTATTGCATTCTGAAAACCTTGAAGATTGACTGTGCACACGATGCTGCTCGGACAACTTTTCTGGAATTGCTAAAAATAGCTTTGCCGGAGGTAATTTTTACGAAAAATTCCGAGACATGGGTTTTGTTGAGAATGATTTTCTAAACAAACCCAAATCGTCAGAAATTCGGAAAAACGAGTTTCTATGATATACAAGAGCGCTTAGGTGGCAAAGGCAGTGGGGCACCAGAAAGTGATTTTTCTCGGAAAAATCCAACACATGGGTTTTGTTCGTGCTTCAGAGCTAAACAAACCTAGTCTGTCTGTTTTTCAAAATTATGACTTTTTCCGGAAACCCTAAAAAATAGGGGCAGCAAGGCTAATTTTTCTAGAAAAATCCAACATATGGGTTTTGTTGAAAAAGCTGTGCTGATCATACCCAGTTGGCCAGATCTGTGATTATCTGTCGTTTCTTGTGACATGCAAAGAAATATAGACATAAATAAAGGAAGTAGACAGAAGATGGATTGAAAGTTATAAACTGCCACTTTGCAATAATCTGCCTCTGGAAACAATCTTCGGGGAAGATTACTTTTACTGCCATTGATCTTCAAAAATATTGAAGATCTGTCCAAAACCTCTGCCAGATCTTGAAAACGTGTTCTTGGGAGCTATTTGCTGTTTTATCCTTCAACCTGCAAAAGAATAATGAAGAATGGGATTTGGAGTTCAAAAAGGTGATTTCCACTAATTGTGGAGTGTTTGGCCTCTTTTTGGCTCCAAATTTGCTTACTCAAGTCAACATTTTTGCTTTGACTTCTTTTAGGCGTCCATCCTTGAAGTTGGTCTTTTTTGTCCATTTTGCAAGCTGAAGTGCCTCCGTTTGATCTTTGACTTAGGTTACTCAGTTGATCTCTGGCAGTGGCTGGCAGTTCTGTTGTTGAGGTGGGATCAGCTTGACGAGATATGCCTGCGAGAGATTAACTCAGAAAACTGAGTTTAGGCCTCCAGAAAGAAAGGGCGCCTTTCCTCAAGAGGGGCGCTTTTGACAATCCTTTAGTCAATTTTCATTGACTGTTCTTCATTTTGACCTTTTTAGACCCTCTTTGCTTTGATCTGACGTTTTTGATGCTTAGATGAATCAGATGACTCTGCTTGACGATGCATCGAGTAGCCAGCTTGGTCTTGCTCAGGATGACTGACTTCTCAGTTGAAAATGGCAAGTTTTGGTCCTTCAAACTTAAGGGCGCCCCTCGGCACCCCTGGCCAGCAGGGGCGCTTTTAGCTTTTGACTGTATTTCTTCATGTTGTGAATTGCCTGACTTTGACCTCCTCCATCAGATGATTGATTTGTCGGAAGTTCTTTCTAGTTCCACTGACGAGACAGGTCACAGTTGAGAAGGTCATCTTGGGAGGCAGTGAAGATTCTAATTGAATCTGGATGCCTTCAAGAAAGCGCCTTTCCTCAAAAGGGGCGCTTTTGGCAATGCCTTAGCCAGTTTCTGGCTTGTCTTTCCAGTTCTTCAATTGTGGCTTTTTTTGCTTGATCTCAGTGTGTGATCGTTTGGTGTGTCTCGTGAACCTGCTGTCGGATTGATCACATAGCTAGGAGGAAGCTGGAAAGATAACATGTATAGAGTTATAGCAGATGGATTCATCTGGTGCCTGTAACTGAGGGGCGCCCCTAGCTAGCAGGGGTGCTTTTACCATGAAGCTCTCTGATTTGGCATCTTCGTTGCTGATGGATCCTCCATACTTTGCTGACGGTTGGTTAGTGATCCTTGAACCAGATGATTTTGCTGATTGTTTCGTTGTCGAGCCAGCACGAAAGTGAAGAGGATGACTGATTTGAAGATGCCAAATGATTACATTTGCCCTCTGAGATCCAAGGGCCCCTTTCTTCAAGAGGGGCGCCTTTTTCACCTTTAGACTGTGTTTTGCCTTGGTAGCAAAATGTGCACCTTCCAGAGTTAGCCAAATTTTGGCCTTTTTCGTTTTGAGAAACTCCCTCGCTATAATAACATCTTTTTAACCTTTTCCGCCATGGCTTCTTCGTTGAAGCTTTTGAGGTTTAGCTTTCAGCACCTGGTACTGGCCAATCTGCCATTAATGGCTGCGGAGCTCCTAACTTCGTTCCTGAAAAATAGAAATAGACCCACCAGAGTAAAACATGTCTTTTGATAATTCTGACTTGATCAATGTGATCGTGAAGGCAATTAACCTTATCAAAATTATTTTCAATCATTTCCGGGAAGGTCCTATTTTTAAGGGTTTCCTTAAAAATAGGGGCATAAAACCCTAATTTTCAAATTTTCAGAATTTTAACCATAGGTTTTTGGACATAAACCCACAAAGACTTCATGTTTGGTTTGACCTAAAACATACTTTCGATGACATTTTTACATTGTTTAGCTCAATTTAAGCAAAATGCCAAAAATTTCATTTTGGGTGTAACATAAAGCATAAATAAAGTATTTACAAAACGTTTACTCCTCCCCCGGAGGCTTTAAGTGCTTGAGAGATATTGCACGCTGTAAGGTAGCGGAGAAGCCTTCCATCTTGATGTGAGAGAACATATGTGTTCTCTCCTCTTGATTAATAAATCTGGAAGGGCCCTAGCGACAAGGAATCAAACTTGCCATGCATTCCTTTAGGCTCATGCCTTTTGTCCCATAATAGGACTTGATCTCCGATCTCGAAGTCTCTCTGACGAGCCTTCTTATCAAAAATCTTCTTCACTCGCTCTTGATGCTAAGTGATTTTGTCGACGACCTCCACCCTTTCCTCTTCTAGTTTCATCAAGTACAAAATTCTCTTTTCGATTGGATCATTGAACTCTCCATCCTCCACTGTGGATGCTAGCTGCAAGGCGAACAATTCTAGTGTAATGGGTAACATTGCTTCTGTACCATACAAAGGCGAAGTGTCGATGGCTCTTTTGGGAGTGATTCTATCAGCCCAAATAGCATCATATATTTTCCTGTGCCAAGCTTTCTGATTTGAGTCAACCAGTTTACGCATGATTGTGACTATGTTCTTGTTTGAAGACTCGGCCTGTCCATTACCTTGAGGGTAATAATCTAATGAATGTGACAGCGTGATGCTGTGATCAAAACAAAAATTAAGTAGTGCCTCTGACGAGAAACTCGTTGCATTATCAGCCACAATTTTGCGAGGCACCCCGAAGCGCAAAATGATGTTCTCCTTCAAAAAGTCGCAAACAACTTCCAAGGTAGCTCGCTTGGTAGGAACCGCTCTAACCCATTTCCTAAAATAATCAGTTGCTGTAAGGACATAAACATGCCCCTTACTGGAATGTGGGTTGATGGGAGCTATGAAATCAATACCCCATTGGTGAAATGGAGCATCAATGATAATTGGCCTAAGTGGAGTAGCCGCCAATCTGACTTTACGAAGAAACTACTGACATGACTGACATCTATACACCCATTCATATGCGTCGCGAAACATGGTAGGCCAATAGAACCGTGCTCGCAGGATCTTGAATGCAGTGACTCTTGATGAGAAGTGACCACCGCATGCTTGACTATGAAAAGCATCCAACAATCTTTGTTGCTGGTCTCTGCCGATGCATAATAGGAAAGTTCCATCAAGGCCATGCTTATACAAAACATTACTAACAAGCACAAATTTTTGTGCATTCAGTGTCAAAGTTCTCTTCTGCTGTTTGTCCATGTGACATGGACATTCTCCATAAGTTGAATAATACCACAAGGCTGTGTACCATTCCTCCGTAGAATCAACTAATAGGACCAAAGGAAGGTCCTCTTCAGGTTCAACTTCAATTCCACCATTGCTTTGTTTCTTTGATCTCCATCATTTGCCAATAATCGACAAAGACCTTGCTCACGGACGAGCTTGGTCGGCTTGATCTCCAGATCATACTCTTGAACTTTTGCAATCCGGTTTCCTCTTTTTGTGCCCATCTCTTGTTGAGTTAGCACACCTTTTACTGGTGGATCGGTTACAAACACCGTTGTATGTGAATTCAAGATGTAGAATCTAAAATTCTTAAGAGCTCTGACGACAACATATGCATTTTTCTCAATTTGAGAATAGCACGATTCACTATCTTTAAAATTGGTACTCATGAAAGCGATTGGAGATTCTCCTTCTTCACTGAGCTTTTGATTCAATATAGCAGACGTGTGTTCTGACGCATAACAATAGAGGACGAAATCCTTCTGAAAGTTTGGACGAACCGACGTTGGTGCGTTAGCAATAGCTTCTTTGATTTTGGTAAAAGCTTGCTTTCCTTTTTCTGTCCATATGAAAGTGGATGTCTTTTTCATTATAGCTGAGATTTCTTTTGTCAACTTAAAAAAATCTGGTACAAACCTTCAGATAAAGTTGACTTTACCGAAAAAGGAGTGCACTTGTGTTTTGTTGGTTGGAAGAGCTAGGTTCTTCATCGAATCCAGCCGATTTGAGTCAATTTTGGTTCCCTCCTTGGAAACGATATGGCCAAGTAGCTTACCCTCCGTCACCGCAAAGATAGTCTTCTTAGGATTCAATGAGATCTTGTGGTACCTGCATCTTTCAAAAACTTTCGCGAGATGCGAAAAGTGATCACTCCGTTTATCTGAGAAAACGGTCAAGTCATCAAGATAGACAACTATTATTTTATTCTTGAGATCCCCAAAAGCCAGAAAGAACAAGCGGTATAGGTTGGGAAACAACTTACTAGAAACAACAAGGTATGAAGATTTGGATATCTGGATTGCTAAGGAGGAAGAACCCCTGTCCGAAGTATAGGCTGAAATCCGGATCTTTAAACAACATCAAATGATAACTATCGATGACAAAATATCCAAGGAGGAGGAACCCCTGTTCGAGGAGGAGATTGAAACAATAAGCTATTGAAAACAAGAGTTTGAAACAACTCAAATATTTAGATCAAACAAGCATGTGCCATTTGATTTTCTTCTGCAAGCTTTTCCAAAGAATTACAAAGATTGGGACAGCAAAGGCACAAAATCATGCACAGTTGCGATCAACCAACTCTCATCCAACAGTGAACAAATACAATTTTGCAAGTTTGTGGCAACAATGGCGCAACAATTTTGCGTAGTAAATAAAGGTTAAACAAATAATGAGCCCAAGGCTTTTATTTATAGAAACTCAAAGGAGTAGGCAACCCTAGAATCTCCTTGAGCTAACAATCATTTCTTGCCAATCAACAAGAATTATTCCTATGTCTAAATGTAGGTGAGCAAGCAGTTAACTAGAAATCTACTTCAGTTAACTGAAACTAAACAAAAGTCAAACTGGAAGTCTACCTCAGTTGACTGAAACCTAACTAAGAGTGAACTTAAATTACAAATGTGCCTCCAAAATAGACATCCACCTTTAATGGAGATCTGAGATCTAGAAATCGTGGGAGTCAAATTAGACATCCTTGATTAGTGGGATCCGACATGCATGATCTGTGGGATCTGGAGTTAACATGGAAAGGGGCATCAAGTTAACTCTAGTCACAATTAATGTATTTCTGGAGGGTAGGATGGCCTTCTTGGTGTGCTTTACACCTCATCAACAGTGCCTCTATCCAGTCGTTGACCTCTTTTGCCTTATGTAATCCGCTTTTGATATTCGATATTATTTGCAGCTACGTCATCCAACCTTGTTGACATGAAATGTGGAAGGTAGTGTGATAGTAATCTGATGGAAGATTTGCATTTGGAATGACTACCTTCTGCATTTGGCTATCCATTGAATGGTGATGTCATTTAGGCCTTCCAAGGCATCCAACTTGACTACAGGCTTTACTTGATGCATGTTTGTGTCAAGTGTTTTTCAGAAAATCGTGAAGTAGGCCCATTTTGGTCTTGATTTCAACTTGAGGATAACTATATTATGATAAACTTAACTGTTGCCTTTAAACATGGATATGTTCGGACAACTTTTGAAAACCCCTAAAAATAGCCACCCGTCGAGAAGTATTTTTTCGGAAAAAATCTGACACATGGGTTTTGTTCGTGCTTAAATGTTGAACAAACCCAGTTCGCTAGATTTTTGATTCTGAGACTTTTCCGAAAGAATCCCTAAAAATAGGGGCAACGAGTTTGCTGTTTCTGGAAAAATTGAAGAGATGGGTTTTACTGGAAAATTATGCTGATTATACCCAGTTGGTCAAATCTATGGTATCCTGCTGTTTTTTGTGACAGGCAAGAAATTTTAAGACAAAAGAGAGGAAGTAGACAAGAGGTAGATTGAAAGTTATGAGCTGCCTCCTTGTAAAAATCTGTCTCTAGATTCAACCTCTGAAAAGTAATCTCTTTATGCGACTGATCTTCAAAAAATATTGAAGAACAGTCCAAAACCTTTGTCAGATCTTGAAAAGACGTCCTTGAGAGAAAATTGTTGTTTTGATCTTCAACCTGCAAAAGAAATAACGAAGAATGGATGCTTAGATGCTTTGATATGTCAGTTGGAATTGCAAGGATAAATTGGGCGTCCAACTCATGATTTAGGCCTAATTTAGCTTGATTTGGAGTTCAAAAAGCTGATTTCCACTGATCGTGGAGTGTTTGGCCTCTTTTTGCCTCCAAAATCTCTTAACTTAAGTCAACAAATTGATCTTTGACCTTTTAGGCGTCCCTCTTGAGTTTTGAGCATTTTTCATCATTTTGTCAGGCTGAAGTGCCTCTGTTTGATCTTTTTTGCTCTCAGTCGTTTAGTTGATCTTCGGTAGCTGTTGACAAATCTATTGACGAGATGGAACTATCCTTAAGAGGTATGCCTGGGAGTCATCAAGTCAGAAACCTGAGTTTGAGGCTCCAGATTCAAGAGCGCCTTTCTCCAGTAGGGGCGCTTTTAGATTTGCCTTTGCCAATTTTCATGACTGTTCTTCGTCTTCTCCATTTAGACCCTCCATGCTTTGATCTGACGTCACCGTTGACTGAGGAGTCAGATGGATTTGTTTGATTGTCCATTGGCTAACTAGCTTAGTCCTAGAAAGTATGACTGCTTCCTCAGCTCTCTAAGGTCAGCTTAAGTCCTTCAAATCCAAGGGCGCCTTTCTCTTTCTCCAATAGGGGCGCTTTTGACTTGTTGACTGATTATAACTATGTTGTAAATTGCCTTAGTTTGATCTCCGTCATCAAGTGACTGAGTTGTCAGATATCTTTGCTGACGGTTTCGTTGTCGAGAACGATCAAAGTTAAGAAGGTTGTCCTGGAGGTCTCCGAGCAAAAAGAATGCATCTGCATGCCCCAAAGACTGGGTGCCTTTCTTGAGTAGGGGCGTTTTTCCCCTGGTACTTCATTTCTTCGTTGGTAGCAAGGCGTCTTCCTTCCAGAGTTAGTCAAATTTTGGCCTTTTCCGTCTTGGGAATCTCCTTTATCAAACAACATCTTTTTAAACCTTTTCTGCCATGGCTTCTTCATTGAAGCTTTTGAAGCTTAGCTCTCAGCACCTGGTACTAGCCAATCTACCATTAATGGTTGCGAAGCTTCTAACTTTGTTCTTGAAAAATAAGAATAGACCCACCGGAGTAAAACATGTTTTTTGATGATTCTGATTTGACCAATGTGATTGCGAGGTCGATTAATCCTATCAAAATAATTTTCAATCATTTCTGGGAAGGTCCTATTTTTAGGGGTTTCCTTAAAAATTGGTGCATGAAACCCTAATTTTCAATTTTTCAGAATTTTACACATATGTTCCTTGACAGAAACCCACAAAAACCTTATGTTTGGTTTGACTTAAAACAAACTTTTGACAACATTTTTACATGATTTAGCTCAATTTAAGGAAAATGCCAAAAAATTATTTCAGGTATAACACATCTTCAATGGAACCATCTTGATTGAGTGAGGGACTGATTTATTCATGTGGAACTTCTTGGAAAGTTGAGACAGCAACAAGAGGAAAATCCGTCATCATCACATCTTCAACATGACCATGCAAGAACTCACTGGATTCGACTCCCAGACTATATTTCCTTCATCTTGGTCTTCTTCAACGAACTCATCCCACACAACAGTTCTACCAACATCTTCCGTGTATTCCTTAGTCTCAAGACCTTCATTGGATGAATCCTCATTAGGACTCAAGATTGCTTTTATATTCTTTTCACTGAGCTGATCTTCATCACTTCCTATCAGATGGAAGACTAAGGGAGTATTTTGAGGCTCTACCACACACTCTTCAACTATCAGAGTATCTTCATCAAACTCATGATCATTTTGAGGTGACATGTGCATCCTCCTTGTGCCTTCTTCAATATTGGTTGACTGATTTTTCTCTTCAACTTGCTCATTTGTGGACTGTAAACCACCAACGGTCACTTTTACTTCTTCCTTCCTTGACCCTTCGTCCAAGTCATGTTTTGCTTCTCTTTTAATATTTTCCTTGATGTAGTTGACCGCTCCCAATTTTCTAGGATGCCTAATCAACACAAAATTCAAGTAGCAGTCAAAAGAAACAACGTCCTTAAACTCATTTGGCATGTTCTGATATTCTTCACGGAGTACGAAAGCCTCATGTTCACATTGCCTCTTGAACTGACATTCTTAAAAAGCCACAATCAAATCTGACTTCTCACGGTACTTGGTCCTCAGAAAACGCAACATCTTCGAAACTTCTAAAAGCTAAACTGAACTCAGGTGAAGAATTTGATTTCTCTGTCACTCATCTGTCAACTATTGTCTGAATTTTTTCACAAGATGGCAGGATCTTGGCTCTGATACCACTGAAATGACCCCCTTTTAATTTTTCAATTTTGCAACAACACTTGAACAATGGCACCTGTCAGTGTTAGCCAAAATCTTAAAACAGTACTGGAAAGTAACCCTACGCCAAGAATGTGCACTCAAGACCCAAGGTGGGTGAGGTGCTTAGATATGGCGCCAAGGATCATTAGTATTCCAAACTGAAAGTAGTACAATGCTGAAATGTAAAGATGCAACTCGATCGCTTATTAAGCGAGAAAGTTTGACGGTGTAGCCGATCAACAATATGAATAATGCAATACAAATGTAAGACGACGAAAGCTAGGACCTCCGCAGCCATTAATGGTAGAATGGCCAGTATCAGGTATCAAAATCTAAGCCTCAAAGGCTTCAAGGAAGAATCAATGGCCAAAAATGTTTGAAAAGATGGTTCACGATGGAGGGGATTTCCAAAGGTTGAAAAATGCTGAAAATATTCTAAGTTTGGAAGATGCATGCCTTGCTACAAGAAAGGTGCTATGCAATCAATGCCTTCACGAGTTTTTCAAACACTCGTACACGTAGCATGGTGAAAGCCATTGCTACTGTGAACGCGTTGATGTTGTTGACGAAGGTGATCAATGCAGTTGGCAACACGGCGAACGCGAAGTGCGAAGAGGTAAGAACATTCACGAAAATGATGAAGCTGCAGCCAAAAGAGCCCCTGCTGGCTAGGGGCGCCCATGAGATCAAAGGATCAAATGGAGTTATCATGTTTTTCTGAGACAGTCATCTTCTCTATAATTCTGCCAGCTTCATGATGGATTGTCAAGAGAATTCAATTGACTCATCAAATGTCGTCAAACAAAGGCAGAGGCAGAAGGTGCCAAAAGCGAAATAAATCATAAACAACAGCCTAACAAGGGAAAAAGCGCCCCTGTAGCCTAAGGGCACCCAAGAAGCATAGCTACTAGATGCCAGTCTTTTGATTGGCAACCCCCAGCTGATCTCCTCGGATTCAACTCAGCTACGTAATGGATCCGTCAGCTAACTCACGAAACATATCAAATGACAACAACTGTTGATCATCTTTTCATGTAAAACGAAGGGTAAACTAATGGATATCAAAGCAAAAGAGCCCCTGTTGACCAGTGGCGCCCATCATTCTGGACAACCAAATGAAGTTTCCAGCAACTGTTTTCTACAAGACATTTGCTCAACATCCTCTTAGCTTCACGATCAATCCAGTTTCACTTTCACAAGACCTGTCAAGATTTCGCATACGAAGATCAAGCGTAAAACACTGGAAGCAAAGGCAGAATGAAAGACATGAAGAATTGGCTAAGTGTCAAGCAAAATGCATCTTCCTAGAAATAGGCGCCCAACTTTTTGGGCAATCAGATGTAGTCTGTAAGCTCAGTGACCTCCAAGATGACCTCCGCTTTGATCAATCTCAACAATGACACCGTCAACAAATTCAATAGATAAATCTAACATATGATGGCGAAGATCAAACTGGGGCTGTTCTCTTGGGGGTTCATAGACTTCCTTATATACTTTGTAATCTATACATATGTAATATAAATATGTAAACCGATATAGTTGAGGCAGTATTTGTGTTCTCTATTGTGGGCTTACTTTGGAACTGTTGAAAGTTGCCTTAAAGAAACTTATTATTTTGCAATCCTTGATGGCAACATAGAGATGACGACCCCCAAGCATTCCTATAGTCTTTGCAAGTCAGACGGAATCAATATTTATCAATCTCTCGAGCTTAGTATATGGCAGCATAAGAGATTCACATAGTCAAGCAAAATCCGCAGCCAGTGACCCAGGACTCTCCGCACCAAGCCACTGTAGCCGCTAGGGATCTTCAAGAAATGGAAAACTCTTGTTGAAGCCATCTTGATGAATAACAATAATCAATGTGCGCTCTTAATTCAAACATCTATTCTGTTCTCAACTCCATTCCGATGATACCCTCTTGTCGGATTACTTGTTATAAATATACATGATCAGTTGCAAAGACACGACCCTTCCTATTGTCACTTGATATGACCCGCTCCTCTCAAGCATTGCGTCCTTAGCACGGGTGGCTGTTCGATTCACTGTTTGCTTGGTCATTCACAAGATTGCGATTTGCGAATTAACCCAAATGACTTTGACAACTGATTGTCGATGGGTGTTTTCCTTTGTTTTATTTAAGAATTATTATCTCTTAATAATTGTTGTTATTAATCTCTTATTAATTATTATATTTGTTTTGTATGAGTATAATATTAACGGCTTGATAAATATAATGTAAATAATATTAATGGCTTGTATGATGATTATAATGTCATCGAGGCAATTATGATTATAATGATGCTGAATATGTATATGTTCATATTCTAATATTTATAATGTGGTAGTCATACTAATAACTATAATGGTTCTATATTTGATAATTATAATATTAGCATTTATAATGATATTTTAGGTTATGTTTACTTTACTATCTTATTGCGGATGTTGAGTTATTTGTATTATAATACTAGTAACAATAAATTGTCAATATATATTATTTATTTCATATTATTATAATGATTATAATATCTAGTGTTAATATTTTGGTAATTGCGATATTAAATTATAATTATAATATTGTCTTTGACAATTATAATTATGATGATATCAATGGTTATTATTTTTAAATATGCCTTTTGTTATCTTAGGGTCATGTTTCGGGGACATGACAAAGGTCAAAGTAGAAGGCAGCCATCACTTTCCTGTTCTTCATTGGAAACATGCTAGAGTCTTGTCCATCGGCACAAGCAGCTGAAAGTGCCAGGCTGGAGATGCAATGCTATCCGTTCGCGACTTATCGGTCCAGTGAGAATTTTGATCCTCATAACCACATTGGGACCGTGAATGGAAAGAAGTACAAACATAAGGTAGACCTGGAGGACTTTTGGGCAGATGCTGCAGATGAATACGATGTCAGAAAAAGGTTATGGTCTAGATTGCCAGCGACCTTGATTAGAATGACTGAGCTTTGTCGTTTTCTTGATCAACTTGAAGATGACGGAGAATATATCCAACCATGCTTTGATGAGAATTGGCCTCTTCCTTTTGTGAAGTGGTCAGAGCTTGAGCTCGCAGACTTAACCACCTTGATGAGGCCAATGGTCAAGTATTCTCAGTGGTGGGTTGACCAGTAGGTCCAAGAGTTAAGACGAAGAAGAACGACGCTTACTTATGTCTTGTTGGGCGAGATGGAATCATATTCCTCCAATCCAAGAGCATCTCACAGTATTGAGCTGATTGAAATCACCAACTCCAAGAAGAGGAAAGAGGCAGCTAATGACTCCATCAAGTCAAAGGGGTAGGCAGCTACAAACGCAAAACCTGTTCAAAAGAGACAGAGGGTGGAGCCATCTCATTCTGCCACATCTTGAAATATTGATGAGATAGTAGCCACTGTGGATGATTCATTGGCCGACATGAGAATTCCTTCTCCGATTCATGAGGGTAATATTGACTCAATCCAGCCAGACGATGATGAGCCTCCATCTCCAACAGGCACAAAGATACTCGATTCGGAGAATGAAATGGATATCCAGAATGAGGAATTTCAAGAGGGAATTATTTCTACTCTTAGAGGAATTCTGGATATTCCAAGTGGAGAAAATGCTCAGGAAGAGGACGGCATTGAACAACCCACAATTCCTGACTGGTTGAAGGAAAGATTGAAGATATAGGTGCCAGTTGAGACTCAGGAGGAAGATGACACGACAGATTTTTTGGCTAGGTTAGAGCAAGTTACTATAAAGAAGCCCGCCAAGAAATTCTCCACAATCGAGAGGGATGAAGCCAACGGCCGTTCAGTGCAGATTGCAGTATCGACAGTGGATAAGTCACAGGAAGATATTGCTCCCCATGAGTATGCCATCACCACTGTCGACTTGGGTCCAACAATAAAAGGCCAGGAGGTTGAAGAGTTGGACAACTCAGTTGCTACCATCAAGGCAAGATTGGAGAAGGAAGTAGCAAAGAAGAAAGAATATAAGGAGAACAAACGCCTGAAGGAGTACATTCAGCACTTGACCAAACCTCTCCATCAGGGCGATGCACTAGCTCCTCCTCTTCTAAACTCCTCACAGGAAACGGCCAAGGACTTTGAAGAAGATATGGCCACAAATAAGGAAACTAAGGAATGGATGGTGAGTAAAAGCACAAAAGTGACTGCATTTATGGAGAGATTGACACTGGCCTATGCACAGACTTCCTCATTGCTTTCCAGGCTTGCTATTGTGATAGAAGCTTGGGACAACCTTCCGGAAATTCAGGATAGGGTTGTTCCTTGCCTTAGAGTGCAGAAGGGAGTTCTAAAACAGGAATTGATTGATGGGAATATAATTGCAGCAGGCGCCGCCTATGACTTCCACACTTGGTATTGGGCATTGACAGCACGAAGTGAGGTCTTGGAAAGAGCAAAAGCCGATGGACTCAGAGGTTAGGAGCAGATCAGAGAAATTCAGAACAAGATTTTCCTTATAGCTGTAGATGTGTTTGAGAAGGAGATCATCCGAGAGAATGACACGTAGCTGGAAAATTCAAAACACAGAGCTTAAGAAACTTTCTTCTCCATCATAGGACCGATTCTAAGACAGATCTTGACTAGGGTGGCGAACTTGTTGTCTATCCGGGATGCCTTCATAAAGCATGAACTGGAATGGGAGAGTGCCTTTGCCGGATATGCTGAAGACTTGGACGGGCTGAAATTCAGGATAAACATGCTGCCAAAGCTCATGATGGAAGAGGTCATCCTGATCGTGTTCAGGTTCATTGAACACATTGCTGCTCGAGAGGATAGGGATGCACTTCCTTGAAAATAGCTCCTGGCGCCACCCTAATTAATGTTGATGATATTTTTGGAAACCCTAAGTAGGGTTGATATGTCTTGATCTTGGCCTTTAATTTGTTTTAATCTTGGCCTTTCATTTGTTCTCATAAACTCTATATAAACTCTTCATCTTTCATTTTCATTTTGTGAAGAGAGTAGTATGAAATTGTTGCGTATAGCTACTTTGGTTAATAAAAGCTCTTATGCATGATTTGCTTTGAATCCTTTTATTGTTAAGTGGTTTGCAAGGTTGCATATCTCCTTCAACAATAGATTAGAATTAGAATAGAATTTGATTTGAATGTTTGTTAAGTGAATGAAAGATTTGATAGTATTGATGGGTGAAACTTAGCTCATACTTTCTTTGAATAGATGATTTTTATTCATTGCGTAAAGTTAGCCTGAGCTCATAATTGTGGATGCTTAACTTCAGTCTGAATGAGTATTGTTCAATTTGATGGTAATTATTCAAGACATGAAAATCATAAACACACCCCTTGAAGATTACACCCACTTTGTGTAGTTGTCCTAGGGAGGCGGAGCAAAGCCTGGTTACCAGTTTCACCTAATCTATACCGTCTCTTGTATTCTTAGGAATAGATTAGTATTTCTAAACCCTTGTCTTTTTGCACTTTTTAAAAAAATCTCAAACTGAAAATCCCCAAAAGAAAGAGCATTAAATGTTAAATCCATCTAAGTCCGAAACTTGTGAATGATTTTTAAATGTAAGTCCCTTTGTGTATTACCAACATATCACAATGCCCATTGAGCTTATCCACACGTCAAGACTTGACAAAAGGAACCTTGGAATCGCCATATGATCTTCTCGCAATCTTAGCATATGCGGGTGATTTTGTTCAAGAGAGAATAGAGTGTCTTTGGACATTTTATTCTGTGTGTTCGGTGGATGATAAAACGTACACCAACATGTCCCAAAGTGTAACTTTTGATCGAAGATTGATATAATAAATCAAGAGAGCTACCTTGCCTTTGATCCAAAAGTCTCAAGATTTATCATTGTATGTTGTTCTTAGTAATTTGTCTTTCAATCTACACCTCGGAAAGAGCACTGCACCTCCTTGGGAATTTAGAGAGTAAGATTATCGTTCTTTGTTGTTTCTAGTAGTCTATGTTTCAACCTACACCTCAGAAAGAGCACTGCACGTCCTTGGGAATCCTAAGATCTAGCCTACCATTCGAAGATTACTTGTGTGGATTCTATTTTGGGTGTAAATCTGGAAATTCAGAGCCTTCAGATGCATTCTGAGAGACAATTCATCTAAGTGATCGAACCATTCCATTCCCGCTCCTATATTCTCTTGCTTTGTTTATTTAGAGGAGATGGGATAGATTAAAAGCTAGCCTAGTTGTAGTTAAGGTCTACAGAAACCAGACAAAACCTTAGCTGCAATGCATTGTGTTTATGCACCCTTGTGTCCTACCGTTGAGTAAAAAAGATAGCAACATTAGTCCATTTTACTTTTACGGAAATATCAACAAAAAGAGGGAGCTTCCCCTACATAATTTGAAGAGCAGTCATTACGCACTGTGCATAGCTGTCTATTTCCAATAAGCACTCCAGAGGTGCTAATTGAAATGCCAACAAAGCATAATAGAAATGAGCTTCAAAAACCTCTTTTATATCCTTCACTTTAATTTTTCGCTGAATTTAAAATAAAGTGACTTTATTAAGTTACTTTTTAATATTTCTCGAAAGTCACTTTATAACAGATTTAATTAATTATTTAACATTACCTTTTAAATGTACTTTTCCCGCCAGGTAATATTAAACAATTAAATAAATTAATTCCTTTTTCCTGACTTTAGCTTACGGGAACTAAATAGGCTAAAATGTCCACCTGGGTGATCATTGTGAAGGGGACATTACAACTAGCTGAACTATCCTTATTCAAACAATTGCAAACTGAGTATGAGTCATTTTGGAATGAGATATGAAATCAAATTGCCTTATGGCATAATGTAGGGTTCAATTTTTTGGTCAAAATCATTTGAAATCATATTCGTGTGTAGTTGGGTGATTCCAATTAGATGTAGCATTTTGAAGATGTTTCTGTGATGATTCTAGCAATGGGAAATTTTTTTTGATGCATTTTGTTTGACTTTTTGACCTCTCATAAACCCTAAATTATTATCATTCAATTGATTTCTTGTGTTGGATGAGTCATAGGTAAAAACAAAGAAGCCACAATGGTGTTGCAACAAATAGGAAAATACTAAATGGTTTCTACTCAAATGACTCAGCTTGAACCAAACAAAGCATTGGAACTTGAACCAAAGGTACGTATGCGCATTCACATCGAGGGGACTGTTGGCCCTAGTTGTAAATGATAATTGAAATTGGTAGGACACACAACTTACATAGGCATTGATAAACATTGGCACAACTTCTATAGCTCCACAAGATCATGGCGTGATCTCTATACCTACATTCATTGACAAACATAACTTAGGGTTGCAAATCTTACATTCAATTCAATGTCCTTACTACTTACTATTTCTAATAGTTTAATTTAATATATTTAAAAGTTTACTATCCCGCATCGAAGTGGTTGACCTTTTCAATTTTAGTAAGAACTCCAGCAGCCTAGGCCCCACCCATCGCAGAAATTCTGGCTGTAGGGCAAAGAAGGAAAAAAGAAATTTGGACTGTATGCACATATCCACACATTCCATAGTTCCCAACACCAAAGCTTCTTCCAACTATAACTGTAATTTTAGGAACCTTTGCACAAGATATTGCCATCACCATTATTTGTAGCTCCGCCAAATTCACCTCCGCAATGGCAAGTATTGGGGCTGTATGACTTCCATATCTCCTTTAAAGCATGTGTTGAGGCGTAAAACTGATTTTCACAACCTTAGGCTGGGAGTTCCAGAGCTAATCTTGAAATCATTGCCTATCTACTAACTTTGTCTCAGTGCTGGGCCTGACAATGGGCACAGTAACCTGAGATCTGTGAAATATCAGCTCTAGGAAAGGATCAAATATTAGGGCTGAGGTTAGGTTTTTCATCCTACATCAAGAAATTTGCCCAACGACAGGGGTTTTGTCCCTGCAGAGAAAATGATAAAGTTGCAGCAGTCAAATAAATTGTCCAATCTATCTTTTGAATGGCCCCTCTCTCCATTTCATATTGTCCTGCAAAAAATGGTTTGAATATGCCCAAAGTAGGTGCCAACATTTAAATTTAAATATTAACTTTATTTTATTATAATTTTATTTTATTTTTAAATATTTATCAATTAATATAAGGTTATGGTGTTTAGTAACACCTTTAATTTTGATGATAGGCTGACCTAGTTGGGAGGGAAAATGACACAAAATTAGGGATGTGATTGGATAGGATTAAGGTCTTACTTTCCATTATTATGGTATCCTATCCAATATTTGATTGGTAGTCATAGTTCCACAAAGCTTCCTGACGGGGGGACACGGGGACAGGTTTTGGGGACGGGGGTACCAAGGGCCTAAGTTTGGGGACGACGAGGGGATGGTGGCGAGGTCTCTACAGGATGCTGAAATACATATAGTACTTGAAAAAATAGTTATATAAAGATGTTTAAGTATAAGAATTTTACATCTTGGAGACAACTAGGAGTCCCCTAGATATCTTGAGGACACCTCGACGTCCTTGAAGTCCTAGCGCCATCTTGGAGACAACGATGCTAGTGGTGGGATGGTGGCGATGGTGGTGGACTGGTGGGGGGACGTCCCCCCAAGTCTCCGAGTTGGGGACGTCTAGGAAATGCGAAGTTTTTGGCGGGGGGGATGTGTCCCCGTGGAATACTGCTGGTAGTGTTCGAATCAATCCAGAGGTAGAAACTAAAAAACGGAAAAGATTGAAAAATATCAAAGTTAAACATCTGATAGAGGAGCCCCAAATAGAGTCCTATGAGTTCAGTGCAGTTTGGTTCTTTGATATGATGAGCAACCCAATATAAAGCAATTAACTGATTGCATGATGACATGCAATATCTTCAGTTTGGAATGTTGCCGAATCCCAAAAATGTATACTAATGTGAATGTTTTTCATATCATTGAACATGCTTTTGTTTTATAAAAACCATATTAATACACCCTTTTCCATCTACCTAACACGCTGAAGTGATTTATGTTTTATAATAGGATTATCATAGACAATGGACTAATGGATTGGATTTGGTATGAGTAAGTTGTTTTGTACAATTGTGTGTTTGTGAGTTTCTCAAAGAAGGAATGGAGTTGTTATGATTGCATGTATGAAATTAATGTTGAAGGGATTTTATTTGTAATTATGTAGACACTTCTTCTCTACAGTTATTCCAAGTGAGGTAATGGGGTAGAGAAATTTAAAAATTCATTGAAGGGTTGATTATAGTTTCATTCGCTTCTGAATTCTAATCTCTGTGGGTGTTTTCCTGCTGTGTTAAATTCTCCTCACTGGATTGACAATGTAGGATAAACTATTTATCTCTCTGCTTGTTTTCCATGTAGGTGAACTGTGAAACTATCTCAATTACCACACATTGAGAGTCGAGACTGAATAGTGGTATTTTTACCAGATTAATATTTATACGAAATATTTTAAATCCATGCTAAAGCTGAAACAAGTACTACCATTCAGAAAATGAGATGTTGGCCCAATGCAGTAAATATTTGTTGCATGCAAAGGTAGTCAGTGTATGAATAACCATTCTTACATGTGAGATTAATCATGGTTACATCTTAGAATAATCATAATGAATTGTTGTTGGCATTACTATTTTTCTCTGTATTGATATCTTCATATTATTTGGGCACCACCAATAGTATATTGGTTTTGATTATCATAATATGCATAGTTTGACATACTGTGTGTGGTTACAATTAAATTACTTTTACTAGTCTGTTTAAGGGCAGTATCACTGCAGCTATTATAGTGACCACTTAATGACATAGAGCTAAATGCAAGGTTCTTAATTTGGGATAGGCATCCAACGTTACTCATGAGAATATTTTCCAAGTATTTATTGATAATTTATTTAACAAGTTGTATTCTTTTACTCCATTATAGGTGTCGCAACATTTTGCAAAGTAAGGAAGGCATTTTCAAGTACAGAAGTCACTTTGCCGCTCGCAGTAGAGGAGGGATTTACTGGTCTGGTAAATTGCTCAAGGTTGGGGGAAAGTAATGCAGCAGTTAGTGGAATTAGTAATTATGAAGTTAAGCAAGGACCAAAGGGCCTTACTAGACAAGAACTACTGAAGCTTGACAGTGAAGGTCGTTGTATTATCACAGATCATGGACACTTTGGTGAGCATGTATTTTGTGAATAGTTTGATATATAGAATTTATATGTATGCATAAATATTTGTTTAAACTTAGACAATATATAAATACATTTTAATGCTTCATGTAGAATGCAAAGGTGTTTTAATAACTGGCGAAGTTTTTACAAGTTTAAAGCAGTTGTTGTTACACCCTGATTGTATAGCTACTATGGCTTAGGGCAAGTGATTGTAATGTTTGAATCATTGAGACAAATAAAACATGTTTTTGTTATCAAAATGAATGTCTCATTTTATGCTACTTCTATCAATGTTATCCTTGAAGAATGTTGCATGCAAGTTATGGAGTAATGAATATTCTAACTTAAGATATTTTGTATACTGTTAATGTGGTGAACGAGTAACTGCCGAGATTGTATTTCTATGGGTGCAGGTACATGAACCATTCCTCCAGGCGGAGGGGAAATATCACTCGGGAGAGGAGCTTGGTCGAATAACTGGTAAAGTAAATCAGTTGAGCATACACACACTTCACTAAGGGTTTGGAGGAACTGAATCAAATAGGTTTATCTTGATAAGTCATCCTTAGGTTTAGGAGTTTTGGATTACTTCTTTGTGCTTTGTGAGTGGTGTTATTTGTTAACTTGACTTACTGTTTTGTGACCTTGAATGTGGAACTTGAATTGATATATGTACATAGGCAGGATGTATATGTGTATACATGTATCTCTCATATGTATGTATCAATATGTATGACATGGCAATACATACGTATGTTGGACAAATTATTATGCCATACGCCTGTGTCGACATGGCATACATACGCATACATACACATGACAGTATAAATGGATTATACACATCTATAAACATATACCTATGATGTCTAATTATAACATTATTATATTACCTTGAATTTACAGTTAAACAAATATACACATATTTGCACAAATAGGTATATTGAAAGTATGCTGACTTGCTCACAATACACGTATTTGAATGATTTTTATTGCAAATATAAATCAGAGTACAAAAGTGAAACAATTACATACATAGCTCGTAAGCTTTTGCACAAATAGTAGTAAGATGGTCCAGGTTCCCTTCCTTTCAAATCTTGGTGTATCTGTCGCCTGCTATGGAGGAGAAACATCACTCGGGCGCTTTTCCGCCAACCACAGACTGTTAATGCAGTCCCTCGCACATCTATCATTCGATAGATGGCCCTCCCTTCGAACGAAGAGATTGGTAGAATATCGGGTTGCGACAACCCAACTGAGCATAGTGTTGTGTCCTATACATCTAGAACTTGCTATTTCACAATCTCGAACTACCATGATGGATCACAATGAAGTAACAGTGGAGTCTCAACTATCTCACTTCTAAGTGGAAGTCATATATTTCACTACTTTGGCCAAAGTATTCTCATTCAGTACTTCGAATGAAGGTCATCTATCATTTACACTATTCAGGGCCGATTTGACTTAAGGCTATCTTACACTATGCATACTTATCGCCCTTTACTTTTGGATAATCATTTATCCCAGACTAACCTACAACATATTAATCTAGTAAGTAATATATATGTTTAACTGTAAATTCAAGGTAATATAATAATGTTATAATTAAACATCATAGGTAGTGTGTATATGTTTATAGATGTGTATAATCCATTTATACCGTCATGTGTATGTATGCATATGTATGCCATGTTGACACGGGCGTATGGCATAATAATTTGCCCAACATAGTCTGTGTTGCCATGTCATACATATTGATACATATGCATGAGAGATACATGTATACACATATATCAATTCACATTCCACATTCTATGTACATATATCAATTCACGTTCCACATTCAAGGTCATAGAACAGTAAGTCAGGTTAAGAAGTAACACCACTCACAAAGTACAAAGAAATCCAAAACTCCTAAGCCTAAGGATGACTTATCAAGATAAACCTATTTGACTCAATTCCTCCAAACCCTTAGTGAAGTGTGTGTATGCTCAACTGATTTACTTTACCGGTTATTCGACCAAGCTCCTCTCCCGAGTGATATTTCCCTTCTGCCTGGAGGAATGGTTCATGTACCTGCACCCATAGACATACAATCTCGGCAGTTACTTGTTCACCACATTAACAGTATACAAAACATCTTAAGTTAGAATATTCATTACTCCATAACTTGCATGCAACATTCTTCAAGGATAACTTTGATAGAAATAGCATAAAATGAGACATTCATTAAATGGAACACATTCATTTTGATAACAAAAACATGTTTTATTTATCTCAATGATTCAAACATTACAATCACTTGCCCTAAGCCATAGTAGCTATATAATCGGGGTGTAACAGTTGTCAGGAAGATATTAAATCTAAACTTGTGAGTTCAAAATATTGACTCACACATGTTAACTTATTGACAAATGCTTTTTCTGAGTTCAACAATTACAGTTCTGTTCAATGTTTATGGGCCATTTGCTGCATGCGATGATTTGGAGCGTTTACAATTCAAGCTCTATTTCTTTAAGGTGTTACAGGTATATTTTACTTGGTCGTTAATGTTGTGATGTGTGATATTATAATGTTTTTTGTATGGATGATTCAAGACAATTGAGATTGCCAGTAAATTATTGGTATAAGAAATTTATTATTTGGAATTTCATCTGAAGGAACTGTTTACAGTGCGATAAAATCTTTGATGATACCACAAGCTTTTGAATATGTTCCAAAGTTCTTTTAATAAAATTATCTAGGAACAACAAAAATTGATAAAAAATATAAGTATAACTTGCTATAATTTTGGGATCTAACAATATTTGACAACCTCACAATAACAATGAAAAACCAACATTATAGGAAAGATTCAAATTCTCAATAATATCGTTAAAATTTGGCTGCAATTCCAAATTGAACTCCTGCTGAAGTACAATCGTGATCCTTGTATAAAGTTGCCCAAACGGACATGAGGGTTTTCGTTCTCAAATCCGAAAGACTTTGAAGAGGGTTTTCGTTCACAAGAATTTGCCATCCATGAGTTTTTATCCTTGAATGCAAAATTGAATTTTGAATTTGAAAATGATGAAATTGATAATGAATAATGAGGCTTGACATCTTTTTTATAGGCATCTTGCCTTGGGCCCCTATTTATTTTAATTTTAATTTATTTTGTTTTTTCCTCTCCAAGTATTTAAAAATACTTTTAAATAACATCCAAGGGCTCCTGAAATATACCGGCCAATTTTTTTCATTTTATTACACAGCTAAATTCACCCATTAGCATTAGTGTAAATATAAACCGGCTGAAAGTAACCCTCTCCTCTGATCAACCCAGATCCCAATGCGGGCAAGGTTGAGAGCATACACGAAAGGGGATCGTTAGCAAACAAGAACTTGCTAAAAGTAACAGAAAGGAAAGCAATCACTCTACCACTTATTCAGCGGGAGGACTGGAATGGAAAGTACAATACTGAATTCAAAGATGCAACTCGACCACTTATTCAGCGGGAGTAGGTTGACGGTTCAGCCGATCAGCAACATGATAATGCAGTACAGTAAAGTAATAGGCGGCAAGCCGACTTCTTCCACAATCGTGGGAATTACAATGAGTTAAGAATGAGAGATGAATGGCTGACAATACTACTATTCAGCTTACAATATCATAGAGAGCCTGCCAAGCATACGTGATTAGAAAAGATATCATGCTGCAATAATTGTAAAGGACTCCCCTATACTCTTCTAGACTTCCAAGACCCAAACACAACTCCCAAACCCCATTTTTACCAATTTGGTTATGCAGACCTGCACTGAAACTGCAAAATCAGCAACACAGAAAATCACTAAAATGAAGACAACTCCTTCAAAACATGCCCAAACTTCATGAAGTAAAATGCAATATATTCTAGTACTGAAGGCGCCCAAGATGAAAGCTTAAAACAGACTCAAATGGTCACTAATTATTTGGCACGCAAAACCAAACAAATCCAGAAAGGTACGGCCCAAGAGAAGGGGCGATTTTGCTCTATAAAATCCAAAACTTGGATATAAATTCTGATATTTGGAGGAAGGGGTCGCCTCAACCTTCCAAATGCATTTTCTCAATACCCATAAGCAAAATAAAATCGTCCATAAACATATGATTGATTATCTAGATCAGCCACAGGCAAAACAACAACTGTGAAAATGACAGAAATACATGAACTCAAACTCAAAATGCAAAACAGTACACTAGAACCCAAATCTCAACTAGTTGCTATATTTCAAGCAAGAAGTTAAGCCTAACTAGGAGGTATGCATCCCTCGAAGCAATCCTAATACCATTCCGGCAGCATAACTTTGCATAAAATTCAAGATGCTGAAATGAAGACCCCAAACCTCCTTTTATAAATTTGCTAAGCACCTCTAGAAGCTTCCAGAAGGTGCGCTCCACTCAAGAGTAGCCCTAATTCCTTGTTGACCCTTGACCCAAGAAGTGGCGTCCCTTTTCCCAAGGTAAATTCCACGTCATATTAACTTTTTACATTCTTCCTCAAGTGGCGTACCTTTTCTCTAAGTTAGCATTATTAAACAAGGTACAAAATCACTTAAATCTTTTGGATGAGGCGTCGACCCATAGAAGTCCCCTTTTAAAAATGACTTAAGATGTGAAGCTAGACCAAGGGGGGAAATAATTAAAATAAAACATTATTTTAATTAAAACAACTTATCTCTCCAGAATTGCATCCATGCGCCAAATCAGATACTGCCAGCCATAGTTGGCACACTCGCGAAAAACTCGCGAGTTTTTTTCCACCGCAAGTTTTTACGAGGTTAACTCGCCATCCTTTAAAAAACGAGTTTTTTCGAGTTTTTTGAAAAACTCGCCACTAAAAACTCGCGAGTACTCTCCAAAAACTCGCGAGTTCGACAAAAAAACTCAGCTGCGTAGAACATAAAGTAGAAAACGTCTTTTTTCAGTTTCATTTCATTTCGAAATTGAATGATAGTTTGTGTGAGGAGCTCAAACACCCCCCCGCCCCCAAGCAAGGAGATATCATTTCCAACGATTTGCCATCGAGGAGAGCAGATTCAAACGCCATTTTGTGTGGATTTTGAAGAGAAATTCGATTCACAGGTAGGGGTTTTGTTTTTGTTTTTTATTTTTGCTTAATCATTTTCTTTCGTTCTTCTTGCAAAATACTCATTCCAAATTGAAAAAAAGTCATAATAGAGCACAAAGAAACAATTTTTTTGCATTTACAATCCAAAAAACAAGATTCATCACAATCTTTTGTTGATTTTTGCTGATTTTTTTCATTTTTTTCATTGTTTTTTGAAATTTTCAGACCTAGGTTCATTTTTTGTGTAAAATGATAAGATTAGTTAATAATGTTAATTTATAATTCATTTAAACACATTTGTATCAATTTAAATCAAATTTAGCTCTATATCTTTTAAGTTTTAAATTTTTAATGATTTAGTTTGTTTTTAAATTTTTTTTGTATTAAAAAACTAATATGTTGTACATATTTTTTGTGTGTGTAGATTGATCATTGAGCATTGAATACACACTATAATGGCTTTTGGCTCAGCATCAGGTTCCAACCCCGCCCCACCATGTTCCACCCCGTCTACACCATCATCATGGGTTCCAGGCACTCATCCTGCAGGGGCTAGAGACCCTACATGGAAGTATGGTGTGAGAGGGCACATACCTGGAACAGTTGTTTGCAATGAGTGCAAGAATACATATCATGGAGGCATAAATCGCCTCAAATACCATCTTGCACGCATTCCTCAGCATGATGCCAAGCCTTGTGAGAAGCCCAAAGAAGAGATTAGAAGAGAGATGCTTGCACTACTCTTAATTGCCGAGGAAAGAAAAATGCAAAGGGAGAGGGCAAAAAAAGCCATAGCAGCTGCCATAGCTAGTGGACATGCGCATGCCCATGGCCAAACTCAGGAGCACGAGGCTGAGCACATGGAGATAGAGTCAGATGAGGAAGGAGATATTGGCATTGTTGGCTCTCTTCGTGGTCCACGGATTCGCGTTCATAGCACAGCCACAGCTATACTGTCCTCTAGGCCCCCCGTTTCCTCTAGTTCGACTTCGACTAGAGCGCCAGTGCCACCACCACCTTCATCTTCACGCAACCCACAGAGTTTTTTTGTGCCTCGAAACACACCAGGAGCACAGGTATCATTGGAGGCTACAGGGTGGAACAAGGAGGTGAATCAACATGCCGAGTCGGCATGTGCTGACTTTTGGTATTTCAATAACATACCATTTAATGTGGCGAGTAGTCCCTATTGGCACAATATGGTCACAGCATTGACAGTTGCGGGAAAAGGCTTCAAACTACCTTCTCGCAAAGATTTGAGTGGGAGGTAGGTGAAAGTCAACTTAAATTTTATGCTAAGTTTATGTTCTTTAAATCAAATTAATTTATAATTTATTATTTATGTTGAATTGAAGCTATTTTTTGTTTAAAACTTACAATTTTGTACTTATTTAATTATTTTACTTTGTACCTGCAGGTTGCTCACAAATGCAACCCAAAGGGCAATGCAAGTGGTTGAACAACAAAAAGTTAAATGGAAGAAATATGGCTGCTCCATTCTTTCTGATGGGTGGACGAATGGGAGAAACCGCACCATCATTAACTTTTTGGTTGCTTGCAAAGGTGAAGTTGTGTTTTGGAAGTCGATAGATGCTTCCAACAGGATAAAAATTGTAGATACATTGTGTGCATTGTTGGAAGAAGTTGTGATGGAGGTGGGGATTGCTAATGTGGTGCAAGTTATCACAGATAATGTAGAAGCATATGTGGCAGCAGGAAGAATGCTTGAGATTAGACATCCATCACTCTTTTGGTCACCTTGTGCGGCACATTGCCTTGACCTTCTTTTGGAGGACATAGGCAAACTTGTTTGGGTGGCACCGATTGTAGATGATGCAAGGAGCATCACAAAATTTATATACAATCACCCTTGGGTTCTTAGCTTGATGAGAGATCATACGCAAGGGAAGGAGTTGGTGAGACTAGGTGCCACAAGGTTTGCAACGATTTTCATAACGTTGCAAAGCATTTTGGATTCTTTGGGCTTTTTAAAACAAATGTTTGTGAGTCAAGCATGGAATGACTCCTCATATTCAAAGAAGCTCGAAGGAGATAGAGTTGCTGCAATAGTCTTTGACCACTTGTTTGCACAAAAAGCTACAGAGATCGTGAAGGTAACTTCAAAACTTTGATTTTAATTTTAAACTCAAGTTGAATATAAATATATATATTTTTTAAGTTAACTTTAAGCCTTTCATTATAAATTTCTAACTTTGATCTTTTTGTATTTTTAATCTAGGTGTCGGAGCCCTTGGTAAGAGTCCTTCGCTTGGTAGATGGGGATCAAAACCCCATGGGATATATTTATGAGGCCATGGATAGGGCCAAAGAGGCTATCAAAAGTTACTACATGGGGAACGGCCTGAAATTTGATCCCATATGGGAAATTGTTGATAGGAGGTGGAACAATCAACTCCACCAACCCATCCATGCAGTAGGGTACTTCCTCAACCCTTATTATTTCTTCTCAGAGAGCTTCTCCGATCCTAATGGAGAGGTTATGGAGGGGCTCATGACATGCTTTCAGAGGATGGAATCCGAGGTTGCAACGAGAGACCACATCGTCATGGAGTTGGATATGTACAGGGAAGCAACTGGTAATCTCTTTTCTTCAGAGATGGCTCTTAGAGGAAGAAACACTCTGCCACAGGTATAAAATTGGGAGTCTTTAACTTTTAAGTTTATTTCACATGCATCATGATCATATAATTTGATAAAATGTGTTTTACTTTTGACTTTTGAGTCTTTGACTTTGTTTTCTAACTCTTCAATATTTTTTTTTTTTTGCAGAGGTTTGGTGGAAAAATTGGGGTGGAAAAACCCCACATCTTCAAAAAATTGCCCTCCGCGTATTATGTCAGCCCTGTAGTGCATCCAGTTGTGAGCGCAATTGGAGCTTGTTCGAGTCCATTCACACGAAAAAGAGGAACAAGTTAGCACAAAAGCGCCTGAATGATCTTGTCTTTGTGCAATACAACCTTCGGTTGCGCACAAAGAGAGTAGAAGAAAAATCACTAGATCCTATTGATTTAGATGAGATAGATCCTTATAGTGATTGGATAGGGCGAGATGAGCAGCCTCCATTGTTTAGCGCGGACGAGATCCTTGACTTTGAGAGACAAGCAATGGAGGATGTGGGTGCATCAGGAGATGTAGGGTTGGAGGACTTTCCTGAGCCAGAGCCACAGACACAACCTTCCATGCCACAGCCAGAGCCACAGACACAACCTTCCATGCCAGCCGAGGAGCCAGTAGCAGTAGCAGTAGCACCGCGAGTGCAATCACCGCCACCACCTCCACGCACACGCGGGAGGGCTAGAGGACCCACCCCTTCTTCCCTAGCTATTGCTAGACTAGGGAAGAGGAAAGCCTAGCATGTTGTATTTAGTTACTGTTTAGTATTTGCTTCTAGTTCTAGTTTTATTGCTTTCATGTATTAGACTTTCAGGCTTTTAGCCATTGGGATTCTGCATAAGAATGCGATTTTGTAATCAATTTACATTGAAGTCAATCAAAATTAATAGAAAACACTTTTGTACTCATTTATGGATTCATTGGATTCATCTTGTCATTGAATTTTGCAAAAAAAATGTGTTTCTAATGAAATTTATGCAATTTTTTAAGTTCTCGAGTTTTTTTGCCGAAGTTTAAAAACTCTCTAGTTTTTGGCTTGGCGAGTTTTTTCTTGGGGCGAGTTTTCCAACTATGCTGCCAGCTGAACCACTGATGAGGCAAGTCAAGAACACTGAAGCCAACAAGACCACTGCCGGAAATAAAATTTACTAAAAATAGTAAATTCCGGAAGTAACTCGGATCATCATGCCAGATATACCATCGCGAAGCTCTCTGAAAACCCAGAAAAGAGTTGCCAACCAAACACCAAGATTCCAAAAGCACACTCCAACGAAAGCTGAAACATCCTCCTAGAAGATAGGGAACCCTAATTCTGCTTCCGAGTAGTCTAGGGTCACCAGGATAGACTAACGGCCAACTGTCGGATCACTGTCGAGAAGGGGACATTACAACTCCTTTTTTCAAATTATATTTTAAATAAAGAGTTTAAAAAGTGGCCTTTTTGAAAATGAAATAATTGGGCCCATTTAAACTATTTTTATTTTTTTATTTTGAAAAGGGGACATAGCACTCAATGTATTTCTATTCTGTTTATTTCAAAGATTCATGATGTGTCACTTTCGTGGCTTGTAATTAGATCCCATTTAAATTGACTTGGAGAGCCTTTGATAGAAGAAATATTGTATATCTAGTTTTAAAGAATTTTTGATACAGAGTCCATATTAGATGATCCAAAAATGGATTAGAACATTGCCATTGAAGATGAATTCTTGAAGACTTCTAAATGACTAGACAAGACATAAGACTGTTTTTCTATTTAAATTTCCCTTAGTACCACCTTCTTTCTTTCAAATTGGATCTTAAGCTACATGCATTGATAGTTCAAAGAAATTTTTCCAAGGGAGTGTGACCACTGTATACTCAAAATTGTCTATTTCTCCTAACCCCATAGCATAAAAGTCATCGCATGCCTTATGTTCTCCCATGATTATGTTCAGCTGCCTAATTTTATTGGTGTAAGGGATGGTGAATCTGTTAGCTACTATGACATTGAATCCTTCAAATTCTTCAGCTTCAAGTTCCCTTTTGACTACCAAGTCCTAGTTAATGAAGTTGTGGGTAGTGTTGGGTAAAAAACCACTACTACAAAATATTAGAACATGATTTCACTTCAAGGCCAAAGGTTGTCATCATGAAAGTAAAACTGAGCTTCATACATAGATTATGGAGGTGTAATGACCCAAGTCTGATTTTTTTTTAAAACTTCTGATTTCTTTGCTTTGGCATTTTGTGAAACACTTGACATGGGGTTACTGTTTGGAGATTCTGAATGTGTTTGCTTTGGAAGTGTTTAGGTAAGTAATAGAATCATATAACATGCTCTTTGCAATTCATTCATGTACAATAAACATTCACGATACTCAAAAGGCATTAAAACAAACACTTGTCCTACATGAAGAGCACACAAAAAATACCGAGGGGGAGCGGGGGGTTGAATCATTATTTTAATCTTTTTAAACTTAAAACCATCAAAATCAACAAAGTAAAATAGTAAGAGCAAGCATAAGACAAGATGAACACAGATTTCACATGGAAAACCCTTTCAGGTAAAAAATCACGACAAAACTATGCTTATATTCACTTCAAAGGGCACCAACCCAAATTACAAAAGTGAGCACCAACTCACTAGAAGCACCAACTTCCTAAAGCACCAACCTCAGCATGAGCACCAACTCACTGAAGATTAACTCAACGCTACAAGTCTAATTCTTGACACCAGAATACATCCTTCGCATCAAATGAGACTCTCATACTTATATGCATAAATGCTGTTCTCCTTCCAAAGCAACCTCAAATCAAAAATGCAGAACTAGTATGTTCAAAAGGCCTCTTACACCAACCCAAAAATTAAAAGGTAAACCATACTAAAACTGCACGTCTCCTTTTGATTCCTCACTGTTTGATCTTTCCAAAAGACTTCATTTGCATGCTTTTAAAGCTTTTCAACAAAGTCACAAAGACCACTGTAAGCTAGAGAAAAATTCTGATTACAATAAAATGTAGATACACAACAAAATTCATAAGTTTGAGCATAAAAGACTCTAGCCGCACAAAAATTGGAAGCAAATACTCTTAAACATCCACGTCTTCCATAGACTCAGCGCTAATAAACTGTTCTGTAGTTTCTAGAATGAATCGCCATATTCAACAATGACACACAGACCAGCACAAAAGCATTACACAACTTTTCACGTGGGATAATTTCTAACTGAAACAAATAACTATTCATTTTTCTAAAACACAACACACACCAAAATAGAAGTATGTATTAATTCCAAAGCCTATGCCATACTATAGAAAAATACATTTGAATAGCTCGAAAATGGACATCAAATCACATGGACAAGTATAGCGATAAGTAATACATGACGTCTCCTCACGCATAGGATAATTTGCTTATCTAAAATCAACTTCACATGCATACCCTATATTCTGAGCATGATAAAAAGTGGTCTGAATTATCTTAAAAGCCATGATGCCTTTCTTTTGAAGACATCACAAAAATTGGTAGTCGATACAAAGATGAATAAATACGACTATAATCACTTACATTCACACAAACTCATTGAAGAAAAAGTCTTCAACACATGGTGACTACCACTTACAGCTCGAGCTACATGCAAACAAAGGACGTGATAGCATCACGAATACCGCTAGGAGAAATGAATTTAGACGTTACAAAATAAATACGGCAAGGAGAGAATTTAATCTTTGCGATCATGGTATATTTTCAAAGGCATCTTGTAGAGAATAGTCCAGCATATAAAATACCATGAAGACCCATTTAGTACTGTCCAAAACTTTCACGCGCCCCACAATGCCATAATTTAGGCAATGAAAGTATTAAAGAAATCGCCAAAAATAGGAATACATGCTAGCATAATAAGATTGAAGTTGACGTAAGACCATGAGCCACCCACTACAAGGGAAACAAAGAAACAAGAGAATCCGCCTCCTAAAATAGAAGCAACAGAGGTATTTGAAGAAACCGACACCAAATCTGCAAGCCGTCAATACTCATAACATAGGTGTTACCAAAGGAGATGTTCTCTGCACAGGTCAAATCAAATAAATTCAATAGCCAAATGGAGTGAAGCCGCCCAGGTTGGCATTCTTAATCACAATCATCTAAGGTGGTCAAAATCTGAGCAAAACCGACATCTATAATCTAGGCACGTATTTTGGTCATATGTATTATGACAGATCATTTTCCACTCTTAAGTGGCCAACTCGACCTTGACAAGTCAAGGCTGACATGGCATGGACATGTAAGAGCTGATTTGGCATATAACTTTGACAACAATGGCGAAATTTGACATCAATGACAAAATGTCCAACACTACATTCCATTTGCAATAAAGAGGCAAAAATATAAAATATGTAGTGGCTTCTATAAGAACAGATTGCAGAGATTTTTTTAATTATTTTCCTGACATTATACAATTTGCAATGAATTTATATATTTGCAGTCAATATTCAATTGTCCAAGTTCACTAGCCAAGACTCTTCCATTGCCAAAACCATCTCCAAACTTTCTTAGAAGCTGGTTTGAGACCATGCTAGCAATGACAATGAATTTTCACACTTCCCAGACCCTCACACAACTTCAGATAACTCCAAAATAGACCCATGACTCACTTAGGATGACGGCCCACACACTGAACTCCAAACACCTAAGTCACAACTCCATACAACTCGTGGTATTCAAGATGAAGGGCCTAGAAATGGAGGCTCCATGATTCCTCTAAAATCAACTCTTACGCCCAACTATAAAAATATTTATGCTCAACAACAATAGCCTTCATAGAATGGTGTAACACAAATAGTCTCCTCACTCTGTATTCTTTTTTCTATTCACAACGCTTGTAGTCTTCCTATAAACTGTAATGTCCCTTACCCAACATTGTCTTAGGACTCGCTTGTTTTCCCTAGAATTCGTTTGTTGATTAGGATTAGGGTTTCCTCCTTCCAAATGAGTATTCTCCTAATTCCATAACTCTAGATTGGGATCCTGTATTCATCCATATTGACAACATATCTATTAGCATTAATATCTAGATATCAAAAATAACACATAATCATAATGCAATTATGCAGACATAATCATACTTGCAGATTCAAAACATAAGAAGAGTCACTCAGCCCATTAGGAGAGGAGAATCCCTAAGGGCCAATGGTCTACCACCTCCTATTGCCCAACCCTTGTCAAGGGCCAATGGGGCAGAATGTCTAGGTGGAACCCCCATCCCTCCATGACCCAACCTTTGCACTGGGCCAATGGGGCAGATTGCCCAACCCTTGCTTCAAGCCAACGGGGCGGAACCTGGATAGGGTTTTTAGACAAACCTTGTAGGTCATGACTCGCCTCTCCTGGCAGGATTACAATTAGATTGTAGACAATTCTATACAATTTCTCGGTATTCAGTCATTAGCAATTCACTTGCATCTTCATTTATGATGCTATAAAAAGAGTCCAAGATAAGTATATAATTCAACATGATGATATATCAGAGTGCAAGAGTAAATATAACAAGATCCAAGTCTATAGACCATTCATCATATTCTATAGATCAATGCAGTCCAACAGATTCAAATTAGTACAGCTCAATATATATATATTAGCATGAAGGTATAACATAATGCATAAGTCAATTAAGCAATACCCATATTTATATGTTCAAACTTCAATCAAACATAAATGTAGATCAAGCATCATTAGAACCAACTCTAAACAAGGTAAACAATAATGGTCTATATCCGTTCAACGACTACACAGTCTGCTAGATCTAATGCCCAAAATTAATGCCAAGAATTCTATTTCCATATTCTGATCTATCAAGAAGGAATGATCTTCAAAACACGTCAGAAGCACATATATATATTTCAATGAATAAATACTGGATATTATATTCAATAGAACACAGATTGTCTAGGGCCTGGGTCAAGGGTCTATGTAGCATCATTATGTTAGATTGGGAAAATCAAATATTAAAGCCAGTGAGTGATCTCACCTAATCAGCTCTGTCTTCCCATGACTCTTTATTCCTTAACCGTCTTCCTTCAACCTTATATTGGATTGATCATAGGATGAGGACAATTCATAAATATACATAATCTACTTATGTTTATATTAAAGAGTCATCATTACTTATAAGTATCATTATTGCATAATCTTGTACGTATATATATACTTCATATATATATATATATATAATTATTCTTTTACTTATATCCATTAGTATTCATATATATATGTTTATATAATTATTCTTTCTTTACTCATATATATTCTTTATTTATTATAAAATTTATCTATATCTATGCATATATACTTGTATGCCTATATATATATATATATATATTAAATGACTCTATATTCCAATGCATAACAATCATTGTTGCTGCTGTTCCGAATTGCAGATCATATTTCTCAATGTTTCTCCCTCTTCCTGATTTTCCTTCCTTCTATTTATACCATTCAAGGTAGGTGACTCATGAGGGGAATGTATTGTTTGGTGAAAGAGGTGACTTTTCATAAAATATATCCCTTTGTTAGATTTAATTGCTGCCTTTAAAGGCTTATTATCACAATAATATCTATTTTTGAAAATAATATATTATTACTAATAATTATGATTTCTCCGATTATATATTTATTTTATTATTTTATTTTGATGTTTTATTGAACATATTTTAACATTAAAATATAATAATAAAACCAATTTGCTAATATCTTATTATTATTTTATTCTAATGTATTACAATCTTTGATGTGTAATGATTATAATATTTATTTATTATTATTATTTTTTATATTAAGTCATTTAATACTAGAATGTAATAACAATAATTTTCCTATATATTATTATTATATTTGTTATTTCATATTTATATATTTTTATATAGATATGGTACACATTTATTTTATGTTTAATATTAATATTGCTATTTATTTTATTTATTAATTTATTTGTATTTGAACACTTGGTCTTTATGGTATTGCTATTTCGGGGACATGACATAAACCTTTGAAAATAAAAGATAAATTGTCTTTCGGCAACCCTCTGCAAACTCTATCAATTTTGTCTTGCTTACAAGACTTCACAAAATTGCAAATCTACAATCATACTTGTGACTTGTCTTCCAAAATCATTTATCGAAAGATTTTGCAAATAAAACCCTTCCTATCAAATCTGTAAATCAGAACAAGGAAGTACTAGTGTTCAAAATGGTAGCTTCGGTCAGATATAGAAGTGATGATCATATGTGTGTATATATATTAATTGTTTAAATATTTATATCATCATTTATATACCTATCAAAACTCATTTCCAGATTGGATATTATTTGTGCAAGATAAACTCAGATCGAACTTAGTAAACATTTATGTTTATTAAGTAAACTAACCCCGATTAGTGATCAGGTGGTTAGTTGGACGAAAAGGCATAGTCTCATGGGACGTGTCTCCCCATTTGATATTTAATATAGATCCAACCTACAATTGAAAACATCGAAATCAATAAATGTTTTGCTCTTGTAGATCAAATACCATCAAAGAAAATTCAGACTGTTTTGCTCATGTTCATATCTGATCATAACGTTAACATGGTATCAGAGCAGGTCTCAGAAAAGGTCTGATCAGTTATGTCCAAGAAATTTCCCCATCAATTGAGCATGCCTTGAAGCAGAATTGCATCTTTCCTGTCTGGTGGAGTGAGTAGTTTATATTGCAAAAGACTCTGAATATATCTGAAGGGTTCGATGTGTCAAGAAGGCCCGATAATAATCTTCTACAACTTTTGAAGTAATCAAAGCTTTTTTATGGCTTATTCGATTACCACAATAAATAAATAAAAATTATCGTTGATGGTAGTATCATTGACAGTGTAGAAGTAGATGATGAGTCGGATTGTTAAGGCAACGACTTTTAATATTTTCCTGCATGCGCGCACTCTAGACTGGGAGCCACATCGTCACTACCGCGAGATCAATCTGGTGGCTGTATGAGTAGAAGATCTTACGAAGCCTAAGTCTCGAAAGATTAGAGCGTCATCTCACCTCCAATTGGTTTTCGCATTGCCGAAAGTTAATCGCATATTTAATTGGAAGCATAGGCACATCGATTCTCAAGAACTCTGTTCGGACCATCCATTCGCAGAGAAAGATTCTGTTCACATCAATGCTGCCAAAATCTCTGTTGGGGCTATCTAGCGATGCCACCTTGGGCGGAGCTTCGATGATATTGCTTATGGGCAAGTAAGTCAAAGGTCAAAAGGAGATCATGATTTGTTTGGGTGAAATTCATCGTCCTCGGGTCCTGCCACAGGAATGTCCACTGGTGCTGAAGTCAACAGAGATAGTTGAATGAGCTTTGTATTGTGAAAAGAGTCGATACTTGGAGGTATGAAAAGTGATTTATGAATATATTGAAGAATCGATTCACAAATGCTAGAAGGCAGAGACTGAAGCATTCGTGGCTCCTCATTAGAAATTGGCGTAGCTATTCTAAGTAGTGTGGATATATTCGAAGGAATCTATTTACATTGGCTTTGCTGGTTCATTAGAAATTGCTACTGGAAGTGAAGACTGGTGTCTAACTATCGTTGTAGATTTGTCTTGCTATCATCTCCAACAATAGCGATTAGTATTTCTAGGTGTGAAGATTTATCTATTTCAATGAAGCCTTGATGAGGGAAGGAAGTGTCGCTTCTCTTCAATAATCTCTGTGGATGTGCATCATCAGTGATGCCATTATTTAGTGATCAATCTGTTGGTTGATTGTCGGAGGCTTGAATAAAAGCTCTAGTTGATGCCACGGATATCTGATGAAATTCTTCATCGAAAATGTTTCACTCTGGTCAGAGTCCCATCAATGCTCATTTCTAGATCGATGGGCTTCATTAGAATTAAATCTCGGAATGACAACTTAGTCGAAGTTAGAGTTCAAAACGCCTAACTGACGCATTCTATCTGGCTTAAAATTCATTGAGTGACTTCCGATTTGTGACTCGAGGCTGCGTAGCCTCTGGCTCTCGCCTCTCACGAATTATAAAATCATTCTGACGACACCTTTAGAGAAACGCGAATGTGGTTACCTGAAGTTGCATCAGAATATTGGCAGGTCTAAAGCTCAGAAGGATCGAAATTAGGGTATACGCGAATTTGTGTTTAGTGTTTGGTATCTATCAGATGCTAGCAAGTATATATATGAGCCCGCCATATTGAAATCTTCCTGGCACATGTGAAATGGTCGGTCTGAAATTGCATCCGAGGCCGACGTGCTTCAGATTGGAGCTTCGCGTGGGACTCGATTACTCAAATCACTGATATGCCCTTCTGTGAGAAAAGACAATGACTTTAAGTGCTCTCTGTTTGAGCATGATGATGGGAAGCTGATTATTCCAGAAAGCTCTGGGATTCTAGAAGGATAGAAGCAGGTTCATTTCCTCTAATAAAGCTTTCAAGGTTGAATGAGCCCCTCTTGTGAGTGAAGGATGAGCTTGCCCTCTCAATTGCTTCATGTGGCAGAGGAATCTCATGCTTTCTGACTGCGAAAGCATTGCGCGAAAAAGACAAGTGTAGACATGCACAATATTTAAGGAGATTCTGTCATCTCCTATTTTCAAGAGATAAGTATTTGTTTTGTTGTTGTTTATATTTTTATGTGAAACTCAGTCTATTGAGTTGTGCAGATCTGATAAAGTTTACAAGTGATGATCTTATCTTTGGGTGTTGCTAGTAAGCGTGCTGCATCCGTTTCATAATCCGGTGGATTACTGCTGAAAACAGAGTGCATCGTAAATTTGAACGGTCAAATTTAACCCTGCAAAGGGGCTGTGTTCAAGCATTGAAAATGGTGGACTGATCTGAGCGCAAGAGCAATGTTCTATACTGTGTCCAATAATTACATCCATCAGAATATTTAAAGAGATAAGTATTATTTGAAATCACCTTTTTAGGCTGAATTTCTATTATATCATTATTTGGATCATGTGTGATTAGTAAAGAGAGATCCTTGAAGATTCAAATTATTCGTTGCAAGTTAGTGCTATAACTTGAGATAGTAAACTTTGTATGATATTTCTTTGGATAGTTATAAACTATTAGTAATCTCTCTCTAAAATGCTTCTAAGGCAGATCTAGGAGCAAGAAGGTGATGAGAGATTGCTTAGTGATGAAAAGCTTGAGGCATCTTGAGAGGAAGTCATGCCGACCAAAGAATTGATCAAACATGAAGTCACAACTTGCAGCCATGGGACTGAGTTGGTGGCTAAAGGGAGTTCACTTCCATAAGTCTTTTTTGAAATTTTCGAAGTTGGGATCAAGAGGGAGTTTTGTAACTCTTTGAGAAGTAGCGAAGATTACTGTATTGCAAGGCTAGGTGCCGAATCCTTAGAGGATCCTTTCAGCTACTGAGATCAAAATTGCTCAAGACAGTCATCTGAATTTGACATTGGTAGCTCCGCAAACCTATTTAGAATAGAGTGATCTGGGATGAGGTCGAAGAGGACAGCCCTGAATCTCTACAGAGGTGTGCGTTGGAAACCATTTCTCTAAAGCAAGTGTTGCAGGAAATCTTGGACGATGAGGTCAGGAGGTTAAAGCAAGTGCCTGAATCCTACTATTATCAGAGTTGTATTATGCTTTAAGTGAATCCAGTATTCCATGATAGATAAAAGCATATAGAGATTCCTTACCACTATGTGAGAGACATGGTAGAAAGGAATATGATCCAGTTGGAGTATATTAGTACAAGCGACCAAACAACAGACATTCTCACCAAACCTCTCTCTAGAGTTAAAGTTGAACACTTCAGGAAGAAACTTTGTATGGTTGAAATGTAAGTTATTGTTGAGATTGAGACTCAAATTGTTTATTTTGTACTAATATATTTAAAAGATGTTTAATGTGTAAACTCTTTTGTCATGTGTGTCACTCCATGACTTTATGGGCCCCACCTGTGTACATTATTGAAAGGTGACGATCTTTCTGATAATGAACACTTGTGTTTGACATTGTAAGGTGACGACCTTACAATGATTAGTTTTACTATCATGATAGATATCATGTGACTTGATATCCGTGGATATGTCATGATAGTATCTCTTGGACATTTTGATAGATATCATGAGACTTGATATAAGTTGAAGATCATTATGATCCATATGAGATAATCATGGTGGATAAATGTATCCTTGGATATACCATGATTTATTATGGTAGACATCATGAGACTTGATGTCAGTGCACATACCATAATGAAGATGTGTTATGAAGAATGTCATGTGACTTGACACTCTTAGAAGCATACCATATCTTCTGATATCACGAGTAAGGTGATATCATTATATACTTGGTTAGTGTTAGCTTCCCTAGCTAAGAGGGAGTGTTAAAAATGGTAGCTTCGGTCAAATATAGAAATGATGATCATATGTGTGTATATATATTAATTGTTTAAATATTTATATCATCATTTATATACATATCAAAACTCATTTCCAGATTGGATATTATTTGTGCAAGATAAACTCAGATTGAACTTAGTAAACATTTATGTTTATTAAGTAAACTAACCCCGATTAGTGATCAGGTGGTTAGTTGGACGAAAAGGCACAGTCTCATGGGACGTGTCTCCCCATTTGATATTTAACATAGATCCAACCTACAATTGAAAACATCGAAATCAATAAATGCTTTCCTCTTGTAGATCGAATACCATCAAAGAAAATTCAGACTGTTTTGCTCATGTTCATATCTGATTATAACGTTAACAACTAGCATAGACTCAGGATGAATCTATGAACAATCAACGAGGGTGTAATGTGCTCTTCTCAACAGTAGTTCCATCTGATGACTGGTAGCCTATCTTGGAGGCCCGTAGGCTAGTTAGAAGTTAAAATTAGGGTTTCCTATTTTCTAGTAGGTTTCTTTTGAGCTTTCACGGGATTGCATGCAAGAGTTTTGCAGTGCGATTTCTGGGTCTTTCTAGGTTTCCAGAGGGCTTCAGAATGGTATAACATGCATTTTCATCAGATGACATTTTCAGACTTTTTTTTAGTAAGATATGACGGCTGCTCGGTTTGTTGTGCTTTAACGGAGTTTGGAGTCACTATTTTTAGCAGTATGCTATTTTTGGCAATGTAGTTTTAGCATCAGTTCAACAGTTTAGTTTTCAATGTCTATTTCTGGCAAGGCTATTTATGTAGTGCGTCTCTAGCATTCTTGGAGCCTTTTTTGGAAGGTGGCGACTTAAGTTATGTATTAATAGTGCCTTCTTGGCTCCTAATGCTTGGACTCATGACTTCAAGTTGTTTTTAAGTTGGGTTTCTCTTTTGGACGCCACATTTGAGAATATATTTTCTTTTGCTAAAGTTTAAATTGCTAAGTCATTTTGGGTGCCCAAAGTCAAGTTGGTCAAATGCAAATTAAAATGAATATTTTAATCTCATTGGGTATCCCTTTTGGAGGGAAAAGTGAGTTTGAATTTTTGGGTTTGCAAAAGCTATTTATACAGGGCCTTGCCTCTTCACTTGGCATCCATTATTCATCTATAATGAAGTGCTGCCAGATTTTATCCAGACTTTTGCTTCGGGGTTGGAATACCTCCTAGCTTTTCTCAGTTTCAAGCTTGAGAGATAGCTCCTAGTTGATCAATGACTGCTTCTTCACTCTGTGGTTGTAGACAGAGCTTCAATTGAGATGGATTCATTCGACATTTTCTGATTTTGGTGTGGTTGTGTGTTTTCTTTTAGTTTTTGTTCATTTTGGTGTGTTTTCCTTCAGTTTCTTGTTGCTGGTTTGTGCTTGGCTGAAGCACGTTTTTGATTATACCTTCTGGAGGCGTTGGGCTATTGTTCTGGGTATTGCTTCTTTCCATTCCTCCAGCTTGGGCGACCTTATGCTCAAGATTTGATAATATTTGGTGGAGTATGTGATTTTTAGTCAAGGTCGCTCTGCCCTAGAAGACTGTACCTCTTTCTGTTGTTGCCTTGGGATGCGTGTAAATTTTATTTCATAGTTGTTCCGAGAGGTTTTTTGGCTTGAGTTTGGATGCCTAGCACCTAGGCCTCTTTTTCTTTCAATTTGAGATCAATCAAAGAAGATTTGAGGGAGATATGTGTATTTTGGTGTTTCTAGGGCTTGCTGATCTATGAAATCAAAATGCTGCAATTCTGTATCAGACCTGGTATTCCCTTCATTTTGTCATTTTTTTGTTGGACATCTTTGTATTTGCCTTGGAAGATATTGTCTAGCAGTTGGGCTTTCAAGTTGATAAGAATATCTCTATTTCAATGCATTAAATCTTTCTATTGTAACGTTGATTCAGTAGTACTCATCAACTCTTTCTATTTCTGCACTTTGCTTCTTATTCCCACTAAAAAGTGGAAGAGGTTGGCTTGCCGCCTAAGCAATTTCATTTACATTTACTTTCATTGTATCCCACTGAAAAGTGGAAGAGGTTGGCTTGCTGCCTAAGTACTTTCATTTTCTATATTGGTTGGCTTGCCACCAATATCATTGTATTTCTAGCTTTTCTAGTTTAGCTAACAGATCCCCTTACACCGTATGCTCTCACGTTTCCCACTCCAAAATCTGGGTGATCATAAAGTGGAGGGTTACATTCTAGTTGGTTATCTATCATTAAGCTAACATTAACAGGTGAAGTTCTTGTTTGGAAAGAAAAGAAAAGGGGGATATTTCAGTGGTATCAGAGCCAAGTTATCCTACTAGTCTGTGCTTTCAGTTATCAGTTTGTTTGATGAGTGACAGAGAAACTAGATAATACAATAGAGAGTTGAAGAGATAACAGTTTTAGACCTCACTAGTTCCAGAAGTGGATACCTTTTTAGAGGTTCTAAGGAACCGTGATATTGCAGTTGAGATCATGGCAGATAGGGAGAAGTGTCTTGCTCGTGAGGAAGATGGGGATGCTAGAACTGAGAGGAAGTTTGGTATTGTGTTGGACATGATGTCTCAGTTGATAGCTAAGATGAATCAACAAGTTACTCTGGTGTAGAAAAACACAGAGACTGAAAATAGTAGCTCTAATACAAATCCAAGAGGGAGACATATTGGTCAACATGTTGAGGTGACTAGGGGATCAACCTCTAGACCTCTCATTCCTACCTTTACACCAAGGGAGGAACCACCTGCTGAGCCTGAAGTACCTGTGCCAGTTTAAGTGAGGAATACCAATATGGAATATTTTTCCCTTTCTACTGAGATCTGTGATATTCTGTCATTGGATCAGTACATGAACTAAAAGAAGAGAAGAGGAGGCGAAAGAGTTGAGAATCGTGCTCCTGTACCTCCAAGATATTTCCAACAAGCTCTTGGGAAGGTGAATTTGGTTCACTTCGATGGAAGTGATAAGTATTTAGCGAGATCATGGTTCCAGAAGCTTGGCAACTACCTCTCACTAAGACTGATGCCAGAAGAAGATGCCATCAAGTTTGCTACTTTTCACTTGGATGGGGCTGCCCATGAGTGGTGGTATCACGGTTTGGTCACTCTTGGCCACAACCTTATTCGTACCTATGATGAGTTTACTAACAAACTCATTGAGAGGTTTGATACCAAGGATCTTGAGATCAAGTTTCATGAGCTTGCACAATTAAAACATGGTTCACTTGATTCATACATTGTAGATTTCCAAAGGTTTTCTATGATGGTGCCCAACATCACTGAAAGAAGGCTTGTAGTCTTGTTTTCCGAAGGACTAATGGAACCATTGAAGGGGTGGGTGAGAGCATTTGATCCACCAACTCTTGATGAAGCAATCAAGAAATCTAGAAGCATGGAGTTGGCTGCCCCAAGGCCAAAATTTCAGTCTAGGACTTTTGCTTACAAGAAAGACAAGATACATTCTTCAAATCAGACCAAAAAATTTCATTCTAAGATTGATGATGAACTTCATGAAGAGCTTCGAAGAAAGCAATTATGTTACACTTGCAGAGAACCATGGAGTAAGGGTCACAAGTGCTTCGGGAAGGGTCATTCGCATCACATGGAAGCATACTCTGATTTTGGATCAGAATCTGATATATCAAAACAACAGTCTGATTCTACGGACAACAATGAAGAAAGAGCTCCAAAAGTGTTGGATAAAGACCAAGGAAGTGGGGGTGCATTTGCCCAAATTTCTAGTTTTTAGAAAAATGGGTCTTTCAGGGTCCGTGGAGTGTTTGGAGGGCAGAAAATCGTTGCTCTAATTGACATTGGAGCAACACATAATTTCATTGATGAAGCGGTGGTTGCAAAGAGAGGCCTTAAAATGGAAGAGTTTGAAGGTTTTAAGGTAATGGTGGCTGATGGTTTTACTATGTCTTGCAACCAAAAGATCTCCAATACGTCTATGCAGTTGGGTAACTATGAAGTCAAGGATGACTTCTATGTGGTTGGGATTGGAGATATTGATGCAGTGCTTTGCTTTCAGTGGCTGCGATTTCTTGGAGAGATCACTTTGAATCTGCAAACCATGGAGTTGATGTTTTCATCAGATGGGAAGAAGGTGGTATTGAGAGGGATATCAAATGGAGGCCCTCGTATTGTGTCATTTAAGAGGATGGAAAGGCTGATTCATCATGATCAAGTTGAATGGGAAGCAAAGTGCTTAATCTTGCCTTCCGATCCTGTTGAAGATAAGAGACACTACCATCCAGATATTTAGTCTTTGATGACCAAGAAGAGTAAGGTGTTTGCCAATATACCTCCTGGGAGACCTCTTGAAAGGGGGACTGAGCATGTCATAGAGCTCGAGGAAGGAGTGAAACCTGTCATTACTTCTCCATACTGGTACCCTGAGAAGCAAAAGGATGAGATAGAGAAGGATATCAAAGAACTCTTGGACATGGGTCACATTTTCCCAAGCAAGAGTCCCTTTGATTCTGCAGTTGTTTTGGTTGAGGAGAAGGATGGCACCATGTGCATGTGCGTAGATTATTGTGCCTTGAATCAAAAGACAATAAAAAACTGGTATCACATACCTAGGATTGATGAGCTACATGGAGCTGTGTAGTTTTCCAAGATTGATCTTAGATTGGATTACTATCAGATCAGGATGAGGGGATCGGATAAAGAGAAGACTGCTTTCAGATGTCATTTTGGCCATTTTGAGTTTCTTGTCATGCCCTTTGGGTTGACTAATGCACCAGCTACCTTCCAGTCCTGTTTGAATGCAGTTGGGGAAGTTTGTGCTTATCTTCTTCATTGACATCCTCATCTTTAGTAAGTCATGCGAAGAGCATCACAAGCACTTGGAGGAAGTGCTTAACATCTTGGAATCTAAGTCATTGTTTGCTAAGGAGTCCAAATGTGAATTTGGAATGACAAAGCTGCTACACCTTGGGCATGTGATCAGCTCTAAGGGAGTTAGTGTTGACCCAAAGAAGATTAAGGCTATCTTGGATTGGCCTTCTCTAGAGAACCTATTACAGCTGAAGGGGTTTTTTGGGACTTTGTGGATATTACAAGAGGTTTGTGAAGGGATATTCTCAAATGGCTGCCCCTCTTACTGATCTCACCAAAAAGGGGGCATTCACATGGTCAAAAAAAGCACAAGTGGTATTTGATAAGTTCAAGCAGCTCATTAGTTCATGTCCTATGTTGGGCATACCTGATTTCTCCAAGCCATTTGAGTTGCAGTTTGATGCTTCATGGGAAGGATTTGGGGCTATCCTAATGCAAGTAAAACATCCTATTGTCTTCGAGAGCACAAAATTGAGGGGTGTTGAGAGGACTTAATCTATGACAAGGGGATGCTTACAATCATGCATGGATTGGCTAAGTTCAAACAGTATTTGGTTGGGAGTAAGTTTGTGGTGAAGACTGATCATAAAAGTTTTAAACTCTTCATGCATTAGAAGGACTTGAATGAGAGGCAACAAAAGTGGGTGAGTAAGCTACCTTACAATTTTGACATCAAGTATGCCAAAGGAAAGAACAATATAGTGGTTGATGTCTTGTCTAGAAGGCCACATTTGAGCTTTTTGGTTGAGATCACTGCTGATTGAAAATGGCAGATTATTGTAGAGTATGCCAAAAATCAGTTTGCTACCAGCTTAGTTGAGGGCACTTTGCATGATGAGAGGTATCAGTTGGTTGATGGTTTGATGTAGTATAAGGGTAGGATTTGTTGGTTGAAAATTTTGTATATCTTGAGGATATTCAGAATTGTGGTTTCAAACACAGTATGTGAGTATGATACTCTCCTAATTTAGGGAAGGCTCCCCCTTTCCTATTAACTAACTTAAACTAATATGTGTAGGACAGCAATCTTTCCTCTTTTTTCAGGAAGGATTATATTCTTTTCTCTTCATAGAAAAGTAGCAACAACCTTTAAGAAAACAATTACAACAATTTTGGAACGAAATTGAGAGAGAGGAAATGAAGTTTCTTGAAAGCACAAAGACTTCCGTCACCTCCTCTGGGACGGGAAAACAACCACCAAACACAAAGTCTTGAATATCTGAAATCCTATCTACCCTTTTAGAATGATTACCTAAGAACGATATACAACATATAACAGCACAAAGTTTGCAAGTATGATGCACCTATGAATTAATTCAAATGAGAATTACTATGAGCACAAAGACTTGCAATTCTTCTCAATTTCTAATTAAAAATTCAATCTTCAACATTTACAGCACAAAGTGTGTAGATATTTTGAGTGAAACTCTCTTCAACAATCTTCCACAATCTCCAAATAATCACAAAGAAATTCTCCAAAATGACATAAGAACACAATGGATGCAAAGTGGGACTTCAACACAAAGTCTGAAATTCCAACTCTTTGATATTACTTGAATATGAACAACTTATAACTATAAAGCTCAAAGTCTTTATGAGTACAAAATTCTGCAGAATTTGCTTGCTTGCCAAAAACATGATTTTACAATAGACCCCCTCAAGTATATATAGGAGAGGAGTCATGAGAAAAAGGTGGGAAGATCCGAACTAACTTGAGAAATTCTCTCAACCACCATGACTTATTCGAACTACAGTCCAAATCTAACTTAACCTATAATTGCCTTACATGTAATTTTGCAAGTGAAAGGAACACTTGCAATTACAAAATTTTCTTTTACATGTAACTTGTCGAAAACAAAATACATAAAATAAAGATAAAGTATCATGAGACTTTTTTATTCCATTTCATTCCTAGCTTTGAAAGACTGGAATTTGCCGATAATTCCTTGCAACTCATCAGGATCAGGACCCAGCATGTTCTTGGCAACCGTAATAGTCTTAAGGATCACATCAAAATACCTTACTGTTGCCTCTTTGTGTTCTTCAAGAACAGTTTGCATTTTATCAAAGATCATTCGATGATTTACAAACCTATGAATCGAATCCACAGTAAACTATTCTGACTCCAGCTCTTGGCGAAGATTTGCTGTTATTTTAGTAATAACCACATCAGCTGCAAGTAACTCTCCTTCGTGACTTAGAATCTTGCAAGATATTTTCTCAAAACTAGAAAGTATGTCCTGCTCAACTTCGCCACTCATTTGAAATGAAGCTTGAACGTCTTTGATGAGGTCTTCAACAACTAATGACTTGTTTGTCATAAGTTTTTCAAACTCTACATATTTTTCTCTGCCTGATATTATTGAATTGCTGCTTAGAATTTCCAGCTTGACTTGATCCATCTCATGCCAAATTTTTAAGTCTTTTTCATGTGAATCCAGACTTTGCTTGAAAGTTTCCAAAGTTTGAACCCTTGCTCCTTTGACAATGCTCAAAATATGCAGTGCCTTCTCAATCACTTGTGTACCTTGATCAATCAGCTGATCTACCCACGAATCAATTGATTTGGCCTTTTGTGCAATCTTCTCCAATTGCCTGACTGATTCTTCAGAGGTAAAGGAAGTTAATGGATTAACTTGCTTCGAAGAATTTGTTATTTTCTAAATCACCGTGATGATCTGTGAATTCTTCTCTTTGAGCTCACTCTTCTTTGCCAATAATTCATCATAGTTTTGAACCAATGAGGCTACTAAATCTGTGGCATCATGCATGAGACCAGAATGTGTTTGTTTACCATGTTCAATCCTGGTAAGCCTATAATCTGACAGTTGCATTTCTTCAAGTGCCTTCTCAACCAATGGCTCAGCTATCTCCGCATATTTCATTTTGTTTTCATCTACCACTACCCATGAGACTTTCTTTGCCTTCTTTACAACCCAAGATTTAGGTTTTGCAATTTGTTGGAAATCAAACACATCAGGTGAGATTTCCTGCTTCTTCCTTTTTGGTGTAATTGAACTCAGCCATGGGGGTAATTCTAATGAGTTCACATTGGAGACAACTACTGTGGTTTCTAAAGGAACAGGCTCTACTTGTACCATAGTTGTCACCTTAGGAGAAGTTTCAGTTTGAATTGCAGTAGGCCTTTGATCAGGTGGCAACACATGATTTACCTCTGTCATAAACTTATGAAAACTCAAGGCTATCAACCTCCGGGTAAGGAATGCTGGACATGGCCACATAAGAGGGATTATCATCAAAAATTCTCTCCAAGTCTTCGTGAGAAGTTCCAATAGGTAACTCCATATGAGCACCAACAGCTGTACTAGGTTCCACATGATCTACAAATACAGTGGAGAAATAATCTACATCTGTATCAATATCCATGGACAATTGAGGGATGACCGTATGAGGAGAATCTGAGACTGCCGAAGGAGGTGATTCTACTGTATTTTCCTCACAAGTATCATCTTCAACATTAATAACATGTACCTGCACTTGTGATGTCTCTTTCCCTTTCGTTGAGACTTCTGGTGGAGGGATTGCCAAAGCTCTGCTAACCCTTAACTTGATTCTTGTACCAGAAGAAGAAGCACCTTCCTTAGATGTGTCTCTGATTTCTGACCTTTGCGCAACTGGTCCAACCAAATCATTCTTCGCTTCACCTTTGATCTTGATAATCTTGACATTATTATTCTTCAACCAAGCATTGGTATTAGTGAGGATGGGCTGAAAGCGGTCAAAGATAGAGTCACACTCCTTTTTAGACCATTGCGGGGAGGGAGAGGAGCTTTTGCAACTCTTTGTTCAATGTATTCTGGATCTAGGATTTCTCCATCATCCACCATCCCTTCAGGGATTCTGGCTAAATTAAGATCCAAAATCTGCTCCAAGGTAAGCCTGCTGTAGTCCATTCTTCCTATTTCTTCATCAGTACACAGATCAACCTAGATATCTTCAAGGCGATGAACATGAGCGAAGGCTCTTTTGATTTTATCTTTCATCCCGCGATAGTCAAAATCGTTCCTTGCGATGAATCTCTTCAACTTGATTTCTTGAAGCTCACCCTCCATTGCCTTGGCTCTTTGAGAAGTGTTTATAAAATATCGACCAATTTGCAATGGATTGTGTGAAGAGATATTAACACCCAACTTGTGATTAGCAAGTTGTACAGCATGAACCGCCATTAACTATCTCGCCAACTCCATTAGAATGATTCTGTCAGTGGGATACCGGGGTAACATGTATGGTTGTACCTCAAAACACCCAACTCTCATGTAAGTGAAAGTGGGGAACTGCAGAAACAAACAATTGTACTCATTCAATTTTTTCCAAGCTGATTCAGAGACTCTTCTATTCTTGAGTGATTTGTCAAAGAGATACATAAAGTGACCAAAGAAAGCATCCTGCACTCTCTTGTAATGAAGCGTAGTGGGCCTCAGAGTTAGTTGATCATAATATTCCCATACTGGCACCAATGATCTATTACCCTTGGTAGAAAGACCAGGAAACTGTCTGAGGGATGCAACAATATACACCAAGAATGAATTCATATAAAAAGTGAAGGTAGTATGAACTTGTGCCAATTGTCTACACAAGTTATCACTGATTAACTCACCCCATAAAACATGAGACTGCCCTTTCCTTAAACCTGCTAACCTGCTGAGAACTGTGATCATATCACTCACTTCTTCAATGAAGTTAGAACGATACAACTTAGGCCATCTGGAAAAGCAAGTTCGAGGAGTCTTCAACCACTTAGCATTAATGTGTCTAATGCAATCTGATCTTCTCTGATTATAATGATCTGCTGCATTCTTCATTGTGATCTCAGCATACAAAGGAGCTGCAGGTACTTTGAAGATCTTATCAATTGTCTCAACATCCAAACTTATTATGACATTTCCATCTTTGTCCTTGATTGTCCTTGTTTCTTCATCAAAATGAGCAACACAGGCAAGCACAAATTCAGGCTCTAAGGCATCCACTAGGAATGAAGAAACCAAATGAATATAACTTCTGAGAAGCAACTGCATCCCATGAGTTGGTGAGCCCTTCGTTCTTTCCAGAAACTCGGACATATCAACGTGCCCAATCTCCGTGTCTCTAATCTCATCAATGAGAGAAACCACCTGAGACAGAGCGATCTCATTCAAATATTTATTATATTTAGAATTTATTTTCTTTTTTGGCTGGATGCTGGCTGTTCTGTGATCGAACAAGAATCTGAAACACAGTGATGAAAACTCAGAAGAGTAAGAACATCTTTAGTAGCTATGGGTGATTCCATGATGCCAAAATCTTAAAAATTAGTAAACCCACCAAAACTTGCTTGGGTTTTGAACTTATAACAACTTGTCATGACTCAAAGATACTTGGCGAATATGCTTTGGACAATGATGGGAAGAAAATCGGATCTGGGGAGGTCATTCGCAAGTTCAACTTGTAATCGGGTCTTGGGAGCCCTATTGCAAGCAATGAGTATCTTTTAACAGTGTATACTTGCAGTTGGGTCTTGAAGACCTGATTACAAGTGATAGGGAAATGATATGACGAAAGCATTTTGGAGGAATTATGTAAGCAAGGCGTAAGGCATATGAAAGCAATGAAAGCATTTTGAAAGCTCTTTTATATATCCTCTACTTGCAGTCGGGTCTTGGAGACCCGATTGCAAGCATGCAAGAGACGTGATTCCTCACACTAAATGCATTTTTTAAAAATACATCACTTATTTAAGACCATGAAGATGCCAAAAAGAAGAATACAAAAACTAAAAATCAGGAAAACAAAAGAAAAGACCCGATTTCAAGCATGCAAGAGACGTGATTCCTCACACTAAATGCATTTTTAAAAAATACATCACTTATTTAAGACCATGAAGATGCCAAAAAGAAGAATACAAAAACTAAAAATCAGGAAAACAAAAGAAAAACAAAGACAAACTAGTACCTTGAGGAGCAAAAATGCACAGCTGAAAAGAAAACTTAAGAACCCTTGATTTGAAACCAACACTTATAGATAAAATGAGACAAAAACTCCTTTTCAAATACAACCAGCTAAGCAATAAATTCTCTCCTCAAGAAACACAGAAACAAAGGGAAGAAAATGGTGGAGAAAACACGCCATGAAGAGAAAATGAAAGGACTAAGTCAAAATCAGGCTTTGAAGAGATAAAAGCAAGCTTCAGCAAAGACTTCGAACCTCCAAGCTTGTAATCGGTCTTTTTAAAAGCTTTTTACAAGTGACTTAAGTCACAAACTCATATGGGTCGGGTCTTGAAAGACCATTTACAAGTAATCTCAAAACATAAAGTCCTTTTATGTGAACTTGTAATTGGGTCTCCAAGACCCGATTGCAAGTGATATAAACTTGACTTAAGACCTTTCACTCGTAATCGGGTCGTGGAACCCCCATTACAAGTTACATAAAGCTTAAAAAGTGACTTAAAAACCCCTCAACTTGCAATCGGATCTTGGGAGACCGATTACCAGTGATCAATTTAAAACACAAAAGTGACTTTAAAAAGTACTTTAAGTGAAATCGAGTCTTGGGGACTTGATTGCAAGTAAATGTATCACTTGCATTTTAGAACTTGAAACCCCCACACTTGCAGTGAGACGTCCAAAACCCGACTAGAGGAAGAAAAGACATAAAAACAAGATTGGAAAGGACTCAAAACTAAAACGAAAATGACCAAAACCGCCTAAGACCTTATAGATTATACAAGAAACAATTTTGCCTTGAAAAACGTGCATTAGAGAAACCAATAATAAGAATTTTTAGAGAAAAATTCGTATAGGTTGTCCAATTTTTGCTTTGCAAAAACTGAGGACAACAGGATCTTCTTGGTACTTTAATCTAAGCACAAAATGAAGATTTTACAATCATTTCATGGCATTCCCTTGGCTGGTCATCAAGGGTATTTCAAGACTTATAGGAAGATTCGTGAAAGGTTTTCTTGGAAAGGACTCAAGGTTAAGGTCCTTCGCTACATTATGGAGTGTCCGATCTGCCAGATGAACAAAAATGAGCACACATTTCCAGCTGGTTTGTTGCAGCCCTTATCTATTCCCGATCAAAAATGGGAAAGTATCTCGATGGATTTCATCACAGGGTTGCCGAAGGTGCAAGGGAAAAATTGCATATATGTTATTATGGACAGATTGACGAAATTTGCTCATTTCTTCACCATTACTAGCTCATTTACAGCAACTCAGGTTGCTGATTTGTTCTTAACAAAGGTGTTCAGATTGCTTGGGTTGCCAAAAAACATTGTGGGTGATAGGGATAGCAAGTTCCTAAGCACTTTTTGGTAGGAGGTTTTCAGATTGAGTGGTAGAGTGCTCACTCCAAGCACTAGTTATCACCCATAGATTGATGGGCAGACAAAGATTGTAAACAAGTGGTTGGAAGGTTATCTCAAAAATTATGTGTCAAGGCAGCAGAAGGCATCATTTGGGAGAGTACTGCTATAACTCTTCTTACCACATGTCTATCAAAATGTCCCCTTTCATGGTTCTGTTTAATTATGAGGCTCCTAGCTTCAGAGGTTTGATGTTTGGTGATAGTAGAGCCCCTCAAGCGAGGGATATGTTGCAGTAGAGTCGGGACATTTTGGAATCCTTGAAGGATAATCTTCACTATGCACAAAATGAGTAGAAATTGTATTCTGATCAACAGTGAGCTAAGTACACATTTAAGGTTGGTGACATGGTCCACTTGAGACTTTAGCCTTACAAACAGTCTACTCTCAAGAAGAGTGGAGCAGAGAAACTCAAGCCACGTTTCTATGGACTTTTCAGGATCATTAGGCGAGTTGGGGAAGTGGCTTATGAGTTAGAGCTACCGGCGAGTAGCAAGGTGCATAATATCTTCCATGTATAACGCCTCAAGAAGGCGCTTGGGCATAATGTTGTTGCTTCATCAGATTTCCCTCCACTGGATGAGGAAGGACAATTGGTTTTGGTTCCACAGGCAATCATTGATTTTAGGGAGCGCTCTTTAAGGAGGTCTATCAAAGAGTATTTGGTGAAGTGGAAGAATTTGCCGATTGAGGATGCTACTTGGGAGGATGAGCAAATTTTGGAGCATCCAGACTTGTGATTGCTTGAGATCTTGGGGAGTGCGGATTGTAATGTCCCCTTCTAAATAGTAGCTCCATCTGATAACCGTTAGCCTATCTCAGATGCTCGTTGGCTAGTCAAAAGTGAAAATTAGGGTTTCCTATTTTCTTGGAGGTTTCTTCTGAGCTTTTATGGGATTGCATGCAGGAGTTTTGTAGTGGGATTTCTAGGTCTTTCTAGATCTTAGAGGGCTTCAAAATGGTATAACATGCGTTTTCATTAGATGACATTTTTGGACTTACTATTTTTAGTAAGTTATGACGACTGCTCGATTTGTGCTCTTAACAGAGTTTGGAGTCACTATTTTCAGCAGTATGCTATCTTTAGTAAGTACTATTTTTGGCAGTGTAGTTTTAGCAGCAGTTCAGTTTTCAGTGTATATTTTTGGCATGGTTGTTTATGTAGTGCGTCTCCAGCATTCTTGGAGTCTGTTTTGGAAGGTGGCGACTTAAGTTATGTTTTAATATTGCCTTCTTGGCCCCCAATGCCTAGACTCATGACTTCAAGATGTTTTTAAGTTGGGTTTCTCTTTTGGATGCTATATTTGGAAATATATTTGCTTTTGCTAAAGTTTACATTGCTAAGTCATTTTGGGTGCCCAAAGTCAAGTTGGTCAAATGCAAATTAAAATGAATATTTTAATCTCCTTGGGCGTCTGTTTTGGAGGGAAAAGTGAGTTTGAATTTCTGGGTTTGCAAAAGCTATTTATACAGGGCCTTGCCTCTTCACTTGGCATCCATTATTCATGTATAAGAAAGTGTTGCCGGATTTTATTCAAAATTTTGCTTCGGGGTTGGAATACCTCCTAACCTTTCTTAGTTTCAAGCTTGAGAGATAACTCCTAGCTGATCATTGACTGCTTCTTCACTCTATGGTTATAGATAGAGCTTCATTGGAGATGGCTTCATTCAACATTTTCTGATTTTGTGTGGTTGTCAATTTGCTTTCAGTTTCTGCTCATTTGGGTGCGTTTTCTTTCAGTTTCTTGTTGCTGGTTTGTGCTTGGTTGAAGCATGTTTTTTATTATACCTTCTGAAGGAGTTTGGCTATTGTTCTAGGTATTGCTTCTTTGCATTCCTCCGACTTGGGCGACCTTATGCTCAAGATTTGATAATTTTTGGTGGAGTATGTGATTTTTAGTCAAGGTCACCCTTCCCTAGAAGGCTGCACCTCTTGCTATCTTTTCCTCGAGATGGGTGCAAATTTATTTCATAGTTGTTTGGAGTGGTTTTTTGGCTTGAGTTTGGATGCCTAACACCTAGGGGTCTTTTGCTTTTAGTTTGAGATCAATTGAAGAAGATTTGAGGGAGATACGAACATTTTGGTGTTTCTAGGGCTTGCTGATCTATCAAATCAGAACGCTGCAATTCTGTATCAGACCTTGTATTCCCTTCATTTTGTCATATTTTCTTGTTGGATATCTTTGTATTTTCCTTGGAAGATATTGTCTAGCATTTGGTCATTCAAGTTAATAAGAATATCTCCATTTCAGTGCATTAAGTCTTAGTATTGTAGCGCCAACAGTACTGATCAACTCATCCGTTCCAATGGGAGACAAACCCAAGCCCTTCTATATTTCTCTTTACATGGGAAGTTACAAATTGAGCAATTGTATAATTGATTCGGGAGCCTCAGACAATATCATGCCGCTTCAAGTGATGAATGCTTTAGGACTATCATGCACTAGTACGAAAGACAAATGTTACTCATTGGAGTCCAAGTCGGTGCCATTAGTCGGATAGTTGAAAGATGCTCAAGTAAGGCTGGCGGCTTGTCCAGAAAAGAAGATTATGATGACCATCCTGATAGTTGACATCCCAACAAGCTATGGCATGTTATTAAGCCGAAGTTTCTGCAAGGACCTCAGCAGAGAAATACAAATGGATTGGTCGTCTGCGACCATTCTAGTAAAGGAAGGAACTTTCAAGCTGGAGCTAGAGCTCAAGTCTAGATTTGCGGTGGTAAAGTCTTAAGATCCGCAAGCTCAAGTTTTATTTCAGGAAACTAGTCCTGGGACTTGTGTTGTTGGAAGAAATAAACTATGAAGCGGATTAGAACAGTGGACTGATGAAAGGGAAGTTCACAAAAGAAGAAAAAGGAAAGAACAAGATGTACCCCGAAGGAAAATTCATAGAGAATCCTGAAATGTGGACCATGCAATTCGATGGGAGTTGCTCGACTGCTGGTTCAAGGGCGGGAGTTGTCATAATTTTTCCCGAAGGAAAGCTATATCCGTTTGTGTATCGTTTGCAATTCGAATGCACGAACAATACAGCTGAGTGCGAGGCGCTTTTATTACGCCTTAAGAATGCCCAAGATATGGGTATTAAGCAACTCAAAGTTGAAGGTGATGCCGAGGTGATCGTCAAACAAGTCAGAAATCAGTATCAAGTGAAGAAAGATCGCCTTCCAAGTTATAAAGATAGGGTCTGGAATGCAATAGACTGGTTCAAAGCATTTGGCATTAAGTATCTTCCGCACGCAGAGAACAACAAAGTGGATGCTCTCGCAGTTTCTGCTTCTCTTTTCATACCAAATGTTGATTTTTGTTAGAGTGCATTTGCTATCAAACTCATACATAGGCCCGCTGTTCCTGACAACAATCAGAACTGACAAGTTTTCAATGATGATGATCACATCAAGGAATTTCTCACTATGTCAGACAACTTTGAAAGCCTATTCTTTGAAGGGAGCTCATTTCCTTTTAGAGAATCAGTAACTTAGGATTCCGAGGTAACCGAGTCAGGTATTCCAGTTGCAAGGAAATCAGATTTCCAAAGAAGAAGTTTCCTTAGAAGAAGTTTTTGACAGACAAGACAAACACAAAGAAGATGCTGAATCTTCCAAGGAAAAATATTTTATACAATTGAAAGGAAACAAGATTCCTAAAGCTTTAGTTTCCTTGGAGAATCTTTTTGATAGACATGATAGGCGCATCCAAAATCAAAGAGATTCAGGTGATAAGACTTCTGTCGAATATCACTCAGTAAACATCGGCTCCAAAGACAAGCCCCGACTAGTAAATTTGGGCAATTGCTGCACACTAGAAGAGAGTGAGAAGCTGATCGCCTTGTTCAAACAGTATCGAGATGTTTTTGCTTGGTCCTATGAAGATCTGAAAGTCTTCACTACTACAGAATTTTCTCACACAATTCCTTTGAAACTTGATGCTAAGGCTTTCAGACAAAAGCAGAGGCATTACAACCCACTCGTTCAAGGTACGATTTATGCTGAGATTCAAAAGATGGTTGATGCTACGATCATTTTTCCAATACATCATTCTACTTGGGTATCAAATATAGTTCCTATACGAAAGAAGAATGGAGAAATCAGAATCTGTGTTGATTTCAGGAACCTAAATCAGTCTTCTCTGAAGGACAATTACCCACTGCCGATCATGGATCACACCCTACAAACTGTCAGTGGGTTAGAAATTCTATCTCTACTTGACGGTTTTTCTGGGTATAATCAAATTGCAGGTTCTGAAAATGATTAGTTTAAGACCGCATTCACCACCCCATGGGGAACATTTGCATATGAAAGGATGCCTTTCGGTCTTATTAATGCAGGTGCAACTTTCCAAAGAGCCATGGATTTGGTGTTTGGAGATTTGAAGAACAAAGTCATTGTGGTCTATCTAGATGATCTTACTGTTTTCTCAAAGAGGCGGAAAGATCACTTCTCCCACTTATTAGATGTCTTCGTAAGGTGTAGGTATCATCATATCTCTCTAAATCCCAAGAAGTCTATCTTTGCAGTGATTGAAGGTAAGCTACTTGGTCACATTTTTTCAAAGGAAGGAACCTGAATTGATCCAAGTTGGGTTGAATCTATTAGAGATTTGTCTCTTCCGACCAACAAGATAGGAGTTCACTCTTTCTTCGGTAAAGTGAACTTCATACGAAGATTTGTACCAGATTTCTCTGAATTGACAAAGGAAATATCTACCATGATGAAGAAGAAGTCCGCTTTCAAGTGGACAAATGAAGGAAAGAGAGCTTTCATTACAATCAAAGAAGCTATTAGCCGAGCGCCAGTATTGGTTCGTCCTAATTTTGAAAAGAGTTTTATTCTCTACTGTTATGCATCGGAGCACACCATGTCGGTGATATTGACACAAAAGCTGAATGAAGAGATAGAGTCTCCTATCGCATTCATGAGTAGCAGTTTCAAGGCCAGTGAAACGTGGTATTCTCAGATTGAGAAGAATGCGTATGTGGTGGTCCGAGCTGTCAAAAATTTTAGGTTCTATATCTTGAACTCTCATACAATAGTCTATGTCACTGATCTAGTAGTGAAAAGCGTGTTAACGCAGCAGGAAATGGGATCTAAGAGAGGCAATTGGGTTGCAAAGGTTCAAGAGTATGACTTGGAGATTCAACCGACCAAATTCGTTCGCGGGAGGGGTCTATGTCAATTGATAGCTAAAGATGGTGATAAGAAGCTTCAAGAGAAAATCATACCTGAACTTGAACTCGAAGAGAAAGAAGATGTTCCTATGGTCTTACTATTCGAATCCGCAGGAGAATGGCTCATGGAGATTTGGTATTACCTGACATACGGTGATTGCCCACATCACTTGGATAAGCAACAAAGGAGGACACTGAGGTTGAAAGCCCAAAATTATGTGACAATGGGCAACGTTCTATACAAGTGTGGGCTCGATGGAACATTTTTGTTATGTGTCACCTAAGACTAGCAACAACGTTTGTTGGAATCTTTTCATGATCAAGCATGTGGAGGTCACTTTTCTTCAAGAGTAACAACTTTTAAAATTTTGCGAGCACAGTTCTTTTGGCCGACTATGTTCCGCGATGCGTACGAATGGGTGCACAAATGCCAGTTGTGTCAGCTGTTTGTTGGCAAGATGAAGTTGGCAGCCATTCCTCTTAGGCTAGTTATTATAGACGCTCCATTTCAGCAATGGGGCCTAGATTTTGTTGGTCCTATCAACCCACAGTCTACTAAGGGTCATATTTATGTCCTTACAGCTACAGATTACTTCACTAAATGGGTTGAGGCCATTCCAACTAAGCGAGCTACTTCCGAAGTGGTGTGTGATTTCTTAAAGGAAAATATTGTTTCACGCTTCAGAGTACCTCGCAAGATTGTGGCAGACAATGCATCATGTTTCTCATCAGAGGAACTACTAGAGTTCTATTTTGATCATGGCATCACATTAGCTAATTCATCATATTACCCGCAAGGTAATGGATAGGCCGAGTCATCAAACAAGAATATAGTCACAATAGTGCGCAAGTTAGTTGATGCTAATCAACAAACTCGGCATAAGAAACTTTACGATGCTCTCTGGGCTGATCGAATAAATCCCAAGAGAGCCATTGGTACTTCACCTTTCATCATCATGTATGGTACAGAAGCTATGTTACCCATCACGCTCTTGTCTGCTTTGCAGCTGGCGACCGCAGTAGAGGATGGAGAGTTTGCAGATCCGATTGAAAAGCGCATTATGCTCCTGACAAAGCTTCAAGAGGAAAGAGTGGAGGTGGTAGACAGAATCACCCAACATCAGGAACGGGTGAAGAAAATTTTCGACAAGAAAGCTTGTTAGCGAGATTTCGAGGTCGATGATCAAGTCCTACTGTGGGATAAGAGACATGAGCCCAAGGGAATGCATGGAAAAGTTGACTCCTTGTGGCTGGGGCCGTTCAAGATCCACGAGTTCGCTGGGGAGAATACTTATGTTCTCTCGCACTTGGATGGAAGACTCCTACAGCTGCCTCACAACGGACAGTACCTGAAGCACTTCATCCCTTCAGGTGTGGAGTGAAATTTTTGTAAATAATCTTTTTATGCTTTAGTAATGTGTTTCCCCTTTTTGTAATTTTTCCTTTCGTAATGTTGTGTTTCCCTTTTCTTGTAACAGTTTTGTCATGTTTTAGGTGATTAAGAGTTGTTTTAGGTGATTTCTTAGGGAAAGTCCAACTCTTAGGTGATATTAGGAAGACTGGTCACAGGTGATTCTTAGGAAAAGTCTTGCAAATAGGTGATTAGGATGTAATGCTAACTCCGATACCCAATGGACAAGGCACTGGTCTAGCTTGAAACACAGAGATTCTATGGTTCTCCTATGCCGAAAGTATCCGGCACGGTCCCTAGACGGAGCTAGTGTTGTAACTCAAATTAAAATTTTCGCTACACACAGGCATTTTGAAGAAATGAGTCAAAATACTATTAAATCTATCAAAAAGGTCAAAATTGGGGTTTGCATGTCTTGCATGAGGGTCAAAAACTTATAAATTTCAAAATTAGGCTATCTAGGTTGGTTCAAAACGATCAAACCTACAATACCCAGATTTCATTTTTTCATCCCTAAATTTTAGGAAAATTTCTATTTTTAGCAGTTTTCTAAAAATAGAAACTTTTTTTGGGTTTTTTTGGGTTTCTTAAGAAATGGATACTTGTAAAATTTTCTAAAAATAAAAAGTTTGGCTTTTAGGGTTAAGATTGATTTTGATTGGCTTAAAATACTTCCTCATTAGGTTGGTGTAGTCAGAATCACAAAAAGATCAGTTTTATCCTACTGGGTCTATTCTGCTTTTCAAAAGCTTTTTCGGAGATCCAAGGTCATCAATGGAGGTCAAACAGCTACCAGGTGTCAGAATCAAATGTTCAAGCATCAAACAGAGGCTGCCAACGAACAACGTGCACGAGGAACGAGGAATAGGTAAAGGAAGTCTGAAAAGTTGGAAAATGCAAAAAATTGGCTAACGTTGGTGAATCTAGGCGCCTCCAGTCAAGAAGGGCGCCCATACTTCAATGCCTTAGAATATTTTCCATTCCGGCAGTCAAAGACAAGGGTGGCACGTTAAATAAGGTGAAAATTTGAAAATTACATAAAAATGGTTTAACTCTGCCTGCCATGGCCCCCCCTGAAGGAGAAAGGCGCCCAACTTTTCAAGAGATCAAAAGCCAAAATTAGGGTTTCCACCTCCAGGCCAATGTTGCTTAGAATCTTCCCAAGTCCGCAATTAATCAGTTAGCACGATCACTTGATCTTGCGATTAGTCGGAATATCAGATCAAACAAAGGCATTTCACGCTGGAGAGAGAATGAAAATCAGGAAATAATGAAAAAATTTCTAAGTTTGGTGACTCTGGGCGCCCCTGAAGGAAAAGGGCGGCCAAGCTTTTGAGGCATCTAATGATGAAATTTGCAGAAGGTCCCTCCAACGTAACTTCGTCAGATTGGATCAAGCTATCCAACGCATTCAGCAGCTCGTCAGTTGGAGTTAGCAGTCATCAGATGTCACAGGCCGAATAGTGGAGAAAAATATAAAATGACAGAAGTTGGAAGCAATAGTGGAAAATCCAAAATAAAAACTAAGTCTGGAAGAGATGGGCGCCCTTGAAGGAGAAAGGCGCCTAGGGTTTAGAGCCACCAAAAGTCAGTTTCCAGAGATCAAGTATCCAGAAGACCCCTTCCAAAATCTCATTAGCTATCCAGTGAATCCGTCAGCTAGTTAGTCTGATCAGCACAACGCCCGAAATCATGAAATCATCTAAAGGTCAAAAGACAAGTAAGGTTTTGAAGATCATGAAAATGGCTAACATTGGACAAAATAGGCGACCCTATTAGAGATAGGCACCTGACAATTGGAAGGGTCAAATGAAGCTTTTGACAAATGACGTCTCCAGAACAATGACGTCAGATTCGATCAAGCTTCGTAATAAAATATTCAATTCGTACGTCAAATCGATTAGAAGCAAGGAGATAGAGCTGAACCAGGGTTGAAAATTGAGCAGAAGGTAAAAAAGTGAAAAAAATGGCTAAGTTTGGAGAGACTGGGCGCCATACCTCAAGAAGAGCGCCCAACTTCTCATGCCTTAGAAATTTTTTTAGGAATTTCAAAATTTTAGAAGGAAAAAACGCCTTAGGTCAAATAGGTGAGCCTAATTTAGGGTTTTTCAAATTAGTGTTTGAGAAGCTATTTTCAAAGCAAAAACTTATTTAAGGACACCTCTATGTATTTTTTTTCATATTTTCTTGCAGGCGTCTTCAAAGAGAAACAAAGCAGCAATTTCAAACCTATGTTTTTTAAGATTCAAGAACCTAAACTTGCTGGTTTTTCATAAATTTTTGGATACGCACTCAAATAAGGCTTTCTTTTTCATATTTCTTCATCAAGAACATCAAATTGGTGAAGAAGAAGGCCATTGTTATCAATTTTCAGCAAGCTGATCCATATTTGTTTTATCTTCTGGACAAATTGTTGAAGAATTTTGTCAAAGTTGCAGCAGTTGCTTTTATTTTGCATGTTAGAGAAAACTTCAAATTTTTCCATTTCTAATCTTCTGGGTCTATACTAAACCTTCTTTTGGACAAAACCCATGTCACAGTTTTTTCAGAGAAATTTAAAGTGGCTGCTTTTTCAGTCAGAAGACAGGGTTTGCAAAATTTGATCAACTGGGTTCATCCAGAATACACTCATGAACAATACCCAGATGTCAGCTTTTTCTGCTTTTTTCGGAGAAAATTAGGGTTTGCTGCTTTTCAGTCTTTACTTCAAATTTTCAAAAACGAACGATCTGGGTTGGCTTGTAACAAAATTCTAATCAAAACCCATATCTCAGAAAAAATTTCAAAATTTCATTCGTTTGAGGAAGAAAAATTAGCAAACTAAAATTAGAAAGTTTGCCAAAACCCATCAGAACCTAGGCGTGTTTATTGTCAATCTTTAAGTTTTTTAGAATGGACTACATTCCCACAAAGTTCAAGACCAAATCAGCATTGTACCATGATTTCATAGAGACAACCAAGACTGACTTAAACCATATTAAGCCAGTATTCAATCTACGTCCTTTGGAAGATGCAGGCAACACCACCATCAGGCATTTTGGCCAGTCGGGTCTTCTCGCAGCAGCATCCATACCTTTCTCAGTACAGAGTCTAGATTTCATAATTGCTTGTATCAAGCATTATAATCCAGCCACAAGGGAAATCCAGTCAATTGATGGAAGAATCATATGCAGCTTAAAGCCAGACATGATTGAGAAATGCTTCTCCATTCCACCATGGCCTTGAAGTGTCACCATCAACATTGAAGAATGTGAAAGGATATGGGAAGAGCATCAAGATTAATATAGCAAGAAGATTGCACAAAGGTGGCTGAATGATAAATACAGTACATTGCCAAAGAACATCGGGAGAGGAGAGTTCAAGGATGAATTTGGTATAATAATCACCCTACTCAACCGGGTTACTGGTCAAGCAGATGCAACGAAGTTTCAGCCTTGGATGTTCTACGTGATACCACACATAATGAAGAAGACAGAGTTTTGTGACTGGTCTACATTGATCAGTGATTGCCTTCACCATCAAATAATTAAATATTTTAATAGACATGCATTCCACATGGTCTCCTACCTAGTCTACTTGGTTGCCTATTAGGGTAAATTCAGAGGGTTAAACACGAAGGGTTCTTTAAACGTTCAACATGTCTACAATTATTACACTCAGTTGGAATTCAATGCAGTATCACATCATTACAAAATAGTAAATGAAGCATTCTTAATCTACACAATGCGTGACCTGGACAACGAGCTACATGTTCACATCTCATCTATTACTAGGACAGCAATGTCAGAATGGGCTGATTGGTTTATTCAATTTGCCACTTTCACTTACCTAAGGGTTTATAGTTATTTAGGAGGTCCTCTTATGTTACCAAGGTATCCATCAGATGAAGTCGTGTTTATGGAATTTCTCAGACAGGTATCAAATGTGCACACTCGCCTGCGCAACAAAAAGAAACCAGCCTTCAACTTTCCTTTTGCTTTAGGTATTTACAGTTGCGGATCATCTGTAGACGCTAAAATAATGGGTAACGAGTTAGATAAACTTGGTCTCAAGCCTTTCAGTGAGAGACGATCATATGATCCCCATGGTGTCTACGCAACACGACTTGGTCAGAACTATGCTCATGTGCCCGCACTCGAAGACTTTTGGGCTAACTGCAGAGACGAGTATGAGGTGCGAAGAAGAAGTAATAGTAGGCTCACCCTTCACCAAATGAAAGATTGTTTATCAGAAGACATTGAAGGGTTATCGGATGATGACGGGGATGTAATTCTTCCAGCCTATACTAGAAATCAGGTTGATCAACAACCTCTTCCACAGGTTAACTGGGCTCACAAAGAATGCATTACAGTGGAAGAAAGGACACAACATGTGGTAGATTACAGCAAGACTTTCTTAATCCTGAAAAGGAGGGAGTCCATTCCGGTAGGAGAGCTGCTAAAGAACATTCATCTCTTCCCTCTTCTTCAAGAGCTCAAACGAAGATGAAAGGAAAAGTTCAGTCTCAGGAGGTTACACAGGGTAGTAGATCAGCAAAGAGTGCCAAAAGGAGGCTGGACTACAGAAGAATTGTTATATAGGAGCAGCCTACAGCTGAAACAAAATTTCTCTGCTCGAGCCCATACTTCAAGAAGAAGTACAAAATGAGCCTTTGATACAAGACCCTTTACCATCTCCTAGGTCTTCACCAATTCACATTGATTTGGAAGACAAGGAGATAGAGGCCAATGTTGCAATTATTCCTCCCTTGGATGTTAGTAGAGATACCACATCTTGGCTTGAGAGCTCTTTGGGAAGGACGAGAAGAAGGCCTTCATATTAGGTGATTGATGATGGCCTCAGTATATATCAAGAAGCACCCAAAAAGAAGGCCAAGAAACAAATGCATTTTGAGAGGAATCTTGAGGGTGAAATGATCATGGAGACAACTACGCCTCTTGAAGATAAAATCAGGGATGAGGTGGATGTTGATGATTTCATAATTTCCAAAGCAAACCTTGGTAAAAGTACCCGACATGCTGATATGAGTTTGTTTAAGATGGTAACGTAAAATATTCAAGAAAGAGTGCAAAAGGATGGAGAAGACAAAGCGGCCCTCAGGGTGGAAAATCGTCAACTCCGGTTATATATATCAAATCTTATTCAAGGCACCTCACAAACAACACAGTTGCTGCCTCAAGTTTTAGAAACACCAGTTGATTAGCAACAGTTAAGGCAGTTGGTTATTTGTGGAAAACAAACTCAGGAATGGATTGAAGAGTTCATCGTCATTGGAAAAGAAATTCTAACACAGGTTTTTCAGCTGAGATACAAAGCTCATGACTTACATCAAGGTATTCAGGATTTTGAGCAGTTGATAGCCGAGTTCAAGCCTATGCACAAAATCATAATTGCAGATTTAGAAATGGCTTATGGCTTTACAATGGCAAGAGAACACAAAAGATAGATCCTGGAGTGGAAAGAAGGTCATCTTTTCAAGGTAAATACATATGTTAGAATATCTGAGGAGTTTGCAGTGTATAAACAAAGAGTCATTGATACTCTTAGGTTCATCAGAGAATTTGTTGCAGCAATTCCTTGTTAGTATTGCCTTGAGGATGGGTCATACATTGGGCTTGACATAGTCCAAACAGAGTTTCAAAGTATCATGCATGGCAGCGATGGCAGTGTTGGAAGAATGAAGATTATTTCCATGATGTCAGCACAGTTCGAGAAAGCGGCCAACGAGAGAAGATTTCTTGAGATCTATTGCAGATGGCGAAGAAATCTTGGGAAAGTGGAATTTTTCTATTAATAGTATCAACACTCCCACCACAGATGAAGTTGCCCGCTTTTTAGCGGATGTGATCGAGATTTAAATCTGCTTTCTTCTAGAAGCTTTTTCCATGCTTTCTTTCTATTCTTGTCTCAATTCTTATCCAGTCTTTGAGGATAGAAAGAAAACAATTGTAACAAGTTGTCATGAGTTGGCACTTTCCGTTTTTAGATGCTTTTTAGGGTTTAGATGTTTTATCTTTTCTAGAATTAGAAATAAAGCTTGCATGTTGGCAAGCAGTAGTTGTAAAAGCAAGGAGATTTTAGGGTTTCCTACTCCTCTGCTTAGTTATAAATAAGAGCATTGTTTGCTCAATTTTCTTTAACTGTGCTTGTGATAACAGAATCGCTGAGCTCATGCCTTCATGTTTGTTATCGTTTAGTGTCAGTTCACTTTGTGTAAAGAGCAAGTTTGCATGCCTCCTTAGCTGCAAATCCTTGTTTAGTGCATGTGTTATGTGTCAATTATAATCAGGTTGATCGCATGTTGCAATTATTTTGCTACAACTTGCTGTCCCGAAATTTTAATCTTTGTTCCAGAAGTTTGAGTAAATAAAATCTTGAAGTTTGCTTTGCTGCCCTCGATATAAATATCTCAGATTTCCGTTTATTGTTTTGTGTTAGAAGTGTGAGGAAATAAAATATTGAAGCTTGCTTTGCTGCCCTTGAAATAAAGCCTCATATTTCCGTAATACTTTTATGATATCCTTTTTCAGCTTGCATTGAAATTTAGTAGATGTATGTTGAAGAAACTTTATTCAAGTATCTTTGTCAGAAAATCAATCTCGGCCATTTCTAGACTCTTTTGCTCTACGTTTACTCGAGATGATAGAAAGATTTTAGCGTAAGTTAAGTTGTAGTTGTCAAGTTTCATTAAAGGGAAAACCTCAGCTGCAACATCTAGAGTTCTATAACCTTGTGTTCTCACATTATGCAACTTAGCAAAAGAGGGAGCTTCCCCTCCTAATTTGAAGAGCAGTTTACTGCACATAGCTATCTGTTTCCAAAACGCATTCCAGAAGTGCGATTTGAAATGCCAACAAGGTGAATATGCAATAATGATTACTCTACTCAACTGTATTACTGGTCAAGAAGAGGCAAACAAATTCCAATCATGGATGTACTATGTCATCGCTAATATTGTGAGCAGCAGAGAACATTATGATTGGCCCGCCCTAATCAGTGATATGCTCCACAAACAGATGGCCACTTTCCTAGGGGCTCAAGAATTTCACATGTGCTCATATCTCGTATATTTGATTGCCTTCCAAGGCCAGTTTAGAGCATTGAACAATGTGGGAACTTTGGGTGAGCAAAAGGTTCATGAGTATTTCTTGAAGCTTGAGTTCACAGAAGTAGGAAAACACTTCAAGCATGTAAATGATCTCTTCCTAATGCACATCGTGAGAGACCTCGATCATGAGTTGCATATACGCATATCACCAGCAACTAAGGAAGCAATGGTGGATTGGGCGGATTCGTTCATCTAGTTCCCCACCTTCACCTACATATGTGTATATGGGTACAAGGGTCAGCCTACCATCTTACCTCGGTAACCTTTAGATAGGGTGGTCTTCATGGAGTTCTTACGGCAGTTACACGAGGTCCATTCTCATCTGTGTCTCAAACACAAGACGGCTGCAAACTTTCCTTTCCAGATGGGACTTTACAGATGCAAGACATCAGATGATGCCAAGGCCATGGGCCAGGAGATGGTGAGACTTAATCTTAAGTATCTCATCGAAAGACAGTCATATGATCCTAGAGGCCACTATGTAGAGAACTTCTTGGTCAATACTCTTCACACAAGACGTCCATGGAGGACTACTGGGTCAACTGTGAAGACGAGTTCGAAGTGAGATGACGCAACTACAACCGATTCAAACTTCCACAAATTGCTGACTTCATGTCAGAAAACGTGGAAGGCTTATCCGATGATGATAGGGAAGTCATTCTTCCCTCATTCTTCGTAGATCAAGTTGACACACAACCTCTTCCACAAGTGGATTGGTATGCCAAGGAGAGTACGTCTGTTGAGGAAAGGAAAAGTAGAGTTGTCAGAAACAACTAGCTCTACTTGGACAGTAAGAAGACAAGGAAGGTAGTAATTCCCGACATAGAGCCGCCACCGGTTCATTCTTCACTACCTTCCATGTCAAGGGCTGAGGCCAAGCATAAGAAATGGAGTAACCCTCCTAGAGGAGTCAGAATGACAGGACACACAAGGGGCAGAATACCCATTGATGATACAAATCAGCAAGAGGGACATGTGGAGACAACCATAAACACAACAGAGCTAGCCATGGAAATAGTTGTAGCTGAGCCAGTGATAGAGACAATTACAACTAAGATATAGCCAGTGATGGAGACAGTCGTAGCTGATACCTACCAGAGATGGAAGTAGAGCCTCCCATGTCACCGCCATCGCAGCAGTCACTAGTCCATATTGACTTGGATTCGCCACCACACAACATTGCATCACAGTCCCACTCATCAGGGATTCATGGGTGCAACATTCATCCTTCCAGCGAGGTTAGTCAAGATTCATCTTGTCTTGAGAATCTCCTAGGAAGGATGAGAGGGAGGCCATCCTACCAACTGGACTTCACAGAATTTGATCATGTCCCTCAAGACGTGCCAGAGAAGAAGTTGAAGAAGCAAGTCCATGTCGGAAAGAATCCTGACAACGAGATTGTTATAGAGACAGCTGCGCCACCTGAAGACAAGAATGTAAATAAGGTAGAGGTTAATGACTTCACCTTGTTGAAGGTTAACCTCAGTAAGACCACTCGTCAGGTTTAGGCAGATCTCCTTGAAGTTGCATCAGTAAGCATCAAATAAAGAATGGCAAAGGATGGAAAAGACAAAGCAGCCTTAAAGGTTGAAAACTAGCAGTTGCGGATGTATATATCCAACTTGGTGCATGGTACGTCAAACTTCTCAACTTTGCCTCAAGATATACTAGCCCTCCCCGCGGAGAAAAATCAGCTAAATCAACTAATCTTATATGGAAGCACTTGAGAGATCAAGTGGAAAAAAATTTCATTAAGGGCCGGTGTATACTTGCAGAGATGTACTAGCTAAGGTACAGATCCCATGACCTTTGTGCAGAGATTCAAGAATCAGAGCAAGATACTACAGAGAAAAGGCCTGGGGATGAGATCACTCTCTCCGAGTTAGAGATGGCATACAATTGAGTTATGATAGAGCAGAACAAGAAACATCTTTTCGCTTGGAAGGAACAACTGGCATACAAGGTGAAAGCCTATGGTACCAACTCTGTGGAATTCATTGAGTACCAACAGATTGTGGCAAGTGTTATCAAGTTCGTAAGAACATTGGTAATATCTAGTAGAAGTACAAAGACCTCATCCGTAGTAGTTTCTGCAGTGACCTTGTTGGTTTCGTGTTGAGTAAGATTACAGTCATGTCGGCAAAGTTAGATAATGCGGCTACGAAGACTATTGAATATTAGCAATAGATTGCAAGTGGTGAAGAGATGCTGAGGCGACATGTCATCATTTTGCGAAGCATTAGTTGTCCAGAGGTAGAAGAAGTCAACGACTAGTTAGAGGAATTGTTGACTCAAGGTGATGTGGTGTGAACGCTCAGTTAAGGACGTCCTACCCCTCCAAAATAACATTTATGACAAATAGTTAACTTGATGCCTCTTTCCAAGTTAACTCACTGTCCCACTAATCATGCATGTCTGATCCCACTAATTGTGGATCTCTATTTTGGAGGCACTTTGTATATTGGAGTTCACTTTTACTTTAGAGTCAGTTAACTGAAGTAGACTTTCCAGTTTACTGGTAGGTCATCTACTTTTAGACATAGGAATAAATCTTTTAGATTGACAAGAACTAAGTGTTAACTCAAGGAGATTTTAGGGTTGCCTATTCCTGTGAGCTTCATAAATAAGAGCCTTTGCTCATTATTTTGTAACTTTTATTTACTACATAGAATTGCTGCGCCACTGTGCCAACAAGCTTGCAAGTCTATATTTGTTCACTCTTGGATGAGAGTTGTTTGGTTTGATCGCAATTGTGTATGATTTCTTGCCTTTGCTTTCCCAAATCTTTGTAAAGCGTTGAGTGAGTTTGAAATAAAATCAAAAGGCATGTGCAATTTGATCCAAAGTTTCTGTTACACCCCGATTGTATAGCTACTATTGCATAGGGCAATTGATTGTAATGTTTGAATCTTTGAGATAAATAAAATGTGCTTTTTGTTATCAAAATGAATGTGCTCTATTTAAATGATTGTCTCATTTGATTGATATTTCTATCGATGTTATCCTTGATGAATGTTGTATGCTTAGTATTGAATTATGAATATTCTAACTTAAGATGTTTTGTATACTATTGGTGTTGTGAACAAGTAACTGCCGAGATTTTATGTCTATGGTTGCAGGAACAGGAACCATTCCTCCAGGCGGAGGGGAAATATGACTTGGGAGAGGGGCTTGGTCGGGTAACCGGTAAAGTAAATCAATTGAGCATACACACACTTCACTAAGGTTTAGAGGAACTGGGTCAGATAGAGTTATCTTGATAAGTCATCCTTAGGCTTAGGAGTTTTGGATTACTTCTTTGTGCTTTGTGAGTGGTGCTACTTGTTAACTGACTTACTGTTCTGTGAGCCTTGAATGTGAAACATGGATTGATATGTGAACAGAGGCAGTATGTATATGTGTATACATGTATTGCTCATATGTATGTATCAATAAGTATGACATGGCGATACAGATGTATGATGGGCAATTACTATGCCATACACGTGTCGACATGGCATACAAACTGATACATACACATGACTAACACATCTATAAACGTATACACACTATCTATGATGTTTGTTATAACATTATTATGATGCCTTAAATTTACATTTAAACGTATATATACATGTTTGCACAAACTGGTGTATTGAAAGTATGCTGACTGGCGCGCAATACACGTATTCGAATAATTTAATGCAAATATGTATATGTATATTTAAGTGTAAATATATGAATGTTTATATATATATATATTTAAACGTATATAAATATATACGTTATTATAGTTTTACTAGGAATAAATATATAGATATATATATTAATATTTAAATATTAAAACATTTAAATATATATATATATTTATTATGGTAAATAAAACTATAATAAAATATATTTCATATAATACATAATATAAATATAACAACTTATTTATATTTCAAATAAATAAGATCTTGGAAAGTAAATAAATTCAACTTCTATAGTCTTTTTGGGAAAATTCGTATGACATATGTCTGGAGAATTAAATAAATGTTTATTCTTTTGGAAGTTATATCGAACATTTTATAAACTTTGAGTTATGCTAAATATGCGAATTTCTTTCACCGTGGGAAGGAAGGAAAACATGCAAATGTTTAATGAGCTTTATCGAATACCTTATAGGTATGAAATAAAGCTTAGTATTGTGAATTTCATTCACCGAAATCTAAAGGTGAAAGAAATACGCTAAATGTGTTATACATTTTTTTTTAGCAAAGGTCGAAACCTTTGGAAATGTTAAAAATAGGAAAACGGAAAACCCGCGGCTGCAGAACCCACGCCAAGAGACTAGGTTGCAGCTTGCCATCCGCCATTCTGGAAATGCGTGAGGAGGTTGGAAGAAAAGCCAGATGGGACGCATTCTACCACTGACGTTTTCTGCAATGAACATCATCCGCCATTTTTGGGCGCCCAGGCTGAGTACGCCTGTAGGTGTCTTTCATTCGCATTTTACCATGTGTAAGTTGAAAAGTTCTCCCTGGATAAAGGTTGAATCATCTCTAAATTTGCTGAGTAATTTGCTAAATAGCTGCCACAGCGTAAATTGACATTTTCAAATATATATAGGTGTCAATTCTCATGCCAAAATGTTAGCAGGCATGAGAATTTGAAACCTATATATAGAGCTCTTCTCTTTGGCATTTTGACGAATTCACATATTGTCATTTGCTATATCCGAATTTGTTTCCTGAGAGCCACAATCTGTTATTGCTATATTCAAATTTGTTTAGAGAGCCACAAATCCCCATTGCCATTCTATTTCAGCTTTGTGAAATTCATTGCTGCATAAATACATGCATGCATTTGCTGTAGTAACCATTTTGACAGTAATCAGCATTACCAGTCACCATTGTTCAGTCATTCTGAGCCTTAGAGAAAAACAGAGGTAATAGTAACTGAGTAAGATATTCAATAAAGAGAGCACCTTTGAGAAAGGGAAAGAGGAATTTAGTTGAAAGCATTCACCTTCAACTTGGTGAAACACAACTGTATACATTGGGAGTTTTGAGGAATTGATTACTTCCAGCTGGAAAGAAGCTTATATAGGCATGAGAATTTCTTATTGTATTTTCTTACTCTTAATACTTGTGCTGAATGTAGGAAATAAACTAGATAAAGGATTGTTTGGCTTTTATTAGAAATTGAATGGCAAGTGCTTGAATAGAATCATATAGATAATATGTTAATGAATGCATTTACTTCTAGTGAAAGAGTAAAAGGCCATAATTATGTAACCACTTTGGGTTTATTATCTCTGTATATGGAGAATAAGGGTTATCTAGTTATCATATACTAGGAATGAAATGAAGATAGTGGTCTAGAAAGGTCTTTTTCAGCTTAAGTTATAGGGATAACTGAGGTAAGCTAAAAGTACTCCTAGGATAAAGATTTCCGAATTAGGAGGAATGGTATAAGACCCTTGTTGATTGCATTTCATTTCCTGATTAAGTAGATTGTTTGAAGGTAGGTTGTCTAAAATAGGATATACCTCCCTTATGTAGCTATTTGAAGTAGAATGTCTAAAGGTAGGTAATCTGAAACAGGATATACCTATCTTGTGTAAATTTCTTAGAAGAATGTTGTAGGTTAGTCTGGGATAAAAGATTATCCAAAAGTAAAGGACGATACCTATGCGTAGTGTAAGATAACCTTAAGTCAAATCGGCCCTGAGTAGTGTATATGATAGATGACCTTCATTCGAATTACTGAATGTGAATACTTTGGCCAAAGTAGTGGAAGGTACGACATCCACTTAGATGTGAGATAGTCGAGACTACACTGTCAGTTCATTGTGATCCATCATGCTAGTTCGGGATTGTGAAATAGCAAGTTCTAGATGTATAGGACACAAGACTATGCTCAGTTGGGTTGTCGCAGCCGGTTACTTTACCAATCTCTTCTTTCGAAGGGAGGGCCATCTATTGAATGATAGATGTGCGGGGGACCGCATTAACAGTTCGTGGTTGGCGGAAAAGCGCCCGAGTGATGTTTCTCCTCCACAACAGGCGACAGATACACCAAGATTTGAAAGGAAGGGAACCTGGACCGTCTTACTACTATTTGTGCAAAAGCTTACAAGCTATGTATGTAATTGTTTTACTTTTGTACTCTGATTTATATTTACAATGAAAATAGAATTCATGTGGAAATATATATTGTAACTTGCAAGTATTTATCAATAAAGAAAGGAAGAATTTTATTGTAATGTCTTTGTTACTTGTTACTTTATATGTTTGAAATGAAATGTTAGAAAATTTTTATTTACCCAAGGATGGGGTTGTTACAGTTTCAAGATCTATCAATGTTTGTTTTAATAATCTATTTTTTCAATCTGCCCCTTGGACAGGCCCCGACACCTCCTTGGGAATTTGGAGATTAATGGTTATAGTTTGATGTTATCTTCTGATCTAGATTTCAGCCTACACGTCGGACAGGTGTTGTCACCTCCTTGAGAATCCTGTTATCCAGTTCATCGTTCTTTGTTTTTTCTAGTAAGCTAAGTTTCAGCCTACGTTTCAGACAGGTGCTGTCACCTCCTTGGAAATCTTGAGATCTAGCCTACCATAAGAGTGTTTGCTTGCATAAGACCTTATTCCAACATAGATCTGAAAGTTTAGAGCCTTCAGATGCGTTTTGAGAGACGGTCGGCCCAAGTGATCCAACCATTCCATTCCTGCTCCTATATCCTCCTACTTTGTTTATCTTGAGGAGATAGGAAAGATTAAAAGTTAGCCTAGTTGTAGTTAAGATCTGCAGAAACCAGAGAAAACCTTAGCTGCAATGCATTGTTTTCTTGCACCCTTGTGTGCTACCACTGAGTAAAAAGATAGGAACATTAGTTTACTTTACTTTTTATGCAAACATCAGCAAAAAGAGGTGGCTTCCCCTCCTAATTTGAAGATAAGTCATTACGCACTGTGCATAGCTGTCCGTTTCCAATAAGCACTCTAGAGGTGCTAATTGAAATGCCAACAGTTTTCTGGTGCCCACCATGGGGCACGAGGCAAGAAAACTTCAAGAAAAAGCTAATGCTTTTATGTCATGGGAATGGCCATCTAGCATCCTACTGCTCCAGTCGAACAGCCTGGTCTCACACCGCCGATTCTGCAACCAAATTTTGTATTCATTCAAGGAGAGAAATCAAACATCATTAGTAGCCTATGCATCTTCATCTTCAAAGAAAATACATCACCTACTCAGTGGAGGGCCGCAACTATTACTCTAGACGAGGAAGAAGAGAAGTCTGATCTTACAGCCGAAAGGCCAGTATTACCACCTCCTCCATGGCAGTAATCATCCTGGCTCATCAAGTATACATAAGGAGGAGAAGGGCATATCCTCTCTTTTAAGAAGAAGACTTTGAAGAAGCATTCAACGTAGAACAAATCTTCCAAGAGGTTCCAGAGCATTTTCAAGAAGAACAATAGTGAGAAAATGAATGGGAGGTGACTGAGGAGAAAATGGCACGCTAGGAGATGAAGACCTGGCTTCAGTTTGCACCACTGGCTCTACTGGAACTTTAGGCACCTTCTCAATTTTTTCTTTTTGTCTTCCGTTTCCTCTCTTAGTCTTTCCACTAACCCCGACACCTTTAGGTGGATGCATTATGGCCTTCACTCTGGGTCTTGACCATGATGTGGAAGGTATTGAAGAAAACTCTACTGGTGGCTCTGTTACTGGAACTACCTTTCACCTCATCTTGCTGTCCAAGAAGTACATGCTAGTCTTGATAACTCCCCTTGACAGGTCCTCAACAAAAGTACTCTCTCTGACATACCAATCCGGTTGGTGAAGTAGCTGGTGAGCAACTTCGTCCTTGACGAGTGTGCTAAGTAACACCTCTCCGTCATCATCTGACAAACCTTCAACGTCTTCTAATAAGAAATCAGCAAGTTGAGGAAGAGTAAGTCTACAATAATGACGTCAGCATACTTCAAATTCATCTTCACAGTTGACCCAAAAGTCTTCAAGTGCTAGCTTGTGTGAGTGACTTCCCTCCAACCGAGTTGCATAGTGATCCAAAGGATCAGAGGAGCGCTTCTCCCTGAGATACTTGAGATGGAGTTTTGACAACTTGTTGCCCATCAATTTGCAATCGGCTGCTGATTTGCACTTGAAAATGCCCAATCCACACGGAAAAGTGAATGCTTGGTTGTGCCGATTGCAAAGAAAAGTATGAACTTCATGAACTTCTCTCAGGAAATCCATGAACAAAACCTTGTCTGATGGGTATCTCAGTAACATCAGAGGTTCTCTGGTGTAGCCATACAATCAAATATATGTGAAAGTGGGAAACTGGATAAACCAATCTGCCCAATTCTCCATTGCTGATTTTTCCTCTGCCAAAACTCTGATATGCATCTCATTATCAAGAATTTGGACTGTCTTCATTAGGAAGTGATCATTCCCCTGTTTGAAATCTTGTTTAGCCTTTGAGAACTCCAATTGTGGGATGAACGCCAAGAGTCCCATTGGTCTTCAAAGTTCTAAAATTGCCTTGGAATGCAATTAAATAGACAAGATAGGAAACCATGTGAAACTCGTGGATTTTAAGGAATCCTGTGATTTGCTGGTGAAGAACTTCACTGATCAACATAGCTCAGTCAAAGTGTTCCTTATTATTGATAATCTTGTTGATGACATAGAACATCCACAGCCGGAAAATATGAGTCTCCTCTTGACTTGTAACCTAGTTGAGCAAGGTAATCAAAATAGCTATCTCATCCTTGAACTCCCCACGCCCAAGCTTCTTTGGCAAGTTGGTTTTCTATTCTTTTAGCCACCTTTGAGCAACCTTTCTTTGAGATCTTTCCCTGTCTTCCTACCATATCTTGTCACATTCCTCTATGACTATGAGGAAATTATCCGTACGAGGTGGGATGGAAAAGCACTTCTCGACATCTCTCGGCTTGAGGCTGCGAATAACTCTCCCATTTGCCGATCGGATTTATTATGTAGATGAGTCGTAATGCTTAGTGCAAGCAATGATGAACTCAAAATCAACAACTATGATAGGAATAGAGGTTGCAGCTAGCAAACTAGAGCGATCAAGATTCTTGACTGTTGTACAGTCAATGCCCTCCAACATGCTCAATTTAATTACTGCATAGACGTGACCCAAGTCTGTGTCAGAGGTTTTCAAAAAGTCGTGAACTAAGACCTATTTGGCCTTGTATTCTATGGGGTTGAACTACATTTTGAAAATCTCGACTTTTGATTGTAAAATCGGATATGTTTGGGAAAACTTCAGAAAAGGCTAAAAATAGCCAATTGAGGGCAAATTTTTAGAAAATTTTCTAAAACATGGGTTTTGTAAAGAATGAATTTCTAAGCCAACCCAATTTGTCAGAAACTCGAAAAAATGAGTTTTACTAAGGCATGCAAAGACGTTTCAGATTAAAAGTTGAGGGGTTGTAGGTGTTCTTGGGAAAAAAAATTCTCAAAAAAACTGGCACATGCATTTTGTAGGTGCCAATGAGTTGAGTAGACCCATAATCTTCATTTTTCAAAAAATTGACTTTTGGCGGTGTTGTGACCTTTTCACACATCACCCCATCCAAGATGGGGACCCCCCTAATTTTTGCTCCATTTTGGTCTTTTGGCTTTGGTTCTCTCTGTCGCTGACCTTTTGTCCTTCCGGGGATGTCCCGTTTGACCTCAGTTGAAGTAATTGACGAATTTATGGTTTCTATCCTTTAGACCCGTTCGAGGTCAAGATTGAGTTACTCAGGTGATATCTAAGTGCATCAACACATTCAAAAAGCTCAAGGTAGAATCCCCCTGAAATCTCACTGAAATCCGACCACTTACTATTTTTAGTAATTGCCTAATTCGAGGCTTGTTCCTCAGGATTTCGGGATTCTAACTACTTCAGCACAATCAGGCAGCTTCAGAGTGCCTACACGCGAAATTTGAACGGATTTAGACAACTGGCTATTTTTAGCAGTTCAGCCTTCGGGGGCTATTTTCAGGGTTTAGACAAGCAATTCTCCAATAAATGACAGGAGAATTGATCTGGGTTTTCCAAGACCTTCGCGATGATGTAGCATGCAAGCCAAGATGGTGACTATCAGAGTTCAGCCTTCCGAGGCTATTTTTAGGGTTTGCATGCAAGAATTTTCAATGCATGTCCGGATATTCCATGTGGGTTTTGCGAGAGCTTCGCAGTGGTGTGACATGCAAACATAATGGATCAATTTTCAAGGACTTACTATTTTTAGCCAGTGCCGGAACGTTGATCAGTTTTCTGGGTTTTTTGAGATCCCACGGGCACTGTGACATGCAAACTCATTCGACATCCGATGGACCTCTTTCTGGACACTTACTATAAATAGTAGCTTCAGTCTAGCAGCTACCTAGCACTTCATTCCAGCGAACAGAACGACAAGCAGTAGAAATCAGAGCAACCAAGGGCAGTCGGGAGCACATGCAAGTCAGATTAGGGTTTCCCTGCCATGTCTAAAAATAGATGAAGCGAAATGCAGAGATGTCAGAACGAAGCACACCACCATGATCAGCATCCCTCGAGCGACCTACTGGCAAATTTTGAGCAAAGTCGGAGGACTTACTATTTTTAGTAAGTTAGGACACGGCTATAAATAGCTGGTCTGCACCGGAAGTTGGTATGAACAGAGCACTCAAGTTATCAGGATCGGACATAGCAAGTTTCAAGTCGAACAGAGCTACCGAAGACAGGCAACTTTGAAACTTACTATAAATAGCAGGTGGCTAAAAATAGTGCGTCATCACCAGAAGCAAGTATGAACAGGTCTCTCACTACATCAAAAACAACTGGAGCAAATTTCAAAGCAAACAGAGATACGGAAATTGATCAATTCTAGGGTTTGCTAAAAATAGCAAATGGCTAAAAATAGCATGTATTGTGCCGGATAAGATGTGAACAGGATGGCAACACCAGATGGAGGCACAACCACGCCAACTCCAGTGCAAAGCAGGGTGAAACGCAATGAAACCCTAATTTTACTAAAAATAGAAAGTTGAGAATGCCTAGGGCGTTGGAAACTTATAAGGGGTAACTGGCATTAAACACCTTCATACATGCCCAGGAGAAATGAAAGATACAAGAATTTCTAAGTATGAGATTTCCTTGAGCAAGGATGAAATGCGCCTTCAAGAGGCATAGAAATTCTTCTAAGGCAAGTGATTTTCCTCCTTACACTAGCAAATGCGCCCAAGGAAGCTGAACAGTCACTCTGGGCGTGGATTTTCCATCTCACATAGTGAAATGCGCCTAAGATGGAAGTTGCCAAGGTCATATGCGCCTAGGGAAGGTGAAAGGTCACCCAAGACGTGGAAATATTCACTAAGACATCAAAATTTCCCAAGGCATCCTCAAATGCGCTCAAGGAAGGAAGTTGCCAAGGCTAAATGCGCCAAGGGGAGGTGAAAAGTCACCATGGGCATAGTATTTTTCCTCCTCACAAGCCAATATGCGCCTAAGGCAAAGAGATTTCCCTCTCACACTAGCAAATGCGCCAAGAGAAGATGAGGAGTCATTTGAAAGGGGCGGAATTCCTTGTCCACATGCAAAATGCGCCTAAGGTAAGGAAGCTACATAACCGAAATGCGCTTGAGGAAGGTGAAGGGACACCTAGGCGTGGAAAGTTTTTCACATGTGATGAATGTGCTCAAGGATAAAATGGAAGTCTACTAGCCCATATGTGCCAGAGGGAGATGAAGAGTCAAGTCAAGGCATGGAAAGTCTTTCACATATGGTAAAGGCGCTCAAGATAGTTCCTCTTCTCCAAGGTAAAAGGTAAGAAGGTGAAAGCTAAAAACGTAAAGGATGAAATGCGCTTGAAGGTGGAAGTCCACTATGGCATATGCGCTCAAGGAAGGTGAGGGGTCACCATGTGCCAAAGGGAGGAGATAATGCTAAAGAAGGTGTGATTTTTTTAAAAAGACCAAGATGTATTTATTTTTTCCTCTTCACATCATGAAATGCGCCTAGTAAGTGGGGACTTGAAGAGTGAAAATGGCTAAGTAAGAAAGGAAATGTCTAGGCGTGGAATTGCCTAAGGAATAAAATGGAAGAAGGACATGCTATATGCGCCCTTTAGAGATGAATTTTTTTTTTTTTAATAATTCCTAAGGTATTTCTAGAGGGGAAAATGAAGAGTACGAATGAAGATGGTGCTAGAATTTCCGGAGTTATAAAAATCTTCAGAGGGAAAATTCTTCAGGTAGAAATCAAGAAAATTTGCCAAGGCAGAGAAGATTGAAATTGCAGGAGTGAAAGACATCCGGAGGGGAAGAAATAAACATTAGCCATTTTTATTATTTTAAAAGTACCCCTTCGTCCGGATACACATGAAAATGATGGATTCTGAAAGGATTTTTCTTCTGGGTATTAAATATTTGCAATTCATAAGTGATTCAAGCTTACTCCACGCCATGTCCACATCGTTTCGATGGATATCTTGCCCAGTGCCTATTTTAAATAAAATTCCTAAGGCAAAATTGAGAGATTTCTCTAAGGCAAACGAACAAAATGAATGAGAGGCACTTCGCTAGAAGTTTTGAGCTAGACAATTTTGCCAAAGCGAAGACAAGATAAAATGACTTAGCCAAACATTTTGAAATTGTTCAAGGAAGTGAACGATTTAATATTTTAAGAAATCAAATACGACGAGGCAGGCCTGTGCAGAGATGATGAATTCATATTTCTAGAAGATGCCTCAGATGACAAGTGTTACAACGGAGAAAAGAGAGGGAAAATGAATTCGAAAATTTGCTAAGTATAGCCTCTGCAGGAATTCGACCAGGCTATAAGATTTTCAAATCCTCTTCATTCCTCTCACCAGTTGCTGAATGCAAAATTATTGGCTAAGTGAAAGTACGAATTCCTGAGGAACTTGAAATTGTTGAGAAGTTCGAAATTGTGAGAGAGCTGAAGGAGAAGTGCAAATTTGTAAAAGTTGAAGTTGCTGAAGGAAGTGCGACTTAACTTGCTGAGGCTGCAGTTGCTGAGAGGCACAAATTCCCAAGTTGCCAGAGGCTGCAGTTGTTGAGAGGCACGAAGTCCGAAGTTGCCAAAGGTTGCAGTTGCTGAGAGGCACAAATTCCCAAGTTGCCAGTTGCTACATTTGCTGAGAAGGTACGAATTTGCCAAAAGTTGAAGTTGCTGAATGCTGAAGTGCGACTTGAGAAGAAAGTTTGAAGTTGCTGAAAGTTGCTAAGTTAGAAGGAGAAGTACGAACTTCAAGGGAGAGGTTTCAAATTTGTTGAAAGTAAATTGCTGCAAGCAAACATTTCCAAGTATTTGGTACTGCGTTGCTGCAACCAGAGAAGAAACTTCTAAAACGTTGAAGTAAACAAGCGTAGTTGAGGTTTGCAGCTGAAAGTGACAAAGTGTTGCAGCCTTTTTATTTAAAAATCTGCTGGCACCCTCAAAAGCGATGTATTGTTTTATAAAATCTTGTTTTCTAATGACTCTCTTGCCTTTTTGCAGAATGGCCGAATCAAGCAGAAGAGCTGCAGGCAGAAACAACCACACCGAGTCCAGACAGGCTGTGATCAAGAAATTGGGCAAGTCATTCTTGCTAGAATCCAAATTTTCATCCAAGCTCGGTAGGCTAGCTGACACGAACTTAGGCTCATTCAACATGGAAGCATTCAGAAGAAGGATATTGGGGACTGGAGGCCATCACCCATCAGTGACTTCGCACAGTATTGTTAGAAGTGGACTGTATGCAGCTGCCAACTTTCCGTCGGCTATCCGGTGTCCAGAACTCATCATGGAGTGCGCCTACCACTACAATGCAGAACAGAGGACGGTCACTTCGCCAGATGGCAAGGTGCTGGCTAACCTGACACCTGAGGCAATCAGAGAGGCATTCAGGATTCCAGTTCATGAGAAGATGATCTACAAGACGAAAGAGAGAGCTGGAAAGATGTACTCATCCACCACAGACTGGTGTGCTGATTTGATAAACACTAGGTGGATGATTAAACCCAAGCCAACTCGCACTAAATTGCCCAAGTAGATAGTCTCAGAGGATTTGAGACAGGAGTTTGGTGGTCTCATTATGATGTTGAGCAGAGTTGGAGGATGCCCCCAAGCGTTCATCTTTGAACCTTGGATGTTCTATTTTGTCAACTTGGTGTTAGAGGGAAAAGATTACATGGATTGGGTGCTGATGATCAGTGATAACATACATGAGCAGCTTCGTGGCATGAGGAGAACGAAGACATTTTACATGAGCTCCTACCTTGTCTATATGCTGGCTCGCATGACGAGATATAGAGGGATCTCTTACAAAGAACCAATCGGTTGCGGTTCCCATCAGTTTAAAATATGAGGCTTGTCCACAGTTGCATCTGACAAGCACAACTAATTACAAGAGGGTTAATGATGCCTTTACAATGCATATCACGAGGACCTTGCAGCAGAGAACCCACCACAAAATATCAAGGGAGGCACAAGAAATGATTGAGAAATTCGGATGTTGGTTTATCCAATTTCCAAAATTCATCTACATAAGGTTGCAACGATTTTCCTCCTATCCATACAGATTGCCTAGGTATCCCACAAACAGGATAGTGATGCTGGAAGTATCTAGGCAACTGATTGCCTATGATAAGATTCAGAAGAAGAAGAAGAAAGGTGGACTCGGATTCCCGATTACTATGGGAAATTCAGATGAAATCTGCCCATCGCTGCAAGCAGCAAGAGAGGCAGAAGCGGAGCTCCAATTCTTCCACCTTTTCTATCACACTAGTAGGTATTACTACGATCCCCACAGAAACATCAGGTGGATATTGACAGAAGAGTTCAGGCACAAGGTGCAAATCGAAGACTTTTGGGCTAGTGCAGTAGATGAGATCGAAGTCAGAAAGAGGATGTTCTCTTGCATACCGTTGGTGATGGTCAGAGAGTGTGAGATCATCCCAGTGCCAGATCAGATTGAGGAAGATATAAACGTAGTACAGGCTGACTACGAGACAATAAGAGATACACCTCTACCACTCCCACATGGTCTAAGCTAGAGATCATTGACTTGGATACACTTTGTATCCCAGTCTTGACATTTACACGGAGTTGGGTAGAGAGGCATGTCAGCCGACTCAAGGGAAGGTCAATTCCCCTTACCTACAATTTGATGGGAGACAGTAGATTGCAGGCAACTAATCAGAGAAGATGGAGTAATCTAACTCCAGAGCTTAGAGGAAAGGAGCCAGTTCAACCCGAGCCTGTGGTAGTTGAGGAGTCCATGCATACACCATCTCGGACTTACTCTCCAAGCTTACAGAAGGTGTCGTTATTTGTTGATCAGAGGGAGAGATCGGATGTAGAGCAGACAATGCAAGTGGCAAGTCAGCCACCTCGTAGAGAATCAGTGGGTCAGAGCATCAACATGCCCCAGGAGGATCATCAACAGGAAAATCAGCAAGAGACAGATGAGGGGACGGCTACTGATACTCAATTTCAGTAGGAAATTGAGGCGGCTCTCGAGGGTGATGCTACTTCAGATCAGGATGCCCGGAGCTTGGGAGACATGGAGCCTATTGATGACGGTGAGCCTCGTCAGAACGATGGCAGAGGAGAGGTTCACGAGGTAGATGTTGAGGTAGAACAGCCTTTTATTATATCTGACATGCGGTAGGAGGTGCCAGAATGGCTAAGGGATAGGATGAGGCATGATCCTGCAGATGAGACCGATCCCGCAGCCGAGATGGAGGAATTATTACAGAGGATTAGCGCACCTCCAGCAAAGAAAAAGGCTAGGAAGTTTTCCAAGATCTCAACAGATGAGGATGGATCCCGAACCTTGCATATGGCAGTGCCTCGGGTAGAGTGTGATAGAGACGAGGCCGTTCCTGAGAACTATGTTGTGACAACCATGGAACTAGGCCGCCCTACTGGAGCACAAGTGGTAGAGGAGTGCGATAGTTCCTATCGGGCACTCAAGGATAGATTGTCCCATGTTGAGGGCAAATACAAAAGGTTGAAGGTAGAGCACAAGACACTGATGGGCTACGTGCAACACTTGTCCCATCCTTGTGGGCAAGAAAATCCGGCAATTGAGCTTCCAGCTGAGTTTTCCAGGGAGTCAATCAGTGGGTTAGAAGATTTAAAGAGAATGGCATAGTAGGCAGACAAGTGGGTTGCCAGTGTGCGTACAGAAACAAGAAAGTTCATGGAAGATCTTGCACATGCCTATGGGCAAGCTTCCGATATTATGGATAGAGTGGAGGCAGTTAACCATGCTTGGGGTGAGGCTCGCATCTATCAGATGAGAGTTGTTCTCCGTTTAGGGGCTTTGATGAGCATACCTCAATAGACTTTGGTTGAGGGAGGTGTTATCCAGCAGGGGGATAGATACGACTTCGCCAGATGGTATTCTTCAGTAGTCACAGGCCGAGCATTCTATGATGCATCACAAGCAGATTCTGTCAGGGTCAGAAAGGCCATGACAAACATCTTAGATGGAATGCTCAACACATTGGAGGCAATCTTTGCCAGGAGGTTGACTTCTGAAGAGATAACTTCAGAAGGATTGAAAGATAGTATCATACAGAACACCCAGGACGCCCTTGTTGCCTAGAAGAAATCATGTGCCCGGCATGGGCAAACAGTTGCGGTTTTGAAGTTTCAGTTGGATCACATTCCTCCTATCTCCGATCAGGAAGTTGAGGCAGTCTTGGCCAGATTCATCAGATTCGTAGCCAGTGAGAAGGAGAAAGGAAACGCCCTTCTAGACGATGACCTTCTGGAGGGAGACGACGTGCATTGATGGCAGGGTGTGGTGCATTGATGAGGAGTGGAGGGTGCATTCATTGCCCCACTCCTCTCCGTGGCGGTTTTTAGGGCAGAAGCCCTAATTAGGGCATGGGTGGCTCAATCTGAGCCCTTTATTGTAATCAGATCTGAACCGTCCACTGATTGGACTCAGTATAAAAGGGGCATCCCCCCTCATTTGTAAAGAATTAGAATTGAATCAGAGATAGAGTTGAGCTAGAGAGTAGAAGGCATATAGCATTTAGCTTAGAAGTTAGCTTAGATTGAGGAGGAAAGAAAACTTTCCTTTGAAAGTTTTGTAAACGGTTGTTGTGAACACTTTTCATAATACAAAGAGTTTCATTGCTTGGTGATTTCTTCTTTTGTTATGAGTAGCTAGCAAGGCCATTTCATCTTTCCAATTCAAGATAGATAGAGTAAAATAGACTTTTAATTCATGCAAGTAGTCGATAATTGTGGAATGTGGTGTTGAGTCTGGACAAGTCTTCCTTTATCCATACCACTAGCGGACTTGCTGATGGTAAGTCCGCCCTGCGTGGTCAACTGGAATTTCGGAACCTAACTTCGATTATGATTTGTATGTGTTCATTTGCATCGTTGTGATGGGGTGCACATGTTGAATCATAATTTGAATATCTTATTTATCCTTTGAAGATTGCATCTACTTTGTCAAAGTTGTCTGATGGGGAGACAAAACGAAGTTTGGTTTGAAGACTGTTAAAGCTAATCGTTGCATTCCACCTGTAGAAATAGATTGTAGAATTCCTATCCCTACCTCCTTTAAATTCAGCATTTCCCGGTCCGTTTAAATACCAGAGCATCATAGTCAAAATCCTTAATTTGCTTGAGCATATAAAGTTGAACAATTACGTAAGTCCCCTTGGAATACCTAGCATATTCACATCAACCAACTGAGTCTATTTGCATTAAAGGAACCTTGGAGTCGAACGCATGAACTTTCACGCAATCTTAGCATGCGGAACACTTTGATCAAGAGAGAATAGTGTGACCGTTGGACATTTTATTCTGTGCTGGCGTTGTCATAAAACACACGTCAACAGGCCGACATGCAAAAAAATCTTAAAAAAAAAGCACAGTACTTCAAAATGTGAAGTAACGAGCTATTTTCGTGAAAAATTCTGGAACATGGGTTTTGCTGCTGATGCCATACTAAATGAGCCCAAATGACTAGATTTTGAAAAAGATGTTTACTTTCACATGTGAGAGAAAAACTAAGACAAGGATAGAAGAATTTAGAGAGAAAATAGAAGTTATTCTGCCTTTGAAAATGACGCACATGCCTTGAATCAAGTTTGTGAAGTCCGGAAAGTATTCACTCAAATGATGAAGTCTAGAAAACAATTCCTCTGAACAATCTAGATTTGGCACTGCGAAGAACACTAAAAAATGTCACCAAAAGCGCCTCCAGATCTTGCTTGCATGAGAAAATGTGTTTGCTTTCACCTATGATGAGAATAATGGACACCCAAATGCCTTAAATATAAAACTGATGAATTAAGGCATCACATTTACATGCAAATCCCTAATTTTGGACGCGAAAATGCTATTTGATCCTAATTTTAGTTAACTGAGTTAAAAATAAGCCCTAAATTGGGTGCCACCTTGAAGCACTTCAGTTATTCGCCACATGCATGCAAAATTAAGTCCAGTTGAAGTCGACTCAGAAGTTAAACTGGAGATTTAATATTATTTTAAGTCGAGTTAACAAACTCCTCCATTATAGGGCGTCCAAGTTCACTTCAGTTCTAAAAGTCAAAGTTTGACTTTAGGTGCCAACTCTTGACAATTTTTTTTTGAGAATTTTCATTTGCAAAACGTCACTTGAGGGTAGGTTTGATCATTGATTCTGATTGACTGATGTGTCCAATAGACTGGCTGACAGTGTCATTGAAGAGTAGGATCAAAATTGAAAAGGCGCTCATTGAGGTGGCAAATGCTAATTCTGACTTTCAAGCCTTCAAAATTCAGGGCGCCCCTGGCCTCCAGGGGCACTTTTTCTCCCAGACAGTCAAATTTTCATGCATTTTCATCATTTCGAAGGTGATTTTAGCCACCCCTCAATTGGAAACTCCCGACACTCGACAAAACGTCAAACCTGATTGACAGACTCACTGTGCAGCTAGCAGTATTCTGAACATGATCTCCTAGAGAGCACTTTTCCTAAAAACATCATTTGGCAGGTCAAAAACTTGGGCTCCCCTAGCTTGCAGGGGCACTTTTTCTTCCAGAGAGCCATTTTGACAATATGTTGATTCTCCACTCAATCTCTGGCTACAGGCTATTGACAAGTCTTCTGGACTGGTTGACACATGCAACGGAAAGCTGGAAGCATCACAGACAAGATGAGTATATTAAGATGGAAAGATGGATTCATGGAGAGATATGAATCAAATTATCAACTTCCTTGGTGCTGTTACTTTCATTACCAGCCACTTGATGGTTCTGTTTGCTCATCGACAAATGGATTGGAGAGAAACCCTGAGTAGATGCATTAATTGGGATGATGACGTTCAGTATAGCAGCAGTAGCTCATCTTCTAGGATGCTGTTTATCTCTAAATCAGATCATAATTCAATCATTTCAGTCATGGTGGACAATTGGGATACTTATCTTCTGACTTCGCAGTCTGCTATGAGGACTGATTTTTGGCCTCAAATGCATGAGGTGATGATTCAAAGTAATCCGAATCCGTCTTCGGGAGGTGTTCAAATTGTTTCCAATGATTACTCCTATGCTTTCCCTTGTACTCATGCTTGGGGCAGCGAACATTCGATTGTCGTGGTTCATCTTTTTGAGGTTCTTGAAGTTAGAATTGTGAGAAATTTCTACAGTCTTCAAGGTTGTATCATGATAATTCAGTTGAGGCATTGCAGATTCATGGGGAGTCATGAGTTTGACTTTGATGAGCTCATGCAAAGGATTGCTTTCCTCTTGGCAAGAGAATTCGAAGAGGTCACATTTGCAGTTGTGGCTTTGTTAGTTACCTTACGAAGATATGCTGAGGATTACAGTATTGAGTTGAGCAGACTATCTTTCCCGTTGCCCAGGATTGTGATAGGTGGTGGTATGGTTGTTATTGATGACTCAGAGTCTTTTGGGCATGAGATGCTGCAAGGTGTTGACTTCAGTCCTTCCAGGTTGTTCATGTTACACCCCGATTGTATAGCTACTATTGCATAGGGCAATTGATTGTAATGTTTAAATCTTTGAGATGAATAAAACATGTTTTTGTTATCAAAATGAATGTGTGCTATTTAAATGATTGTCTCATTTGATTGATACTTCTATTGTTGTAATTCTTGTTTAATGTTGCATGCAAGTGTTGAGTTGTGAATATTCTAACTTAAGATGTTTACTATACTGTTAGTGTTGTGAACAAGTAACTGCCGATATTGTATGTCTATGGGTGCAGGTACATGAACCATTCCTGCAGGCGGAGGGGAGACATCACTTGGGAGAGGAGCTTGGTCGGGCAACCGGTAAACTAAATCAATTGAGCATACACACACTCACCTTAGACTGAGTAAACCAAGTTAGTTTTGTATGAGTATAAGGTAAGTCATCCATAGCTTGTATGTCTTGCAAGTAGAGGTCTTGACTGCTTCTGTGTGTGAAGTTTATCTTTGTGCTTGATTGTGAGATTATGATCATCATGGTGGTATCATGTTTGGATGTGAACATCGGAAGTAAGCATATAAACACATGTATAGTATATATATGTATCGGTAGGTATAAACATATTGATACAGGCGTAATTGGCTAATGGACTTGTCATACAGATGTATAGATATGATATACATACGTATACGTGTACATAGAGGATTATACTGCAATATATATATATGTTTATAAGCGTACGTCCGATAATGTGAAATATTAAATATTTGATTTGGAATTTATATATACACATATACATAGATATATATATTTTGAAAGTACGCTGACTGGCTTGCAGAATATATATAATTGACAATTATATATGTATATGTATATATATTTATATTTGTTAAATATAAATATATTTATATATGTAATTATATATAATATTATTATAGTTATATTAAAATATATATGTATTTTAAATACTCGGGTATTTAATATTTATATGTTTAATATTTAAAAGAACTATAAAAATATTTATATAATAAAATATTTAAATGTATTTAGCTAATATTTTAAAAACTCTAAAGTGTAAAAATTAAAAGATTAAAATCTTTTAATTAGAGTTAGTACTATATAGTGAATTTTTGGAGAAATAATACATTATATATGTATATATGAATTTATATATTTTAAATAAATAAGATCTTGGGAAATATAAGACTTAGATTTCTAAAGTCACTTGGTAAATATTATGTATAATTTACCTGGAGAAAATAAATGATTTAGATTTCCTAGCCATTTGGTAAAATCGTATAAAGTTTATCATGGGAAAATATATGATTTAAAACATTGGAAGTCACTTGGTGAATATCGAACTTTATGGAAATAAACTATGTTTTGTAACTCCATTCACTGAAAATTTGAAAGTGAAGAAATACACCAAGTTTTAATAAAGCAAACGTCGAAACTTTTATTTGCAAAGGTAAATGAATATGCGCAGCTGCAAACGCACGCCTAGGAGACTAGATCGCGGCCTGCAAAAACACCATTTGTGAATGTGTGGAAAAGCCTAGAGTTTAGGCCAGGTGGAGCGCTTTCTGCCATGGATGTTTTCCTGCAAGGAATGTAAGTCGCCATTTTTGGACGCCTTTGCTGAGTACGCCTGTAGGTGTCTCTCAGCTATATTTTAACCATGTGTGAGTTGAAATATTCTCCCTGGATAAAGGTCGACTCACCTTAAATTTGCTGAGTAAATAGCTAAACTTTTGCCATAGCAAGATTGACATTTTCAAATATGTAAGATGTCAATTCTCATGCCAAAATTGTAGCATGGCATGAAAATTCGAAACCTATAAATAGAGCTCTTCACCTTGTCATTTTTACGAATTCACTTCTTGCCATTGCTAAATACGAAATTGCTTCATTGAGCCATTTTGCCATTTCCATACTGTTAAAGCTTGGGAAATTTATTGCTGCATACTTACATATGCGCACCTGCTGTAGGAATCAATTTGGGAATTAGAAATAGTTGCATTTCTAGAATTATACCCCATTTGAGCTTTAGCTTAGAGATTTAAATTTGAAAGGAGCAGTGAGACTGAGGAATTTAATAAAGGAAGAAGCAAAGGGAGCTGTTAGCCTGTTACTAACTGTATCAGAAGCAAATACAAGCAGCAAGGAAGCCAGCTAAGGAAATAGGCATGATTGTCATAAACTTAGTATCTCTGTTTTAATTTATAAATAGATGGAATTGCATGTTGTAGAAACCCTTGTTTCTCCTGTTTCTGAATCTGACTGGTTTTTTGTTTGTTTTTGAAGTTTTTGGTTTTTTTGTGATTTTTAAGCATAAAAGTAATAATGCGATTTTGCAAAGAATTGAGAATAAATTCAATAAAAATCATTCAACTCTGTAAACTATAGAATCTATTGAGAATAGGGACGCCAGACTATTTATTATTCTTTTGAGATGATTACAATAAAGATCCAGTTACATGCAATCAAAAAGGCAACACTTTATTTGATAAAAACTTGGTTTTTCTTCAGCAATAAATGATCTTCTTGCAATGGTACGACTGCAATGAATGCTCCCTTTCTCTTCTGTCAGATGCTCGAGAGAGGATCCCTTGGTATTTGCGCCCCAATAGATGGAAGCAGATGATGAAGAAAGAAGGCGGTTTGCCTTGTCTGGAAAGTACGGCTTCTTCAAAGTACGGATTTGCTGCAAGGAAGTACGGCTGTAGCAGCAGCAATAAATGCTAAGTACGGCTCTCTTAACTCCTTCCAAAACATCAATAAAAATGACGCCTCAATGTAAGAACCCTTCTGGAATAGAAATAGAATAAAAACTCTGAAGATAAATGATCTCTGAATGCTCTGTAATTTCTTCTGGATGAAGAAATCCCTCTGCCTGGCAATAAATCGGATGATATCTCACACCCTCTGAACTGCTTTCACTGGAGATGGCTCGTTCCCCAATGCTCTGAGACTGAAACCCTTGGCTTCCGTGCTCTGCTCAAGACTTGATCAATTTTCCAATAAACAATGACATAATGGCTCGAATTTCCAAGCAAAGCTTATATCTCCTTTGAAAAGTGCGAATTCCTTAATAATAGGGAATCATTAAAAAATTCGACTTTTCTTATTTAATTCTTTCAATAGTCTCTGACCAAATTTTTCGTTATAATTTAATATCACAAATGGCCCCCTTCCATGATGGGCGACCCCTCAGCTTAAATCACTTAAGTCATAATATTAAAATATCACAACTTTATATTATATGCTCTAATTAATTAATATTTAATTATTTCAATTAAATATTAATATCTCTCTAAATATTCACCTGATGCACGAGCCATTTGAAGCTGTCGACTAGGGAAGTGATTCTGCACGTAATCAATCCATACTGCTAAAAATAGCAGGGGTCCCATGCTGAGTGCCAGATACTGCTAAAAATAGCAACTCAGGCTAGAAGTGTCTGAATGAGCCCGAACGAAAGCCAACTGATCAAATACTAACAACTGAAGCTGAGCCAAGCTCCATCAAGACCCTCTATCCAAACTATCAGCCTACGAGGGTCGCATAATAGGCTAATCCTATGCTCTGAGAGATGTCAACTAGAAGGGGACATGACAGTCCGCCCCTCCTGAAATTGCTTGTCCTCAAACAATCTCAACTTCGGATGCTGCAGAATATCCTCGCTCTCCCTTGTAGCATCCTCAACAGCCAAATCTCTCCATTTCCCTAGATATTCCCTGATAGTCCTCCTACGCAACTATCTCTCCCTGTACTCTAGGATGGACTCAGGTACTAAAATCAACTTTCCCTCATCATCTAAGGGAGTTAGAACTGCAGATGGTACCACACGGTGTCCCAACGCCTTCTTGAGGCGTGATACATGAAAAACATTATGTACCCTGCTCTTTGCCGGAAGCTCAAGCTCATAAGCCAGCTCGCCAACTCGCCTCAGGATCCTGAAAGGACCGTAATATCGTGGCTTAAGCTTCTCTGACCCACTCTTCCTAAGAGTGGACTGACGGTAGGGCTGCAGCATGAGGTAAACCATGTCACCCACCTCAAAATGCCTCTCCGTCCTCTTTTGATCTGCGTACTGCTTTTGCTGATTCTGTGCCTTGGCGATATTCTCCTTGAGAGCCTTCATAGTATCCTGACTCTCCTGCAATAAGTCTCCAGCACTCGGCACTCTACTGTCACTCAGTAGCAAATCCAGAAAACTCGGCGCCTCATAACCGTACAACGCCATGAAAGGTGACATCTGAATGGTCATATGGAATGTCGTGTTGTAACAATACTCGCACAAATGAATCCATTTGACCCACGCCTTCTGCTGCCCTGCAATATAATTTCTGAGGTATCCTTCCACCCACTTATTCACTATCTCCGTCTGCCCATCTATCTGAGGGTGGTAACTGGTGCTCGGTGTAAGCTCGGTCCCACAGAGTCTGAACACCTCCTGCCAGAAGTGACTCAAAAATCGACTATCTCTGTCGCTCACGATACTCCGAGGCAATCCATGTAGTCTGAATACCTCACGAAAGAAGACCTCTGCTACCTGTGTAGCTGTGTAGGTAGTGGTAATCGGAAAGAAGTAGGCATACTTCGTTAGCTGATCCACAACTACATATATGCAATCTCGCCCTTGGGCTTTAGGCAAACCCGTAATGAAGTCCATCGACAGGCATTCCCACTTCCTGTCAGGAATCGGAAGTGGCTGCAATAAACCTGCCGGGTACGTGTTCTCCTACTTGTTCTGCTGACAAACAGGGCACTCACGCACGTATTGAAGAACATCTGGCTTAAGTCCTTTCCATGTGAATCTCTCCCGAATCTGTCTGTAGGTCTTGAAGTACCCGGGATGTCCTGTTGTAGGTACGTCATGAAAGGCTCGCATGATAATGTTCTTCACCTCTGAACCTGGGATCAAATATATCCTGTTCTTGTAAATGATCAAGTCATTTACAAGCGTGTACCTGGTATCGATCGTCGAGCCCTCAACAATGCTGGAGGCCCAAGTATCCTTGGCATACTCTGCCACAATCATATGCCTCCAATCCTCCGAAATGTGAACCATAGAGCTCAAATATGGCCTGCGTGAAAGAGCATCAGCTACTACGTTCTGTGTACCTTTGATATACGAGATATCAAAGTTATAGGCCTGCAATTTACTGACCCACTTCTGCTGACGGTCATTGAGGTCTCGCTGCCCTAAGAAGTGTCTCAAACTGTTATGGTCAGTTTTGATGCAAAATTTGTTGCCAACAAGATATTGCCGAAATTTTGCCAAGGCATGCATGATAGCGAGCATCTCCTTATCATATATGCTATACAGTCTCTCTGGCCCTCTGAGTTTACGGCTCTCATATACGATAGGGTGCTTGTCTTGCATAAGCACCGCACCAATGCCCTCACCTGATGCATCACACTGAAGCTCGAAAGGCTTTGAAAAGTCAGGTAGTGCCAATACAGTGCATGTAGTCATCAACTCCTTAAATCTCATAAAACACTCCTGCGCCTCAGGAGTCCAAATAAATGCACCCTTCTTCAGTAAATCTGTCATAGGGGCTTCATGTCGTGAATAACCATTCACGAATCTGCGATAGAACCCACACAAACCTAAAAACCCTCTCAACTGTGTCAGGTTTGCCGGTGTAGGCTAGTCAATAATAGCGCGGATCTTTTCAGGATCCATCCGCACTCCAACTGCACTGATAATGTGACCTAAATATAACAATTCGGTCATCCCCAAATCGCATTTGGATTCCTTGGTGTACAAGGACTCCCTCTCCAGAATAGTCAACACGGTCTCCAGGTGAGCCAAATGCTCCTGCCAAGTCCTGCTGTAAATAAGGATATCATCGAAGAAGACCAATACAAATCTCCTCAGCAGTGAATGAAAAACCCTGTTCATCGTGGACTGAAATGTAGTTGGCGCATTAGTGAGCCCAAAAGGCATCACTACAAACTCGAAGTGCCCACAATGACAACGGAAAGCAGTCTTCTCTATATCCTGCTCACAAACCCTGATCTGATGATACCCTGACCTTAAGTCAATTTTAGTGAAGTAACATGCACCATGGAGCTCATCAATAAGCTCGTCTATACGAGGTAATGGATACCTGTTTTTGATAGTCCTCTTATTCAGGACTCTATAGTCAATGCACATGCGTAAGGTGCCATCCTTCTTCTTTACCAAAACAACTGAAGAAGCGAATGGTGATTTGCTAGGTCGAATGTGACCCATAGCAAGTAACTCCTTGATTGTTTTGTCGATCTCATCTTTCAGCCGCTTGGGATGTCTATAGGGCGTAATCATAACGGGCTTAGTGCCCTCCTCAAGCTCAATAATATGCTCAATGCCCCTGTCTGGGGGTCTCCCTGGTGGAATATCACTGAATACCTTATCATGCTTGATTCTCAACTGCTGTATGTCAGGATGATATTCAGTCTTCTGCTGTCCCTCCTGTATAGGTGCCAATGTGCACTCGGCAGCCCACTCTACCATGTCATGTCGCATGAGTCTCTCCATTCGACGAAAAGAAATTGTGTTGATGTTGCTGTCCCGAATTGCCTTTAGGATGTGTCTTCCCATCAACATCAAAACGGATCTCCATGTCCTTGAGACGAAGAGTGACTTCCTCAAGTGAATGAAGCCACTTCATACCCAAGACCAAATCAATATCTCACATGTTAACTACATAGTAATCAGCCTTGAACTCATAATTGTTCAAGCGTAAGGGGAGATCCTTAATCATGCGCTCACACCTAAGAGTGTATCCGTCGGCCACGTTAACCCGAATGCCCTCGAACTCCTCAGTGATGAGTCTGCGTTTCTCAACAAATCTAGCATCTATGAAATTGTGTGTGGCTCCTGTATCAAGGAGGGTAATGACCCTCTGCCTTGCCAACACTCCACGAATCCTGAATGAGCCCTCCTGCTGAATGCTAGATAAGCGTGCCTCCTGTATCTGAAGCTCTGACTCTGCCTCTGCCTTAGGCTTTGAAGCCTTGGGCTCTGACTCCTCAGAACTCTGCTGCTGTTCGGAATTCTCTGACTCCGAATCCTCATAATACGCCCACATCACTCGATTTGCCTTGCCCTTAGGCCTCAAAGGACAATCGTGATTGGCGTCATAGGGACCTTTGCAGTAGAAGCAAAGCTTCTTCCTGCGTAGATCGTTAAGGGCCTCTCGATCCAAAGGTGGTGCTGCTGATTTACCCTTTGAATCATTCTTGAAATCTGATTTCTCTTTGTTAAAATCAGACTTCTCTCTGTTTCTGTTAAAGCCCTTGTTGTCTCGGAAAGAAGAAGAACCTCTGGAGTTGAATCTACTGGAAGGTGCTGCCAACTCCATACTACGTGCCTTCTTCATTGCTTCTTGTAATGAAGGAGGATCAAAGGCTTTGATCCAACCTCTCAATGGCTCTGTCAAACCTTCCATGAAGAGCACTACCAGTCGCCTCTCTGAGATATTCAGAACCATAACTGATAACTTCTGAAAGTCACCAATATACGACTCCAAACTACCACTCTGTCTCAACTGAGCCAAGTCTCTGAAGTAGGATTCTGGATCCTTCCTGTCAAACCGCTCCACCAACCTGTCAACAAACTCCTGATATGATGTGATCCGGTCATGCTGTAGTGTCACCATCCCATGGTGCCACCAGTTGTAAGCCACCCCGTCGAGATGCAGTGTCGCATATCGGATAGCATCTCTCTCAGCCATTGGGCGCAATGTGAGGAATGTATCTAGCTTACTAATCCAGGCCTGAGCTGTGACCTTACCACTTCCATCGAACATCGCTAGATTGAGCCTATTTGTTGCATGCTTCAGATCATTATTTTGGTTTCGAGGCCTATTCCCCTGTCGAGACCTATAATATTCAACTCTCGAATTCACGAATCGATCAAAATGCATGCGCTCGCGCACTTGTGGTATCAATATATCCCACTCCTCGTTGGCTGCCATAACTGCATCAGCATATAATATGTTCCCAACTTCTTCAACATTCTCCTCAACCTGTTCTCCTCTTAGGAAAGTGGGTTTGGTAGGTCTATTTGCTGTTCGTGAAATAGTCCTGGGTACCCCCTGTGAACTTGCATCACTCCTGTCCTCATCACGATGTGGTGATGGCCTCCTTGGCGTACCTATCCTCTGTATAGCCATGGTCAACTGCTGTAATACATCAGTTACCTGCTGCTGACCTGTTCGCAAATCTCTAAGAGTTTGTCTAACCTCTGCATCTTCCTCCTGAGGATCTCAAGGAATCTCTGTTCTGTCACCCATGCCTGTATCCTGTACAGACGCCCCAGACGAAGAACCAGACTGAACACCTATCAAGCCTCTAGCTGTCTCACCTGCCCGAATAAGTGGTGGCTGCCAAGTTTTTCTGTTTTCCCTCTGATAATATCTCTTCTCTCTATCACTCTGGTGCATGAACAAAATGTTGTTTCAAACCCAACAAGGATGGCAAGAAATAGCTTTGATACCACTGTAGAAACCCTTGTTTCTCCTGTTTCTGAATCTGATTGGTTTTTTGTTTGTTTTTGAAGTTTTTGGTTTTTTTGTGATTTTTAAGCATAAAAGTAATAATGCGATTTTGCAAAGAATTGAGAATAAATTCAATAAAAATCATTCAACTCTATAAACTATAGAATCTATTGAGAATAGGGACGCCAGACTATTTATTATTCTTTTGAGATGATTACAATAAAGATCCAGTTACATGCAATCAAAAAGGCAACACTTTATTTGATAAAAACCTGGTTTTTCTTCAGCAATAAATGATCTTCTTGCAATGGTATGGCTGCAATGAATGCTCCCTTTCTCTTCTGTCAGATGCTCGAGAGAGGATCCCTTGGTATTTGCGCCCCAATAGATGGAACCAGATGATGAAGAAAGAAGGCGGTTTGCCTTGTCTGGAAAGTACGGCTTCTTCAAAGTACGGATTTGCTGCAAGGAAGTACGGCTGTAGCAGCAGCAATAAATGCTAAGTACGGCTCTCTTAACTCCTTCCAGAACATCAATAAAAATGACGCCTCAATGTAAGAACCCTTCTGGAATAGAAATAGAATAAAAACTCTGAAGATAAATGATCTCTGAATGCTCTGTAATTTCTTCTGGATGAAGAAATCCCTCTGCCTGGCAATAAATCGGATGATATCTCACACCCTCTGAACTGCTTTCACTGGAGATGGCTCGTTCCCCAATGCTCTGAGACTGAAACCCTTGGCTTCCGTGCTCTGCTCAAGACTTGATCAATTTTCCAATAAACAATGACATAATGGCTCGAATTTCCAAGCAAAGCTTATATCTCCTTTGAAAAGTGCGAATTCCTTAATAATAGGGAATCATTAAAAAATTCGACTTTTCTTATTTAATTCTTTCAATAGTCTCTGACCAAATTTTTCGTTATAATTTAATATCACAAATGGCCCCCTTCCATGATGGGCGACCCCTCAGCTTAAATCACTTAAGTCATAATATTAAAATATCACAACTTTATATTATATGCTCTAATTAATTAATATTTAATTATTTCAATTAAATATTAATATCTCTCTAAATATTCACCCGATGCACGAGCCGTTTGAAGCTGTCGACTAGGGAAGTGATTCTGCACGTAATCAATCCATACTGCTAAAAATAGCAGGGGTCACATGCTGAGTGCCAGATACTGCTAAAAATAGCAACTCAGGCTATAAGTGTCCGAATGAGCCCGAACGAAAGCCAACTGATCAAATACTGACAACTGAAGCTGAGCCAAGCTCCATCAAGACCCTCTATCCAAACTATCAGCCTACGAGGGTCGCATAATAGGCTAATCCTATGCTCTGAGAGATGTCAACTAGAAGGGGACATGACACATGTTTACTTGTGCAATAAATGATATTGTAGTATAAGTAGACCAAACAAGTAAAAACGAAAATTAGTTTTCTATGTATGACTGCATAGTCTAGAAGATATAGCTTGTTTGCTTTATGAAGGAATAGCTTGTCTGAATTACAGAGGAATGTTTGAATGCATTTGATAGAATTGGCTTGTGTGCAATTTTAAATCAGGGAAAAGGGGAAACTGTTATTGCACTTCGTTTTGGGGAAAAGGAATTTATTTGGATGAAATTGCATTTGTGTGTATATTTCTTGATCTCCGTATATGGAGAATAAGGATAATCTAGTTATCATATTCTAGGTACGATAAGGACAGAAGACAAAGTATATTCAAACAGCTTAGAGTTTTAGAGATAAGCTAAGGAACTCCTAGGATAAAGATTTCCGAATCAAGAGAGAAAGAATGAATTACTTGTCAAGTTGGATTATTTCTAGTAAGTTAGAATGTCGTAGGTTGGTCTGGGATGATTGATAATCCAGTGAAGGACTTGAACCTATATTTGTTGTCTTAGATTAGATTGATGTAGGATAGTCTGGGATGATTGACAATCCAGTGAAGGACTTAGCCTACGCATAGTGTAAGATAGCCTTAAGTCAAATCGGCCCTGAATACTGTAGATGATAGATGACCTTCATTCGAAGTACTAAATGAGAATACTTTGGCCAAAGTAGTGGAAGCTATGACATCCACTTAGATGTGAGATAGTTGAGACTACACTTCATTGTGATCCTTCATGCTAGTTCGGGATTGTGAAATAGCAAGTTCTAGATGTATAGGACACAACACTATGCTCAGTTGGGTTGTCGCAGCCGGATACTTTACCAACTCTTTGTTCGAAGGGAGGGCCATCTATCGAATGATAGATGTGCGGGGGACCGCATTAACAGTCCGTGGTTGGCGGAAAAGCGCCTAGGTGATGTTTCTCCTCCACAACAGGCGACAGATACACCAAGATTTGAAAGGAAGGGAACCTGGACCGTCTTGCTACTATTTGTGCAAAAGCTTACGAGCTATGTATGTAATTGTTTTACTTTTGTACTCTGATTTATATTTGCGATGCAAATGGAATTCATGTGGAAATATATATTGTAACTTGGAAGTATTTATCAATAAAGAAAGAAAGAATTTTATTGTAATGTCTGTGTTGCTTGTTACTTTTATATGTTTGAAATGAAATGTTGGAAATTTTTTAATTTACCCAAGGATGGGGTCGTTACAATTCTTGGATAGTAACATTTGGGAGTCACAGGGGAAGTTAGTGCAGTTTTGGCATGATGTTTTCAGTGATATGATCAGAGTGGTGCAACATCAGCATGGTGGTTCCCCCTTGAGACAAACATGGGACCCAGGGAGCGTACTCAGGTTGGTATGGATAAGCTTCAAATTTTCTGGGGTTGTGGTGGTATTGCTTGAGGACAAACAATTTTGGGAAGGGCGGACTGTAATGTCCCCATTTTTAGCACTACACTTTCCAGTGACTGTTAGACTATTCCCTGATGTTCATAGGCTAGTCAGAGGTAGAATTAGGGTTACCAGCTGCTTGGAGGTTTTCTTTGAGGATTCAGGGGTTTTCATGTTAGAGTTTTGAAGTTTGGTTGTGAGATTCTTTCTGGGTTTCCAGAGAGCTTCACAATGGTATGACATGCATCTGAATCGGAGAACTTTTTGGACTTACTATTTTTAGTAGGTTACGACGGCTGCATGTCGAAGTTTTATAGTTTGGATTCTAGAATCCTTCTGGGTTTTCAGAGAGCTTCGCGACAATGTGACATGCAACTGAATCAAAAAACTTTTCTCGACTTACTATTTTTAGTAAGTAAGACGGCTGCTCGGATTGTGGTTAAAATGAGTTTGGGACAACTAACTATTTTTAGTAGTATGCTATTTTTAGTAAGTTCTTTTTTTAGCAGTACTATTTTTAGCAGGGTTTTTGCAGTTCAATTCAATGGCTATATTTGGCAGGTCAATTTGGACAGTTTGGTATCCAACGCCTTTGGTACTAACTTTGGCAGTATGTCAGCAACTTGGTATTATGGCTATTTCGGGAAGGGCAGTATATTCAGCCGATCTCCAGCATTTGAGGTGATTATTTTGACAAGTTCGATATTTGATGAAAATATTATTTTAAGTGAAATATTTTTACTAAGGCTTGGTGGACGCCCAAATGGAGAGATAAGCTGGTTTATTAAAAATAGCAAATTTTATAAGGTTTCTCATTTAAGTACTTTGGACGCCATACTTGGAGAAATATTTGAAAAGAATTTCACTTTATTAAGTAGGGCGCCTAACATTCCTTTTATTGATATTTTAAATAAAGTTTCATCCTCCTTATGTTTGGACGCCAAGTTATGAGGAATGAAGTTTGAAATGAAAAGCAAATGTCAAAGTGAATTTGAATGTGAATCTCATGGGGGCGACCTAAGTGGAGGGAAAAGGAATATGAATTTAAGGTTGGAGAAAGTTATAAATAAGAGGCTTTGCTCTCTCTTTGAACATCTTGAGTTTATTGCAAAGTTATGTTGCTGAAATGGTGATTGAGTGCTTCGGGGAAGGCATACCCCCTAGCTAGGCTTGACTTCTTGCTTGAAAGATATCAACTAGTTAAGATAGGTTTGTCTATGTTCTTTGAATTGAGCTTGAGCATATTGTAGTTGATGTGTTTTGCATTTTACCAGTTTTTCAGTGTTGTTGAATCTCTTCAGCTGATTGTAGTTTTCATTCACATCTAGCAAAATAAAAATAGTGTGGTTTTGGGTGCTTTGCCTAATGGTTTCTTTGGTAGGGGCGACCCTACCTGCTAAGTTTCAGAATTTAATATCAAGTGTGGGATTTTGAAAGGTACAATCACCCATTCTAGAGGTGCACACTTTGCTGGGAGTGTCTTGGATTCCGTGCAAATAAATGAAGGCAGTTTGAGTGGGTTTTGATGTCTAGTCTTGGTCGCCATTATTATTAGAGTATTATGCATTTTACCTCATGTCTTTTGCTTGGGTTTTGAGCAAGTTAGGAGCAATTTAGTGAGGTTACATGTTGCTGGTCTGCACAGTTTCAGTCACTATCACAGTCATATTAGGTTATGAAAAGTCACCTCTGGAGTGGGCCCGAGTCTAGGGAGTCAAGATTGATTATGGGGGAGTGCCTTTATGTTATTTCAGCATTATATGACTTCTAATCATGTGCACTGACAAGTTCTCTATTTCATTGTAAGCTGAACAATAGTACTGTCAGCAATTCTCATCTTTATCTAGATCTCGCAATTCCCACGATCGTGGAAGAGACTGGCCTCCTTTCACTCTGTAGCCTTAAGTTTCCATTTCTTGTATCACCTGCTGAACAAGTGGAAGAGGCTGTCTTGCCGCCTATTTATTTACTGTATTGCATTATTCATCATATTGCTGATCGGCTGAGCCGTCGACATACTCCCGTTGAACAAGTGGTCGAATTGCATCTTTAATTTCAGTAATGTACTTTCCATTTCAGTCCTCCCGCTGAATAAGTGGTTGAGTTGATTGTATCTCTTCAGTTACTAATTCAACAGTTTCGGTTGTACTAATGATCCCCTCTCGAGTATGCTCTCACCTTGCCCGCAATGGGATCTGCATGCATTAGAGGAAAAGGTTCCCTTCAGTTGATTGAGTTTTCCAATAACGTTAACGGGTGAATTGAATTTGTGGAAGAATTGGGAAAAATTGGCCCGGTATATTTCAGTGGTATCAGAGCCAAGATTTTGCCATCCTGTGGAAAAGACAAAGTACAGTGGTCAGCTGAGTGACATAGATATTAATAACTACATATAGAAGAGATGACTAAAGAGATGTCTATATCAGAGTTGATACATGAACTGTCCACGCTTTTGAGAGATCATGACATTAAAGGGGCATACTCATGGATTGCTGCAAAATCTAAATGTTTGGATGTGAAGGTTGCCTTGACATGTGAAGGATGTGTGGTAGAGACCAAAAATAATCCCTTAGAAATGCATGTGATGGGTAGTGATGAAGATCATTTTGGTGATAAGAACAAAACAACAGTCTTGAATGTTAATTTGGATTCATCCAATCAACGTCTTGAGACTAATGACTTCACAGAAGATGATGGAAGAACTGTTGTGTGGGATGAGTTCGCTAAAGAAGAGCAAGATGAAGGAAATACTAGTGGTGTCTTTGAACTAGCTTATGATCATTACCATAGTGATGTTGTTGGTGGTGATTCCGATGTGTTTATACCTCCTCTTGTTGAAGATTTGGTGATGGATAACTCTCCCCTTGTTGCTGTCCAGACCTTCCAAGAGTTTTCACAAGACAAATTTATGACAAGTAACCAAGAAGACTTCTTTGGTATGCATGGGGCTGCTAGTGATGAAATCAGTAATACACCTACTCATGATAGGTTCATTGAAGATGAGAATGATGAAGTTTTCAAAACAGCTAGAATTGAAGATTCTTTACTTCATTATAATGTTGGTGACATGGGTGGACTTGGGTTGGATCATCAAACTAAGCCCTTGGAGGGAGGTATTTATGAAGATATCTGTTTAAGTGAGTTGGGTGGTGACCTATTCAAAGAGTCAACACTCCAAGAAGTGTACGAAAAACGCTTCTCTTCTGAGCAAAATAGTCAATCCCCTAGCACGTGCGATCCAGGAGTGAAGGAATTTAGTGATAACAAAGAAACTGTGTGGGATGATTTTCCCTTTGATCCAAATGAAGCTCAAAATTTTGATTGTTTGGCAAGCTATGAAGGCGTCGCCATGACTATTGTTCATGAAGACGCAAAACGAAGTTCTGATTTTGAAGATCAGCCAACCAACACTTCACCATCTTTGCTTTCTTATGAATGGTGTTATACCCAAAATGAAATTTTTGGCATTCTGCTTAAATTGAGCTAAACAACGTAAAAATGCCATCTAAAGTATGTTTTAGGTCAAACCAAATATGAAATCCTTGTGGGTTTCTGTCAAGGAACCTATGGTTAAAATTTTGAAAAAACGAAAATTAGGGTTTTACACCCCTATTTTTATGGAAACCCTAAAAAATAGGACCTTCCCGGAAATGATTGAAAATAATTCTGATAGGCTTAATTGCCTTCACGATCACACTGATCAAGTCAGAATTATCAAAAAATATGTTTTACTCTGGTGGGTCTATTTCTATTTTTCAGGAACAAAGTTAGGAGCTCCGCAGCCATTAATGGCAGATTGGCCAGTACCAGGTGCTGAAAGCTAAACCTCAAAAGCTTCAACGAAGAAACCATGGCGGAAAAAGATAAAAATGATGACGTTCAACGAAGGAGATTCTCAAAACGGAAAAAGGCCAAAATTTGGCTAAGTCTGGAAGGTGCACGTTTTGTCTACCAAGGCAAAACATAGTCTACAGTGGTTAAAAGCGCCCCTCTTGAAGAAAGGCGCCCTTGAACCTTAGAGGGAAAATCAAATCATCTGGCAGTGTCAAAACAGTCATCCTCTTCACTTTCATACTAGCTCGACAACGAAACAATCAGCAAGATTATCTGATTCAGCAATCATTGACCGACCGTCAGCGAAGTATGGAGGATCCATTGACGACAGAAGTGCCAAATCTGAAAACTTCAAGGTAAAAGCGCCCCTGCTGGCCAGGGGCGCCCCTCAGTTGCAGACATCAGATGAATCCAAGAGCTGTAGCTTTATACATGATATCTTTCCAGCTTCCTCCCGGCTACGTGATCAATCTAACAGCAAGTCCACAAGACACACCAGACGATCACGAGACGAGATCAAGCAGAAAAAGCCAAATTTGAAAAACTGGAAAGATAAGCCAGAAAATGGCTAAGGCATGGCTAAAAGCGCCCCTCTCAAGGAAAGGCGCCCTTTCCTAAAGGTGTCCAGATTCAGCCGGAATCTTCACTACCTCCCAAGACGACCTTCTCAGCTATGACCTATCTCGTCAGCGAGACTATCAGCAAGAACTTCCGACAAATCAATCGACTGATGAAGAAGGTCAAAGGCTGGCAGTCCACAACCAAGATAAAACTAGGCAAAAGCTAAAAGCGCCCCTGCTGGCCAGGGGCGCCCTTTAGTTTGGAGGCCCAAAACTTGCCAGCTGCCACTGCAAAGTCAGGCATCGTGAACAAGACTGAACCAGCTACCCGACACATCATCAAGCAGAATCATCTGATTCATCAAACATCGGGAACGTCAGATCAAAGCAAAGAGGGTCTGAAAAGGTCAAAACGAAGAACGAGTCAGTGAAAATTGACTAAGGCATTGTCAAAAGCGCCCCTTTCAAGAAAAGGCGCCCTTCTTTCTGGAGGCCTAAACTCAGTTTTCTGAGCTAACCTCTCCCAGGCATATCTAATCACATTGATCCTGCCTCAACAACAGAACTGTCAGATACTGCTCGAGATCAACTGAGCAACCTGAATCGAAGATCAAACAGGAGCACTTCAGCTTGCAAAATAAGCAAAAAAGATCAAACTCAAGGTTGGACGCCTAAAGGAAAGTCAAACAGAAATGTTGACTTGAGTTAGCAAATTTGGAGCCAAAAAAGAGAAAAACACTCCACAATCAGTGGAAATCATCTTTTAGAACTCCAAATCAGGACTGAATGATGAGTTATCTTCCATACTTTGTGGATCTTAACCCTAATTGCTTTATATTCATGCTAGGCGTCCCTTTTCCTCATTATTCTTTTTTGCAGGTTGAAGGATAAAACATCAAGTAGCTCCCAAGAACAAGTTTTCAAGATCTGGCAGGGGTTTTGAACGGATCTTCAATATTTTTGAAGATAATTGGCAGTAAAAGCATTCTTCTCCCAAGATTGCTTCCAGAGACAGATTATTACAAGTGGCAGTTTATAACTTCCAATCCATCTTCTGTCTATTTCCTCTACTTCTGTCTATATTTCTTTTGCATGTCACAGGAAACGACAGATTTTCACAGATCTGACCAACTGGGTATGATCAGCACAGCTTTTTCAACAAAACCCACATGGTAGATTTTTTCAGAAAAAGTAGCCCTGCTGCCCCTATTTTTTAGGGTTTCCGGAAAAAGTCATAATATTGAAAAACGGACAAACTGGGTTTGTTTGGCTCTGAAGCACGAACAAAACCCATGTGTTAGATTTTTTCGAGAAAAATCACTTTCTGGTGCCCTTGCTGCCTCTGCCACCGAAGGGCTCTTGCATGTCAAAGAAAAACTCGTTTTTTCGAATTTCTGACGATCTGGGTCTGTTTAGAAAATCATTCTTAACAAAACCCATGTCTCAGATTTTTTCGTAAAAACTACCCCCGGCGAGGCTATTTTTAGCAGTTCCAGAAAAGTGTCAGAACAGGGTCAAGTGCCCAGTCAATATTCAAGGTTTTCAGAATGCAGTACTCTCAGGTACAATACAAGACCAAAACAGTCTTATACCATGATTACCTGAAAACGACTGATACAGACTTATGGCAGAAAAATCCAGAGGTCAGTTCTGAAGACTTGGAGGGCATGAATCAAATCACATTGCAGAACATCGAAGAATCCGGTTTGTTTCAAGCAGCATCTATTCCAATCACCTTACAAAGCATCGAGCTTGTAATTGCTTGCATTAAGCATTACAACCCGACTACAAGAGAGATCCTGTCAGTTGACGGGAGGGTGATTTGCAGCTTGAAGCCAGTAGACATAGAGACTTGTTTTGCAATCCCACCATGCCCTACCAAGAAGGTCATATCAGTGACAGAATGCGAAAAGGCATTCGAGGCTTCAAAAGACAAGTGTTCGCTTATAATGGCTGAACATTGGCTGAAAACAAAGAGGAACAGTTTGCCCAGAGTAGTTGGTAGAGGAGAATTCAAAGACGAGTACGGAGTGCTAATCACCCTACTCAGCAGAGTCACTGGACAAGAGGAGGGAAAATCCTTCCAGCCGTGGATGTTCTACATTATTGGCAAGATAATCAGCAGAAAAGAACGTTACGACTGGGCCTCCCTGATCAGTGACACACTCCACCAACAATTCACCGGATTTCTAGAAGAGCACCGTTTCCACATGTGTTCATACCTGGTCTACCTGATAGCCTTCCAAGGCGATTTCAGAACATTAAACACTGTGGGAACCCTGGGTGTGCAAAAGGTACAAGAATACTTTCCTCGCTTGGAGTTCACTCTAGCGGAAAGACATTTCAAAAGAATAAATGACCTTTTTACTATGCACACCGTGCACGAGCTAGACCATGAGATGCACGTGCGTATTTCACCAGCAGCTAAGGCAGCAATGGTGGACTGGGCGGATTGGTTCATACAATTCCCCACTTTCACCTACATACGCGTGTATGGCTATAATGGCCACCCCACCATGATGCCACGTTACCCCTCAGATAGGGTAGTGTTCATGGAATTCCTGAGGCAATTGGCCGAGGTTCACTCTTACCTTCGCGTAAAGAAAAAGGCTGCAGTGAACTTTCCTCTTCAGATGGGACTCTACAGATGCAGAACTGCAGCCGATGCAAGGTTGATAAGCCAAGAAATAGTGAGATTTAATCTCAAGTACCTCATCGACAGGAGGCCATCCTATGACCCCAGAGGCATCTTCGCAGCTCACCTTGAGCAAAGATCATCACATGAACCTTTCATGGAAGATTTTTGGGTCAACTGCGAGGATGAGTTCGAAGTGAGAAGAAGGAACCATAGCAGATTCAAGCTCTCGCAGATTGCAGAATTCATGTCAGAAGACATCGAGGGCTTATCTGAAGACGAAGGAGAAGTTATTCTTTCTTCCTTCTTCACGGGTCTAGTGGATTCACAACCACTCGGCAAGGTAGACTGGTACGCGAAAGAGAGTACGTCTATTGAGGAAAGAACGGGTAGAGTAGTTCGACACAGTCAACTCTACCTGGACAGTAAAAGGACAAGGAAGGTAGTACTTCCCCGATCAGAGCCGCCAGCGGTTCAGTCTACACTACCTTCCACGTCTAGGAGGAAACCCAGACAGAAGAAGATGAGCTTTCCTCCAGAAGGAATGCGGATGTCAGGAAGCACATGGGGGAGAAAAGGAATTGCCAGCACAAGCCGGCAAGAGGTACAGGTGGAGACAGCCACCAATTTGCCTGAGACAGTTGAGACCGCTGCAACTACACAAGAACCAGTGATTGAAATAATCGCTGTAGAGGCGGAAACCATTGTAGAAGAAGTTGTAGCAGAAGCGGTGCCAGTGATAGAAACAGAGCCACCATCTTCACCACCATCACAGAGGTCACAAAGTCCTATTGATTTGGACTCGCCACCACGAGACATTGCCACGGCACAGTCTCGTTCTTCTAGCATTCAGGGGACCTATGTTCCTCCTCCCAGCGATGCTAGCCGAGATTCTATCTGGCTGGAAAGCTCGCTTGGGAGAAAGAGGGAGAGGCCTTCATATCAGCTTGACTTCTCTGAATTCCATCATGTCCCACAAGACATGCCGGTAAAGAAGTTGAAGAAGCAGACACATGTAGAAAAGAATGCAGAGAACGAGGTCATCATAGAGACTGCTGCCCCACCTGAAGACAAAGATATACATAATGTGAGGGTTGAGGATTTCACGCTTTCAAAGGTGAACCTTGGAAAGACCACTCGACAGGTGGAGGCAGACCTTCTTGGAATTGCCTCGGCGAGTGTCAAAGAAAGGATGACAAAAGATGGACAAGACAAAGCAGCCTTGAAGGCTGAAATCCGTCAGCTAAAGTTGTACATTTCTAGTTTGATACATGACACTCCAAACTCCTCGGCTTTGCCTCAAGGACTGTTGGATCTCCCAGCTGAAAGGAACCATCATCAGTTGATTACATACGGTAAACACTTGAGACGTCAAGTGGATGAGTTTGTTGTCAAAGGGCGGTGTGTGTTGACAGAAGCATATCAGCTGAGAGACAGAGCACATGGACTTCGATCAGAAATCCAGAAGTCAGATATAAAGGCAGCTCAAGAGAGGCCGAGAGAGGAGGCGACAGTTGCTGATTTGCAACAAGCATATGAATCAGTTACGACCACAGAAAATAAACACCATCTCTTTGAGTGGAAAGAACAGGTGGCATACAAGGTGAGAGCCTATGATGCCAACTCTGTGGAGCTGATTGACTATAGACGCTTCGTCGCCAATATTATCAACTTCGCAAGAACGTTGGTAATATCCTTCCCTGAGTTAGAATATCAGCGGGAAGGAGGAGAATATGTGGAACTTGAAACCGTGCAGACACGATTCCAGGATGTCATCCGATCTTCATTCCTTGAAGATCCCAATGGCTGCAAATTAGCCAAAATTGCAGCCATGTCTGTCCAGTTAGATGAAGCAGCTGCCCAATGCATAACCTATCATCAGCAGCTTACGACGGGTGAAGAAATGCTTAGACGCCACATAGTCATCTTGAAGAGCATTAATTGCCCGGAGGCCGAAGAGGTCAATGACTGGATAGAGACTTTGTTGACCAGTGGTGAAGAGGTGTAAAGCACCAAGGGAGGACGTCCTACCCTCCAAATAGCATTAATGATGACTGAAGTCAACTTGATGCCCCTTTCCAAGTTGACTCCAGATCTCCACAGATCATGCATGTCAGATCCCACTAATCTAGGATGTCTATTTGACTCCCACGATTTGTGGATCTCAGATTTCCTCAAAAGGTGGATGTCTATTTGGAGACACATTTGTAACATAAGTTCACTTTTAGTTAGGTGTCAGTCAACTGAGGTAGACTTCCAGTTTGACTTTTGTTTAGTTTCAGTTAACTGAAGTAGATTTCCAGTTAACTGTTTGCTCACCTACATTTAGACATAGAATAATATCTTGCTGATTGGCAAGAACTGCTTGTTAACTCAAGGAGATTTTAGGGTTGCCTACTCCTTTGAGTTCCTATAAATAAGAGCCTTAGGTTCTTTATTTGTTTAACCTTTATTTGCTAGCAAAATTGCTGCGCCACTGTTGCCAGAGTTCGCTTGTTTATATCTGTTCACTCTTGGATGAGAGTTCGTTGGTTGATCGCAATTGTGCATGATTTCGTGCCTTTGCTGTCCCGACCTTTGTAATTCTTTGAAGAATCTTGAAGAAATAAATCAGATGGTGCAAGCTTGATTGATCTAATTATTTGAGTTATTCAAAGTCTTGTGTTTAAATAGTGCATTGTTTCAATCTCCTCCTTGGACAGGTGTCGTCGCCTCCTTGGATATTTTGTCATCAATCATTATCGTTTGATGTTGTTTAATGATCTTTCTTGCAGCCTAGACTTTGGACAGGTGTCGTCACCTCCTCGGGAATCCTGTTAGAAAGGCCATCGTCCCTTGTTGTTTCCAATGAGCTGCTTCCAAGCCTATACCTCGGATAGGGGTTCCTCCTCCTTGGCAAGTCTCAGATCCAGTTTACCGTAACGAGTGTTTGCTTGTATCGAGCCCTATCTTGGTATATATCCTAAGGTTCAGAGCCTCGGCCATATTCCATTGAGACTGAGGATTCAAGTGATCCAACCATACCATTTCGCTCCTACGCCCTCATGCTCTGTTTTTCTTGAGGAGGTAGGATAGTTTAGAAGCTTAGTTAGTCGTAGTTAAGATCTGCGGAAACCAGAGAAAAAGCTTAGCTACGGCGCATTGGTTTATGCACCCTTGTGTCCTGCCGCTGAGTAAAAAAGATAGGAAATCTTAGTACACCCCTTTTTTACAGTAGAAAATCAGCAAAGAGAGATCTTCCTCTCTATAATCCGAAGAGCATGTACTAACACACTGCAATAGCTGTCCGTTTCCAATAAGCACTCCAGAGGTGCTAATTGAAACGCCAACAATATATATATATGAACATACTCAAGTATCTCTGATATCTCAAGTTTACTCAGCCTTATTAAACAAACATCTAATAATAATGTATGTACACCTGTACATCCGTATGATTGCTACTACATGGTCAATCCCAAAGAATAATTCGCACTAGTGAAAATAATCAGTCATAACTTTCAATATTATAAATTGGAATTCATTACTCACTAAGCTAATTTGCAAATACAAACTTTGACATCCACCACATAATGTCTAGGTTTGGTTATTGACTGATGAAACTGAGCTTCACTAAATAAATTATTCACTTTTCCTTTATTGTTTAAAACACGCTATCTTAACATTCCTTGTTTCATAACATGATCAAACCATCAAACTAGTCAAGTTATATGATGTAATCTAAAGTTTAAACTGTACAACAAAGGGTATAATGTATCATCGGTGCTTATTGACACAATCATCCAAAATGATAAGGCCAAGACATGCTTGTGATAATACAACATTTAACTCCTACACAAGACACTGATACATACATATACCACAGACAAGGTCAATCTCCTATTATCGTGGTATTGGAAGAATCAAATCCAAATTCCAAGAACTTGTCAAACATTTAATAGACACAACCAGTACTACTATTCCCACCTAAACAGAGTTGGGCACAACTTCCCTAAACTGTCATAACATTGACAGAATACAACTCACAACAGAATCACCATCATCTCACCAAGAGATTGAGCAATTTTCTGTCAATTCATTGACTAGGTCGAGCACATGGTATTAAAAGGCCGAGCTTTTATTCTTACTTAGACAAATCATGCTAACAATGATAGATAGGGTACATGTAGCCACAAAACTGCCCTTACCAAAGCAAGTTCGAAACACATAAGTAACATACTGTCAAACACATACAAATAAAAATACTGTCATTGCCATGACAAGTTCAGTCTCATACATAGATAAATACATTGACAAGGCCAAACATGCAAAAGGCCCTAAAATTATATTAACAAACTTTCATCACTTATTGAGCATTTAGTGACAGAGTCGAACCTATGACATTTCACTGTCATTGCATTGACATGTGTAAGCAAATACAAATTATATAGTAATAGGGTTGACCGTTGAACATTTCATGGTTCCTTGCCCTTACCAAAGCAAACCAAAAGACTTAAAACATAAAACCATCATTCGCTTGAATGAGGTAAGTCCGAAAGATTGAATTGAGAACACACAGTTAATCGTTATTGTCAAGACTGAAAAGACCCAAAAGACTAATTGAGTATAAAAAGTGTATTGCTAAGAGAGTTGCTGATATGTCGAGTATACCTACTTTCAAGGTTTTGCTTATTCTTAATACTAGATTTCTTGTATATGAAGTTTGAAAATCTCTTTATTCTTTAGATCCACACTTTGGCCATTTTCAACTTACAACCACCAATAGTGGTAAATCAGACTACTTCCCTTGATTAATAAACTAAGAAATGTTTTGACGTATAAATTAAATCAGCTTTTGTTTCAGCTGGTTAAAAACATCACAAACTCATTCAAGAGGTTAACTTTGTCATATGGTGGTCATTTTAGGAGGTTGAAGAGTTTGCTACATTTATAGGGCTATTTTTCTTAGCCTTCTGAAGAAAGCATGTGAAATATTTTATTAAGTTTTTATCATGCAATCAATCTAAGCTTTCATAGAAAACTTGGTTTTGTTTTGAAATGAACTGGTAGTTCTATTACTTGCTTTAACAAAAGGAGAAGATTACAATATATAGGAGTGACAGAGCACTGAAGACATTTACGAATCTAGCTACTTCAACTACCTACAACTGTAGACATTTAAGATGTCTAACAACCTCTACCTACACACTACAAAAGACATTTAAGATGTCAACTAACTAATTACATTATTGATCATTAACAGTATAAAGAAACATTATTCTAACACCCTCCCTTAACGGTCAATCTATCAAAAACACCAAGTTGCCCTCTGAATTTGACAAACTTATCTGGGCTCAGAGACTTGGTGAGAATATCGATAGTTTGATCTGCTGTCGGAGCATATTGCAACTGAACTGATCTGTCTTCTACCAGCTTGCAGATGTAGTGACAATAAAGCTTGACATGCTTGATATGTTCATGGAAGATTGGATTTTTGGCCAGTTTGAGCACCCCTTGATTATCAGTGTACAAGGAAGAAAGACCTGCTTGTGACATTTGCATGTTAGAAAGCATCCTGTGAAGCCAAACTGCCTCATATGATGCCTTAACTGTTCCTCGATACTCAGCTTCAGTCGGGGAAAGAGCCACTGCCTGTTGCTTCTTGCTGGTCCATGTTACAACACCTATACCCAAACTGAATACATACCTAGAAGCAGATTTTCTATCATCCACTGAACCTGCCCAATTGGAATCGGTATAACCAATCAGCTTTGGATCCTTGCATCTGCCATACATAATGCCATAATCTGAAGTGCCCTTAACATATCTTAGCCCTCGCTTCACTTCAATCCAATGATCAGCTTTTGGAGCTGTCATGAAGTGAGAAATGTAGCTCACTGCAAAATTGATATCAGGTCTAGTGGCAGTGAGGTAGATGAGACTGCCGACTAGTTGCTTGAATGCGGTCTCATTTACTGCAGGTGAATCAGATATGGCTGATAACTTCAGCCCCTTCTCCATAGGTGTGGAGGCAGGTTTACCATCCTGCATCCGAAATTTGTCAAGCAGACTTCTGGCATATTTAGACTGAGAGATAAAAATGCTACCAGCGGTTTGCCAAACCTCAATACCCAAACAATAATGGAGAAGCCCCAAATTTGTCATGTCAAAAGCCTGACACAAATCCCGTTTGATTGTTGCAATCAAATGTGCTGAATTGCTAGTAATGATCAAGTCATCAACATAGAGAAAAGGAAACAAAAGATCATCACTAGAGTGCTTGACATACAAATTAGAATCAGAAGGGTTGCGCTAAAAACCATGACCAACCAAGTACTGATCAATCTTGATGTACCATGCTCGAGGAGCTTGTTTCAATCCATAGAGTGCTTTCACGAGCCTACATACCTGATGTTCTTTGCCGACGACCTTGAAACCAAGAGGCTGCGTCATGTAGGCTTCTTTTTGCAACTCACCGTTGAGAAAGGCACCCTTGACATCCATCTAATGAACCGTCCATCCAAACTGGGCTGCAATAGTGAGAAGAAGACAAATTGTGCTCATTTTGGTAGTAGGAGCAAAAGTCTCCTCATAATCAATGCCCTCCCGCTGTGTGAATCCCCGAGCTACCAACCTTGCCTTGTATTTATCCAAAGTTCCATCTGCATGATATTTGACCTTGTAAACCCATTTGCAACTGATAGGTTTTTTCCCAGGAGGAAGATTAGAAAGAACCCAAGTGTGATTCTTTAGAAGACTATGGTATTCTGTCTCCATAGCCTTTTCCCACTTTGGAATTCCTTTAGCCTCTGAATATGTATGAGGCTCATAGATACTGTGGATGTTGGCCATAAGAGAAAAGTTGATTGTGTTTTGTTGCTTGCGCTTTCTACGATTTGATCTGCCCTCAATGAGTTCATCATCATGAAGATCTATGATAGTCTTGAGCCACCACTTAGGCTGGAGAGTAGAAGTACCAACATTTGGAATAGGAAAAACATCTCCTGGGATTTCTGGAACAAAGTCATCTGGATGTGAATCCTGATGAAAATCAGGTGGTGCTAGATCATGACTAGTAGACTCCTCATCTTCAGAGTCAGAATGCTCGGAAGCCCTCCCATCAGGGGAACCAAGAGGAAGGCTAACACCCTCATCAAAAATCTTCATAGGTTGATCCTTAGGATTGGTAGTAGGAAGAAATGGACCAATAGTCTCATCAATCACAACACCACGACTGAAAATGAGATGATCTGTCTCCACATCAATGAACCTGTATGCCTTGTGATTGTCGCTGTAACCAGTAAACATAAGTTTCTATCTCTTGGAGTCCAACTTGGCACGCTTGGCTTCTGGAATCCATACATGAGCTTTAGAACCAAAAACTTTCAGATGGCCCACCTTAGGCTTATGTCTTGACCAAACTTCTTTATGAGTCATCTTCTTAATGGCCTGTGTAGGTGACCGATTTAGGAGGTAGACTGCAGTATAAACTACTTCAGCCTATTATTTCTTAGGTACATTTCTATACTCCATCATAGAACGAGCAATTTCAGTAATGGTGCGATTCCTCCATTCAACAACGCCATTCTACTGAGGGGTGTATGGTGTGGTTAGTTGGCGCTTAATGCCATGTGCAACACAAAAAGTAGAGAAGTCAGCTGAACAAAACTCCCCCCCATTATCTAACCTTAGAGTGACAATCTGAGAATCTGATTCTTTCTCAATTAAGGCCTTATACTGCTGAAATGTACTAAACACATCTGATTTATGTTTCAAAAAATACACCCACATTTTTCTACTGAAATCATCAACAAATAATAAAAAATACCTGGACCCAGTAATAGATGGAGTGTTCATTGGTCCTAATACATCAGTGTGAACCAATTGAAGTACCTTGGAGGCTTGCCAAGCATCACCATCCGAGAATGGTGTCCGATGCTGCTTCCCAGCTTGACAGGCTCCACAAACTCCATGATTTTGAGTTTGGATCTTAGGTAGACCAACAACCAAACCCTCCCGAGACAGTTGAGAGAGATAGTGCACATTCAAGTGCCCATAACATTGATGCCAAAGTTTGCTAATGGAAGTACTCGTGGCTGCCAGAGCGTATCACCGGAATCAACAAGTCTATATAGACCATGATCCTCAAGTCTTGTAGTGATTGTAGTACAAGTCTCCCTATCAACAATGCTGTAGGTGGACGAACTGAAAACAACATCCAATTGGGGAGAATGCCTCATGATCTGGCTAATGGAGAGAAGATTATGTTCCATGCCTGGAACATAGTAGACATCGAGAAATATTAAATTTCTTCCTCCAGAGTGAATCTCAACTTTGCCCTTACCGACAACTATGTACTCTTCGCCTTCTCCAAAGATTACTGAATCAGTGAATGGCTCATATTTGGTGAACCAATCCCGACGATGAGTAAAATGCCGTGAAGCCCTTGAATCAATATAGCAGGCAAAAGATTTGACTGGATTTGCAGTTCTTTTGGCCATAAAAGCATGGAATGCAAATTCTTTCTGCTCAGAGTGCTCTGTGACATTTGCCTTTTGTTGGAATCCTCCCTGCTTCTTTTGTTTAGAAGCCAATCGAACTCGACAATTAGCCTTCATGTGACCATATTTATGGCAGTAATTACATTGAACGTTCTTTTTCTTCTTGCTGTCCTGATAAGAACCAGAGCCTTTCGGTTGAGAAGATGGAGCCTTCCCTTTGTTCTTAGCAGAAGATTTGGCAGAGAATGCTTGCTCTGTGGAGGTGGAACTAGTATTGCTTCCAAATTGCTATCTCCAACGATCTTGTTGTAGAAGCTTGTTACACAAGTCTGGAAATTTCAAATCAACATTTGTTGAAGTAATATTCACGTTTCAATGAAATGCTAATAAGATTTTGGCAAACTCTTCAAAGTACTGACGACCATGTCCTCTTCCTCCATTGTTCGACCAATCACCTCCAACTGATCACAAATGTCCTTAATCTTTGTCAGATGTTCCTGTAAGGACATTTTCTCATCCATTATGATGGAAAAAAGCATGTTCTTTAGAGAGAACGCTCTGCTCTTGTCAGAGGTTTCATGAAGGGCTTTCGAATGATCCCAGATTTTCGGAGCAGTTTCGCCAGACGGTACCTGAGGTAGTTGCTCATCTATGATTGAGAGTTTGATGAGCATGACGACTTCCCGGTTGCATTCATTCCATTTGTCCTTGTCCTTTCCGGCTACAATGGGATGAGTTGAGTTCCCCAAAACGATCTGATTGAGCCAACGATATTCAAAGATCATAAGCATGCGGTTCTTCTAGGTGTTGTATTTCTTTCCATTTAACTTTTGGCTGCTTTCGAGCATGATATTTGTCAGAGATGCCATCACGTACTCCGAGGTCAATCTGGTGAAGGCACAAAAACAAGGCACTGAAACAGAAACAGGTTCTGCAGCATGAATGTCAAGGCATAAACCCTGGCACAAATTTCAAGACAAATTGAAGATAGAACCCAAAAAATTTCGACAGCACCCACGTCCACAAATTTGAAGGCACAAACTTTGAGAGACCCAAAAAAAACTAAAGACAACCCAGTTGAGATCTCGAAAAACCCACAAGGAATCTAAAATCAAAATAAAATTTTGACTTGAAACAAAGGGTCAAAACCCTAGCCGATTTCTCTGAAACCCTAGGCAACCATGCATGAACCAAAAGACGAATAGAAGCTAACAGATCATAAAATCGCCACAACAATAAGAGACACTAGATGATGCAACATAGAAGAGAGTTGTGTGGATTTCTTTCATGCAGAAAACACGTTTTAAAAAATGCCCAGGCAGTCAGAAAATTGTGTCCAAAGTAAGGACGAAAACGCGACTAGAGAATGCCCAGAAATCGTGGCCCTAATAAGGTGAAAATCGCGTGCAAATATGACAAAAAACGTGACTTTTAAGAGCTTAAAATCGCGCTCAAAAGAAGAACACGTGCCCAAAAGAGATAAAGAAAACACACGGCCTATAGTTAGGAAGCAGCGTCGGAAATTGCGTCCCCAAGGAGTCATGCGACCAGAAGGAAAAAAAAAAAGACTACCTAAAAGTTGCGCCCAGGAGAAAATAAAGACGTGGCCTGCAACTGAAACAAAACGCGGCCCTGAAGATGCCCTCGATTTGTAATACTAGAGTCGCGATTTTCAATTGAAAAGCACTTATGAAAATTGTTGTCAAAAAACCCTTAATTTATTTTGCAAGCAAGACTCGAAAAAATTGATCTTCAAAAATCTTGAATTTTTTTCGAAAGAAACTTTTAGAAGATCAATTTTTTTTCTTTAAAATTCCCAGGCTCTGATACCATGTTTTGAAATGGACTGGTAATTCTATTACTTGCTTTAACAAAAGGAGAAGATTACAATATATAGGAGTGACAAAGCACTGAAGATATTTATGAATCTAGCTACTTTAACTACCTACAACTGTAGATGTTTAAGATGTCTAACAACCTCTACCTACACACTACAAAAGACATTTAAGATGTCAACTAACTAATTACATTATTGACCATTAACATTTTAGAGAAATATTATTCTAACAGGTTTATATCAATTAATCCTCACTTTTCTGGGCCTTAGGAATCCATCTCCATGGGCTTCATTAATGGATTGCCTATTAGTTGTAGGAAGCATGCTTTCTTTTTTTATTCTTGCATGTTGGCTTGCTAAGATGATTGCTTGTTTTTATTTTATGTAACAAAACTATAGATGCTTTCAAAGTTAATTGTAACTCTAGATTTATTAATCACTTTTGGAAAACTGTTGAAGCCTCTAGGATTTCAAATGATATTTTCCATGCCCTCTCATCTACAAACTGATTGACAAACTGAAGTAGGGAATTGTTGTGACCTTTTCACACATCGCCCCATTCAAATGGGGACCCCCCTAATTTTTGCTCCATTTTGGTCTTTTGGCTTTAGTTTTTGGGTTGTTTTGTCTCTCTCTCTCTCTCCCTCTCTGATCTTTTTGTCCTTTCGGGGATGTCCTATCGTTTGATCTGATGAAAATTTTGAGCTAAGTTTGTGAAATTAGGGCTTTTTATTCTTTAGGCTTATTGGAGGCTAAATTGAGTTGGCTAATTGACATCTGAGCTTAACATTGTTGTCAGAAGGCTTCCAACAGATTCCCACTGAATTTTCATCATGTTCTGGCCACTTACTATTTTTAGTAAGTACTCAATCTGAGGTCTCTTCCTCAGAATTTCGGGATTCTGATTGCTTCAGCACATCTGGGCAACTTTAGGGTGCCTACACATGAAATTTGAGCAGAATTAGACAACTTGCTATTTTTAGCAATTCCGGCTTTAGGAGCCATTTTCAAGGTTCACGCATGTGCTTTTCCAGTGCATGTTCGGAGATTACTTCTGGGTTTTTCAAGACCTTCATGATGGTATAACATGCAAACCGAGATGGTGACTTTCAGCAATTCATCCTTCAGAGGCTATTTTTAGGGTTTGCATGCAAAGTTTTTCAGTGCATGTCCGAATATTCCTTATGGGTTTTGCGAGGGCTTCGCAGTGGTGTGACATGCAAACAAAATGGATCAGTTTTCAGGGAGTTACTAATTTTAGCCAGTGCCCTCATGTTGACCAGTTTTCTAGGTTTTTCTGGGTTTTTGGAGATCCCACAGGCAGTTTAACATGCAAACTCATCCGGTAGTCGGTTGGCCACTTTCCGAGCACTTACTATAAATAGAAGGTTCACTCCGGCAACCACCCGACACTTCAGTTTCACGAGCAGAGCAACAAGCGACAGAAATCAAGTCAAACAAAGGTCATTTGAGCCACATGCAACTCAGATTAGGGTTTCCAGCTTCGATGCCTAAAAAGTAGGGTAAAAAGCCAGAATTTCGAAAAACGAAGATATCCCATCACGATCAACATCCTTCTGGCAATCCATTGGTAAAATTTGGGCGCGATCCGAGAACTTACTATTTATAGTAAGTCATCTCCAGAACATGGCTATAAATAGCAGGTCAAAGCGAGGGGCAGGTGTGAACAGGTTCATCAAGCGATGAGGACCACGTGGTGAAAAATTCAGGTCAAATGGAGCTGCAAAAGTCAAGCAATTTTAGGGTTTGCTAAAAATAGCAGGAGGGCTAAAAATAGCAGATAAGCTTGGGCAACAGGTATAAAATAGGTAGGGAGGCTATAAGATGCATATCACACCAACTATCGGTTCAAAGCGGGTGAAAAGCCATGAAGAGTCATACACCTCCAGAATTTACTAAAAATAGAGGGCAAAGGTAGCTGAGGCGTTGAAGAAATTTCCAAGTCTACAAATGGAAACTGGCAGGAGGAAGTATGAAATGCGCCCAGCTTGCAGGAATGAAGGCTAGCATTAAAAATGTCTAAGTATTAAGAATTCCTCCTCATAGGATAAAATGCGCCCTTGAAGGAGGTATGAGGTGAAAAGTTTTCTAAGTAAAGAGAAGTGGAAGTTACCCCTTCAAAATGCGCCCAGGCATGAAGGGGTCTAGGAAATTTTTCTAAGATTGAAAATGGAAGTTGCTACATGGATATGCGCCCAGCTTGCAAGAGGAGGCAAGGTAAAAAATTTGTAAGTGTGGAATTCCTCCTCACACCCCAAAATGCGCCCAAGAGGGAAAGTGTTTAAAAATATTCTAAGTGTTTGAAGAGTTCCTCCTCCACCTCTAAAATGCGCCCATGTTGGGGAGATGATGGAAAATATTCTAAGGCGAGTTGAAATAAAAGCAGCACCCCTAGAATGCGCCCTCAAGGACATAAAAGCTTTAAAAAGTTTCTAAGTGAGATAAGATGAGAGCTCATGGGCTGAAATGCGCCCAAGGCAATGTGAGGGACTTAGAAATTTTCTAAGTCATGCAAAGTTAAGACACCACTAGGAAAATGCGCCCAAGGTAAGCAAGGGTCTAAGGGATTTTTCCTAAGTTAGAAAATAGAGGCAGAGGACCTCAAATGCGCCCAGCTCACAAGGTTACATGGAGGACATGGCAAGAGAATTTCAAGGCGTGGAAAATACCTCCTCCATAGGTGAAGTGCGCCTAGCAAGAGAAGTGACAAGATAAAAGTATTCTAAGTCACAAAATGAAAGCTCAAGGGTGGAAATGTGCCTAGCAAAGGAAGTAAACATAAAGGAAAAATTCTAAGTGCTAAAATGGAAGTAGCATGTGGGAAATGCACCCTCATGAAGGGAGGTTGTTGAAAAATTTCCTAAGTATTGAAGTTCCTCCACTACATGCTCAATGCGCCCAAGCTTAAAATTCCTCCTCCACATGTTAAATGCACCCAAGGCAAGACAGGGTAGCTTGCTGGTTGAAATTGTTCTAAGGCGTGAAGAATGGAAGCTCCCTTGCTAAATGCGCCCAAGCAAGGAACATGATCTGAAAATATTTCTAAGTCATCAAATGGAAGTAGCCCCTCTCATATGCGCCCAAGGGGTGAAGTGGCTTTAAAAAAATTCTCTAAGTACGGTGAAGTGGAATACCATAAGGCCAAATACGCCCAAGTAGTGGGAGGTGACATGCAAGGAAACGCCTAAGGCACAAAATGAAAGTGAAATAAGTTTTCACTAGGAGGAATGCGCCCATGATAAAGAGGGATTGAAAATTCTTCAGAGGGTGAGACAGGGTACGAGTGGAGTTTGAAAATTCTTCAAAGGCTGGAAAAGTTAAAATAAACATTGGCAGAGAATATTTTCAAGGGCGAGAAAAATTAAATGTACCCCTTCGTGTACCCCATGGGTAATAAAGTTGGGAAAACTGCTAAGTGTAGGGTAAAGGTTGTTAAGGTGTGGAAATGCCTAAGGAAGTGAAGGTAAAGGCGTGAGTTGTGAAGTGCGCCCAAGGTAAGTTGACAAAAAAATTAATTTTCTCTAAGGCATTTTCTAAAGTGAAAATGAGGAATACGCCTAAGGAAGAGGCAACATGGAAATTTCTAAGTGCTAGGTGATATGCGCCCAGATGTAGGGAAGAATTTCTTCAGGAAAATAAGGAAAATGCCAAAACATGAAAATGAAGACTGCAGGTGTGAAGTGCGCCCAAAAATCAAAATGGAATGAACCTTAGCAATTTTTATTATTTTTCAAAAAAATAATAAAAATTAAATGTACCCCCCTTTGTCTGGATACACATGAAAACAATGAGTTTTGAAGGGAAATTTCTTCTGGGTATTGGACATTTCCGACTGGGGGATGATTTAAAGATTTTCCACACCTTGATCGTGTTGTTTCGACAGAGATTTTGCATGGCACCCGTTGATGAATTTCCTAGGCGAAAATAATTTTTCTAAGGCAAAAAAAAAAAGATGTTTTTACAAAGAAATGCCTCAGCTGGTGATGTCAAAGTGAGCGCCTAGATTACGGTGGATGAAATCCATAAGGCAAATAAGGTTGTCTAAGGAAAGAGAAAATGAAACAACAGGAGGTCAAGCACACTCACAGGGAAGAAATTTGTCTAAGGCATAATGAAGCTCGAACATCAAGTAGACCTTGGAAGTCAGAACATGGAAATTGGGTAAGTAAAGTAAATTTATGTTATAGGTGTTTTGATGCTCTTCTTTTTGTTTTGCAGGATGAACACCGGAGCCAGAGCGTGAGGGCTTGAGGTGATGAAACTGGACAACGTTACAACTTTGGAAAACGGAAACGGCAGTGAAGATTTGTCTAAGGCATTAAGAACGTGATGCAAAAGAGGCTAAATGTGCCCAAGGCAGTAAGTTGAAGAAATGTGAAGGTTACAAGAGAGAAATGCATCTGGGGAAGAAGGCAACAGGGGGACTTAACGAAGAAGAACTTTTGCAAGACGGATTTGAACCAAGTGTTGTTGTGTGCTTGCCTCCTCTTGACGCAACAGAATTGGCAGAGGCGAATAGTGGGAACGCGTTTCCGGACGAGAATCTTCTAGAAGAAGATAGTGGGCATTAATTGCTCATGGTGGTTTTTGCGGAGGAGTGGAGAATATTTTGTTCATTTATCACCCCACTCTCCTCTATGGCAGTTTTTAGGGCAAAAACCCTAATTAAGGCATATGTGGCTTGATCTGAGCCCTTCTTTGTAATTGAATTTGAACCGTCCATTGAAGTGGGCTTATTATAAAAGGGGTATCCCCCCTCATTTGTAATTAATTAAGATTAGATCAAGAAGTCAGAGAGTAGAGAAGATAGAAGTTAGAATAGATAGAAAGATAGCTAGGAGTTAGCTTAGTTTGAAAAGGAAAGAAAAGATTTCCCTTTGAAGGTTTTTGTAAAAGGTTGTTGTGTAAGACTCATAATATAAAGATTTTCATTGATTGGTGATTCTTTCTTTCGTTATGAGCAGTTGACGAGACTTTTTTGTCTTTCCAATTCAAGTAGATTAGAGTAAAGTAGACTTTATTTTATGCAAGTAGTCGTTAATTGTGGAGTGTGGCGTTTGGTTTGGACAAGTCTTCCTTTATCCATACCACTAGCGGGCTTGCTGATGGTAAGTCTGCCCTGCGTGGTCAACTGGAATTTCAGTACCTCACTTCGATTGTGATTCATGTGTGTTCACTTGCATCGTTGTGATGGGGTGCGCATGTTGAATCATGATTTGAATATCTTACTCATCCTTTGAAGATTGCACCAACTTTGTTAGAGTTGTCCGAAGGGGAGGTGAAACAAAGTTTGGTTTGAAGATTGTTTAAATTGATCCTTACATTCCACCCTTTAGAAGTAGATTGTAGAATTTCTCCCCTTATCTCCTTTAAATTCAGTATTTTCTCGGTTAACTTAGGAATCAGAGCCTCATTGTCAAATCATTCATGTCTTAACTGCTTCACAGAGTTGAACAACTACATAAGTCCCCTTGGAATACCCAGCATATTCACATCAACCAACTGAGTCTATTCGCGATAAATGGAACCTTGGAGTTGAACGCATGAACTTTCACGCAATCTTAGCATGCGGAATACTTTGATCAAGAGAGAATAGAGTGATTGTTGGACATTTTATTCTGTGTTGGTGTGGTCATAAAACACACGTCAACAAGAACCACAACTTATTTCATGCTTTCCACATTCCTTATTAGCATAATAAGCAGTGAGCCACTTATCTTCGTATGATGCAGCATGGTTACAATAGAGTTATGCATTTATCTACTAGAATTTTCCAATTTAAAGTTCATCTCATTAACAAAAGGAGTAAGATTAGGTGTCTTCTTTTGTACAATGTTTATCAAGTCTGACCACAAGGAAAAAATGTTATAAAAAACTCAATCCAAATTGAAAAAGCCTCACACTAAATAGTGTTTCTTCACATTTTCAGGATTGTGGCAAAGTTTAGCTCTACTTAATCAAACAACAATTCAAATCTCAATAACATTATCAGATCAAACTTATTCAATATGAGACATTGGGGAAACACTTTTGAATTAAATTTTCCTTTCTCATATCGTGACATTGAGGAAATGCTTTTCAATTAAATCTTCCTTCTCATATTGGTATATATGATGTGTAAATGCAAGTCAACTCAAAGTTTGGAGCCTCCACATATGTAGGAATAGGTTGTTACTATTAGAATAATTAAAATTATACCTATTTAATGGTCAATATTGTAACATGCTGTATATATTTGTTAGTTTCTACTTTTTGTCTCTGTTCGATTGTTTCATAATAGAAACATCGTTCCTCCTTGTAATCTATATATTGAAGCATCTTGCTTCGTGTAAATATATTGTTTTTAACCATTGTCTCTTGTAATATGGTATTAGAGCAGGCTTGGTTGACGAGAAAAAAATTACTTTTGAAATCGATTCCTTCATTAACGTGATTTCTGTGAAGCCCAAGCGACTTCAATTTTTTTTTGGCTAAAAATCCTGTTTGTTTTAATTGAAGGTCGTGATTTTCTTTGCGTGTTTCTGTATCACGCGTTTGTTCTGTACTCTCCTGCGCGTGCGCGACTTGTTTTTCCTCCCGTTTTGTTCTTCCAATGGTGTTTCTTTCTGAGTCGTGACTTCCTTTGCGATTTTCTACTCATTAAAAATCGTTCTCCTTCTGGCGCAATTTCCTGTGAGACGCGTTTTTCTCTGGTATTCAAGATTGCATTTTGTTTTTTTTCTGGGTGAAATCGTGGCTTATTCTTTGCGCATGTTTCCCGTCTTGTTTGGTCGCGATTCCTATCTCTCTTCTTGGTCGCATTTTTTCTGCAAATCTGGGGCACGTCTTGTATCTGCCTGAGGGTTTTTCTTCCTTCTTGGCCGCCCTTTGTGTACACAAATTTTCAGAAAATCGGGTCTTCTTATCTACACGGGTTCTATATCTTTTTGAATTTTAAAAATAAAATGGGCTAGGGTTTTAAATAAATCCTCAGATTCAAGCCAATTTTTTTTTCCGATCACAGATTCTTTTTGGGGTTTTCGAGAAGAGTTTTGGATTGTCATCCATTTTTTATGGGTGCCTCGCAACCCATGCATTGGAATTTGTGCAAGCGAGTTTGCCTCGAAATTTGTGTCTGCAACTGCCTCAGTGTTTCAAGATTAGTGCAATTAGTTTTATCGCCTCTTTTGTTTGCCTTGTTTTTTTGTGCCTCGAAAAACATGCAATATGGCGAGTTTGACCAACATAATGTTGGAAGGCAATCAGTGTTTGGCTTCTGAATAGAAGAAGCAAGGAGGGTCTCAGCACAAAGCAAATGTTTCCGAGCACACTGAGCAGAAGAATCTACCTTTTACGCCTTTATGGCTAAAAGACTTACAGATTATATGAAGTCCTCTGCCTGGTACATTGATTCAGGTGCTTCACGACACTTCACCCATCGGCATGATTGGTTCACAGACTTAGTTATTTTTGGAGGAGGTGAAGAGTATACCGTTGTCAGTAAGGGCACTGTTCAGATTCAGTCTGGTGGGGGGAATCTCATATTCCTCAATGTATACTATGCTCTTGGCATGGAACTGAACCTTCTCTCTGTCAATCAGATTATGTGACACTCTCCTTAGTTGGATGTGGTATTCAGTGCACATAAGTGTTCGATTGTTGATTAGGAGACTCACACCACTATAGCTATTGGTATTGAGGATCATGGTCTATACAAACTTGTGGATATAGGTGATTCTCCAAAGTTAGCGATGGCAGCCAGAAGTTCTTCCATCACCAGTCTTTGGCATTAGTGGTATGGGCACTTAAATGTGCACTATCTCTCTCAACTAGCTCGGGAGGGACTTGTAGCTGGTTTACTTGAGATCCAGACTCAACATCATGGCGTTTGTGGAGCTTGCCAGGTTGGGAAGCAGCACAGGACACTGTTCACGAATGGTGACTCATGGCGAGCCTCTAAGGTATTGCAGTTGGTTCATGCTGATGTATGTGGGCCAATGAATACACCTTCTGTTACTAGTTGTAGGTATTTCTTGCTTTTTGATGATGATTTTAGTCATAAAATGTGGGTGTCCTTAGACAAAAATTAGACGTGTTTACTATATTTCAGAAGTTTAAGGCCTTAGTAGAAAAAGAGTTTGGTTGTTCCATAATCACTCTTAGGTTAGATAATGGGGGGGAATTTTGTTCTATTTTCTCCAACTTCTGTGATACACACGGCATCAAACGCCAGTTAACCACACCCTACACTCCTTAGCAAAACGGTGTTGTAGAGTGGTGCAATTGTACAATCACTGAGATGGCGCGCTCCATGTTATAGCGCAAGAGTGTTCCTAATAAATATTGGACAGAAGCAGTTTATATTGCTATCTATCTTCTTAGTTGGTCTCCTACACAGGCTGTTAAGGGGAAGACTGTAATGTCCCTTACCTGGCCTTGCCCTAGAATCTGCTTGTTCGCTAAGTTTAGGGTTTCCTTTTTCCCAATGAATGTCCTTTCAATACAATAACCTTGGATGGGAATCTGTATTCATCATATTAACAACATATCCATTAGCATTAATATCTAAATATCCAAAATCATACATAATCATACTTGCAGATTGAAAACAAAAAGGAAGTCACTCAACCCATTAGGAGAGGAGAATCCCTAAGGGGCCAGCGGTCTACCATCTTCTATTGCCCAACCTTTATCTTAGGCCAACGGGGCAATATACATGTGTGGAACCCCCATCCCTCCATGACCCAACCTTTGCATAGGGCCAGCGGGGCAATATGCCCATCCCTTGCTTCAGGCCAACAGGGTGGAACCTAGATGGGGTTTATAGACAAACCACTTAGGTCATGACTCGCCTCTCCTAGCAGGATTACAATCAGATAGCAGACAGTCCTATGCAAGTTCTTGGTATTCAGTCATTAGTAATTCACTTGCATCTTCATTTATGATGCTATGAAAAGAGTCCAACATAAGTATATAATTGAGCATGATGATATATCAGAGTGCAAGAGTAAATATAACAAGATCCAAGTCTATAGATCATTCATCGTGTTCTATAGATCAATGCAGCCCAACAGATTCAAATTAGTATAGTTCAATATATGTATATTAGCATGAAGGTATAACATAATGCATAACTCAATTAAGCAATACCCATATTTATATGTTCAAACTTCAATCAAACATAAATGTAGATCAAGCATCATTAGACCTAACTCTAAACAAGGTAAACAATAATGGTCTATATCCGTTCAACGACTTCACAGTCCGCTAGATCTAATTCCCAAAATTAATGCCAAGAATTCTATTTCCAGATTCTGATCTACTAAGAAGGAATGATCTTCGAGACATGACAAAAACACATATATATATCTCAATGAATAAAGACTGGGTATTATATTCAATAGAACATATATCATCTGGAGCCTGGGTCCAGGGTCTATGCAACATCATTATGTCAGATTGAGAAAATTAGATATTATAGCCAGTGAGTGATCTCACAAATGGAGTCGTTCAGTCATAGCATGGTAGACAATCAAAGCAGGCCTCAATCCTAAGTCCTTTACATATTAGGTAGGATGATCAAAGGTATTCAATTGTATTTACTAAACAGATCATGGTGTGCAGACAATAATGCTTATAAGAATCAGTATGGTTAGTCCTCTATTACTACATGATTTATAATTTCTAAAAATTGGAGTTCTAGACATTAATTACTAAGTGAATTACTTCACCTGTTTTGTTGTGTTCTCTCCCTGTTTCCTGATTCCTCACTGGTCTTCTTGTTGTAATGTTCCCGTATTGACTTGAAGGTTTGTCTCTAGTCTCCTATGAAAAATTCTTTGTCTCAATTGCTTAGTAATTTTATGCAATTTATGGTAATCCCTTGAAGAGAGCCTTCAACCTCTGTGAAGGCTCTAACATGTGTTCACCGTGACCCAAGGCACTCTCCCTTTTATAACCCGTCTTGCCCAAAGGGCATGGTTCTTCCTAATGGACGCATCACTTGGATAGAGTTGACCGCTCCAAGGGTCATGTCCGTATGATTAATCATAATTTACTGAGCATAATCGTTGCTTCTCAATCGCCTACCTTTTGATGGTAACTACTTGTCTCTAAAGACTTTGGCTACTTACGAATTTGAATTGTGTTTCCTTTAGTCAATGACTTTATTCACTAGTTTACTCCACGTGAATATTAAGCAAACATCGTATTGATTGCCGTCAGTTGCCTCATATGCGATGCACCCTCATCAACGCTTATGAAGGAATTCATCCTCTAGGAAATTGATATCGATCATCAATCATATGATCAATGAATGGCAGCTCATATATCTATATTCCTGGATTAACATAGTCGACAAGATTTTTGGGAATTATACTTCAAAAATGCCATGATTGGAGTAAAATGCTGGGTGGAAAGGGAGATGGATCATATTTGGTGAAGACGGGTTCCATTGTAGTCATTGTCTTCTATTCTGGCTATTACCGCCTGTGTCTATGCTAACCGAAGGAAGACCCATATACCCTCAGAGCCGTTATATATGTTAGCTGATGATATTTGAACCGAATATGTTAAATGCCTATAGAATATATTATTATAGTCTGTGAACGTTTGGCTGTGCTGAGATTAATGACGAAGCTGATCTGATAGGGCATTTTATAACATTCTCGGGTATTTAAGTTCTATATTGTATTCTGGTCAATTGTGATAATCAGTCCCGTTGGTCATGGGTCTGCTGTAATGTAATGTTTCTATATCCTTTTGTGTATTAGAATATTATGTGTCACTATATATCCCCTGTAATGATTATAGTCATAATAGTCATTATATTTATAATTTTATATTTGATAGTAATATTAATTTGTATTGTTTTCTATAGTCTCTCTAATCACCTCTATCCTCGTTTATTTTATTCTTTAGTTATCACCATAATTTCCTTAACAATATTGGGGTATAATATTATTACAATATCATCTCTATAATTGTAATAATATTTAAATTGAAATTTGGCATCCATTTCTTTGGGAGTAGTATAATTATTTTAAATTTTGATAATATAATAATTATAATTATGATATTGTCTTTGACAATCATAATTATAATGATATCAGATGTTTAATATTTTAAATATATATATTTTGTTATTTTTCCATTATGATTTCGGGGACACGACAAAGACTCCCGAGGAGGCTTGGATTGGTTGCAAACCTTGGATCAGCCATCTGAAAATCTTTGGCTCTTTAGCATATGTATGGATTCCAAATGCCAAGTGCTCAAATTTGGATTCCAAGAGTCAAAAGCTTATGTTCACAGGGTACAATGACAACCATAAGGCTTACCGGTTGATTGATGTAGACACTGATCATCTCGTCTTCAATCGGGATGTTGTTTTTGATGAAGAACGAGGACCTTTTCACCTTTCCTCGTGTGTGCAACATTCTGAGGATCAGCCTTTGAAGGCTTCTGATTTGGGTGTCCGTCTTCCGTTAGGTCCACCTTATGGGAGGGATGATGAAGATTTTGTTTTTGATGATGCTCAACCCGATTTTCCTCCGGATGATATTGATCCTCCACCTGATGAACTTGTTCCAGATCCACTACTAGTTTCAATGTAATGTTCCCCCTTATTTTTTTTTGAATTTTAACACAATAAACCAACGTCAAACCATTGATTAGCGTTAGCTCCAAAACAAACCAGCTTGCAAATAACCCTCACCAAGAATGTTCACCAAGATCCCGATGTGGGCGAGGTGATAGCATATGGTTTGGGGATCATTAGCAACAATCTGAACTGAAAGTACATTCATCTGCTAATAGCAGGAATCCACAAGCAGTGGGGATACTCCACTTATTCAGTGGGAGAGATTATTACAAAATATAAGGCGGCAAGCCAACCATGAATCCTCACTTCCACTTATTCAGTAGGGGGAAATTATTCCACACTACCACTTATTTTCATCGGGGGGAAATTAACAACAATGAAAGATACATTATTTTAAACTCAACCACTTCTTTGTGAGAGTGTAAACAAACATAAACTTGCAACAATAATAAAATAAGTTGTTAGTACTACTAAACCAGCTTTACAAACAATTGAGTTACAGCTGCAATCAACAAAGATATGCTTCCAAAATCTTCAGAAAGTTACATTAACAAACCTCTAACAATTACAATGCCAAATGATATAGAAGTGAAGCTTAGAACAACATTATACCAAAAACTAACAAGTCTGATAAAAAACAGTGAATACAAAAAATTAGACCAGCTAGGTTAGGAATCACCAAAATGGATGTAATTCTTCCAAAACAGTCAAAATGCCTCCAATCCACAACCAAACAACAACTAGAAGCTAGGCATCCAAATTCCACTGAGTATTTGAGCCAGAAACAAAGAGAAACAAAAGGCACAAATCCCAAAGCAACAAACAAGAAGTACGGCCCAAGAGGAGGTTGACCTCTTCTAGAAAATTTCACAGACCAAAATAAAATCTGAAACTTCTCACAATTGGTTGCCCTTCACAGTCAAACAACATGAGCAAATATCTAGAACGAGAATAAATTCCATGACGAAGCTATCAATGAAATTTCGTTTCAGCCATGTATAAACCAGCAGCTAGTTAACAGGGTTTATTAGCAACCTGTCCAACAACATCAAAATTAACGCTCAATCTGCACCTTTGAATGAAGCACAGTCACAATCAACCACCTAGGAAGCCATAGTTTTAGGCCCAAATGATGGTACATTTGCTAAGCTTCCCCTTAGCCAGATTTGCTAAGCTACCCCTCAACTAGGTTCTGGATTCAGTCCAACAGCATAACTTTACAATAATTTTCCAAAGATGAGAATGAAAGAGCAAGGCATCAATAAATAAGCTTCAATAGAGGAGATGAATCAATTGTAACCTCCAACCAAGAACTCCCCAACTTCTCCAAGAGGCATCCACTTCAAAAGGCATTTTTGAAATATTAAAACTCTCATATTATTCCCAAATCATCCCATTTGAGGAAATAATAAAACTTTAATAAACATTAAAATCATTAATGCTCTTAATGAGGTGTCCCCTTTCATGACCCCATTTTAAAAACAACTTGAAGTTCATTGACTAGGCGTGGGGTACAACTACAAAACATAAAAATTGACTAAGTCTGAATCTCAGTCCAAGGAGAAAGCCAAGAGCAACGTCCAAACTGCAATGGATAAACTGCTAAAAATAGGAAACTGACATTAGCTGAGCTGAACCAAATTGATGATGATGCCACAATGGACTTGCTAAAAATAACAAATGCTCAAAAAAGTGAGTTTGCTTCAAACTCATCAGAAAGCCAAACCAATCAACCACACTGCCCAAAATAGAAATGTGAACTGCAGATGATTGAGCTGTTGCCAAAATGATACTACTATATATAGACTTACCAAAAATAATAATTTGCTATAAATAGTAAGTTTACAAAACTTCCTCTGAACATAGCCAGAGTAGTATCATGACTTACTATAAATAGTAAAGTGTTCCAAATATCTTAGAGCACAAACTGAGACATGAGCCATTACTATAAATAGTAAGTGCAGAAAAGGTTGTGATTCAAATGCGTGTTACACCACCTTAGGGTCTCTAAACCCAAAAACCTTTCTTGCATGCAAGGTATCAAACAAAATTGCATGTCATTATCTTAGCATGCATGTTACCTCATCTTGAAGCTCTCCAAAAACCCAGAAAGCTCCACCAGAAATGTGTCAGAAACTCATACATGAAAACTTTTGAAATTGCATCTAAAAGCATAAACCCTAATTTCCAATTCTGCTTAACCTATGAGTTTTTGAAATAGGCTAAATCCAAATGAAAAGAGTGTAGGGGCTAAATTGGGGACATTACAGTCTGCCCTTCCCAAAATTGTTTTACCTCAAGCAATGCCACCACACTCCAAGAAAACTGTTTGATCCTTACTATGCCAAGTAAGATCCCAGGGTCCCAAATCCATCTCTGAGAGGACCCACCATGCCGATGCTGCACCACTCTGATCACACAAGAATAACCAACACTCCAAATTTGCACTAATCTTCCTTGTAACCCCAAAGAGTCACCATATTTGAGACCCAAACTGATAGGCCTGGAAAAACTGAAATCAAAAACTTGCAGCATCTCATATCCAGAAAACTTTGAGGAGTTAAAATCTGCAAAGCCAATGTCAAACACATTCCCGAGCATTAAGAAGAAAGGACTACTCAACTCATAAACATGCTCCTCAACATAACTCCTCATAGTGTCAAATAGAGTCACATCAGCATATATAATTCTACCAACACTTCTTGAAAAGAGAAAAGCAACTCTTTGCAAAAGTTCCACAATCACATCTTCAAAATTCCATAAGGATGTATAATGCCTCCTTTGAATCAAACTGATATGACAGAGAAGACTCCAAGAAAAACTTACAAATTTCACCACATGAGTCTCCAATTGGTGAACCAAATCAATTAATAACTTGCTGCCCCAAACATTGGTATAGGAAAAAAAGTAGAGAAGGCCACTAATTAACATTGGAAAACATCCCATACACGGATTTTGGTTGCACTAAATCATTCCCTTTCTCATTTGAGGCCCAAAATCAGTCATAACAGTGGACTGGAAGGTCAAAAAATGAATACACCAGCTACCTATCAGGTCTGATATAGTCATCTTGAAATCTGATTTATGGAAAATCAGCATCCAAGAAAGTAAGCAGCAGCTATTACATGAAGAATCTTCAACAAAATAAACATATCTGCTCATAAACAAGGCTAATGGCACCCTTATCAAAGGTCCCAACGCCACAAAGAAATAACTTATGATCACATTACCCATCCAAAACACCATTTTATGATCAGAAATTACTATCCAATTGCTGATAAAGAAGGTAGCAGCAGCTCTAGCACTGAAAATTTGATGCTTATCTCTCCAACATACCTTCTTTTCACACATGATAATCTTCTTCAAAACATGCTGAAAATCCCATACTTGGATAATCAACCATATAAATTTTTCATTACACCGGAACAAATTCTCTTTATGATTCCAAATGTTAGATAGAGCCAAAAATGATCTCCAGAATCCGGTGTCCTCTTTAGTGTTCCATGGAAGCCACATCATGAAGGTTTCAACAGCAAAAGTACATGGAACAAATAATGTCTTCAAATCCCATCCTGAAAAGAGATTGGAGTGAAATGAATTAACACTCAACTCAAAAGATGGATTATTGAACATATAAACTCCTTGAATTGCATCAATTGCCTTCTTAACAAATTCAAAGGCATAATCTCGTTCGTTAATCCAGCATTGATGATCTGATTTCTTAATCTCTAAAGAGTCTTTAATGAATTGCAAATTAAAGAGAGTGGCTCCATCTCTAGCTCCTTCTTGTCTCTCTTTGACCAAACTATGTGAGCAGTCAACTTTGAATAGGACTTGCACCTCATCTTCAATGAATATCAAGAATTGACCTTCCCACTCATAAGTATGCAAGGATGGCGAACTGCTGGTATGCTGCATATCAAAATCAGAACTTTGTTTCTTGTCTTTGCTTCCCTCATAGCTGCTCCAAAACTCTTGTTTGTCACCACCCATCAACTGAAAATGAAGAGGATCAGATTTTACCAATTCTTCAAACCTTTGTTTACAATTAGCTTCATGAATTGGAAAATCAGATTTGTGTTTGAGATCCTCTTTAAACTTTTCATCAACAAGGACCTTTTGATCTTCTAAAACTGCTTCCACCTCACTGATACTTTGATCATATGTTTTAGCAACCCCCAACTTGATCATTGAGTCATTATGGGGCTTTTCCGTGCAAGCTTCTTTGTCAAAGACATTTCCTCCTCCCATGGCTATCACATAGCTTGCATTGAAATCAGAATTTTGTACTATATTGGGATCAAATGGAAATTTATCCCATAAAGGTTCCTTGACAACCTTAGACACCTTCACACCTGGATCCCAAATGTTGAAAGGCTGATTTATATGATAAAAAGGAAAGTTCTTTTCATGCTGCTCTTGGAGTGTTGCCTCTTTGAACAAGACACGTCCGAACACACCAAAACTGATATCTTCACAAATATCTTTTCCCAAGAGCTTAGTTTGATGATCTAACTCAAAACCACCTAAACCTCCATTATTGAAATGAAGCAAGGCATCTTCATTGTTAGCTGGTTTGACGATTATATCCTTCTTACCTTTAATAAGCCCATCATGTAAAGGTATATTACTGATCTCTTCATTAGTAGTCACAAGCACACCAAGGAGGTTTTCTTGAGAAACCGCCATAGAATCATTGCGAAACAACATTTTATCTTCTGCATTAATGACCACCTCATTTATCTGCTTTATCTTCTTAAAGTGTGGCTTCAATTTTTCCTCACATTGAATGAACAAATATCTGATCAACATACCAGTAGTAGATGAATTATTTCCTACTTGTTCATGAATGTTAAGCAAGAAAGAAAGGACGGGTTTTGGGATTTCATCCATCTCATTGATAATCAAAACTAAAATGTTTCTCATTGTTGCAACTACATCCTCCTCTTGTTCACTCCAAGTTGAAATGAAGAGGTAGTGGATCAAATAATATATTCGATCTTGCATACCCAATTCAACCAACAACTTGTTTTGAGTTATGAAAAGATCTTCAGTATAGCAACTCTTCTGGAATATTGATTGCTGTAAGTTTCATCGAGATCTTGAAAGCTTTCTATGAACATATGAAGAACTCTTTCCATAGTTTTATCATCATAGGGTACCAAGGGTGCCCAAATTCTCATCACTTCACTGAGGCATGAAGTAACCAATAGATTGATCTTATCATCCAAATGCCTCAACCAATAAGGACTTTTCAAGAAAGTCACTGCAGGCGCCAAAGCTGTTTTAATTATCCCTGAAGGTGACTGCTTCACCTGGCTTAAACATTGTTCCAATGTAAGAAGTATTTTCAATTTTTCTTCCCTTGTCTGGCATTCATTAATGAGCCTTGCACCTGCAAAGTGTAAAGATCTTGCCAAATCTTTCTCTTCATCTAAAACCATAGCTAAAACTGGCAAGACAAGGTTTCATAAAACCTCTGAAAAGGTGTCAACTCCAAAAACTTCTGAAGCAGAAACTAAACTTTGTTCTGCTTTCTGATGTAGTATCGGTCTTCTCTAACTCTCATTTACGACAAGCGAGCTTTGAACACAGGATGGCGAGGGAAAATAGCATTCGATCTTGGTAATATTCTCCTTATTTTTTGAATTTTTTAACACAATAAACCAACGTCAAACCATTGATTAAGTTAGCTCTGAAACAAACAACGCAAAATAACCTCACCAAGAATGTTCACCAAGATCGATTATTGAGTGGTGATATATGTTTGAGTTATTGTAACAATTTGAACTAGTACATTCATCTACTAACAACGCGGGCATCCTGACGATGAGGATACTCCACTTATTCAGTGGGAGAGATTATTACAAAATATAAGGCGGCAAGCCAACCATGAATCCTCACTTCCACTTATTCAGTAGGGGGAAATTATTCCACACTACCACTTATTTTCATCGGGGGGAAATTAACAACAATGAAAGATACATTATTTTAAACTCAACCACTTCTTTGTGAGAGTGTAAACAAACATAAACTTGCAACAATAATAAAATAAGTTGTTAGTACTACTAAACCAGCTTTACAAACAATTGAGTTACAGCTGCAATCAACAAAGATATGCTTCCAAAATCTTCAGAAAGTTACATTAACAAACCTCTAACAATTACAATGCCAAATGATATAGAAGTGAAGCTTAGAACAACATTATACCAAAAACTAACAAGTCTGATAAAAAACAGTGAATACAAAAAATTAGACCAGCTAGGTTAGGAATCACCAAAATGGATGTAATTCTTCCAAAACAGTCAAAATGCCTCCAATCCACAACCAAACAACAACTAGAAGCTAGGCATCCAAATTCCACTGAGTATTTGAGCCAGAAACAAAGAGAAACAAAAGGCACAAATCCCAAAGCAACAAACAAGAAGTACGGCCCAAGAGGAGGTTGACCTCTTCTAGAAAATTTCACAGACCAAAATAAAATCTGAAACTTCTCACAATTGGTTGCCCTTCACAGTCAAACAACATGAGCAAATATCTAGAACGAGAATAAATTCCATGACGAAGCTATCAATGAAATTTCGTTTCAGCCATGTATAAACCAGCAGCTAGTTAACAGGGTTTATTAGCAACCTGTCCAACAACATCAAAATTAACGCTCAATCTGCACCTTTGAATGAAGCACAGTCACAATCAACCACCTAGGAAGCCATAGTTTTAGGCCCAAATGATGGTACATTTGCTAAGCTTCCCCTTAGCCAGATTTGCTAAGCTACCCCTCAACTAGGTTCTGGATTCAGTCCAACAGCATAACTTTACAATAATTTTCCAAAGATGAGAATGAAAGAGCAAGGCATCAATAAATAAGCTTCAATAGAGGAGATGAATCAATTGTAACCTCCAACCAAGAACTCCCCAACTTCTCCAAGAGGCATCCACTTCAAAAGGCATTTTTGAAATATTAAAACTCTCATATTATTCCCAAATCATCCCATTTGAGGAAATAATAAAACTTTAATAAACATTAAAATCATTAATGCTCTTAATGAGGTGTCCCCTTTCATGACCCCATTTTAAAAACAACTTGAAGTTCATTGACTAGGCGTGGGGTACAACTACAAAACATAAAAATTGACTAAGTCTGAATCTCAGTCCAAGGAGAAAGCCAAGAGCAACGTCCAAACTGCAATGGATAAACTGCTAAAAATAGGAAACTGACATTAGCTGAGCTGAACCAAATTGATGATGATGCCACAATGGACTTGCTAAAAATAACAAATGCTCAAAAAAGTGAGTTTGCTTCAAACTCATCAGAAAGCCAAACCAATCAACCACACTGCCCAAAATAGAAATGTGAACTGCAGATGATTGAGCTGTTGCCAAAATGATACTACTATATATAGACTTACCAAAAATAATAATTTGCTATAAATAGTAAGTTTACAAAACTTCCTCTGAACACCTGTAATGTCCCCTTTTCAGTGATGACCTCGTTGTGGACTGATAGCCTATTTCCGGAAATTTATAGGCTATTCAGATGAGCAAATTAGGATTTCCAGTGTTTCCTGCTCAGCTTGGCTATCTGTTGTTTTGATGTAAACTTACTATTTTTAACATTGGCTATTTTTAGTAAGTCTGTTTTTGGCAGTATCTTCATCAGTAGTATTGTTCAGATCATTATCCTATTTTTGGCAATCTCTCAGTTTCCAGTTTTGGCATTGGTCTTGGCTTTGTCATTGGACTAAGTTTCATACTTAGTTAAATTTATGTTTTGAAGTTGTACCCCACTCCTAGGCTTGATGACTTCAAGTTGTTTTTAAGCTGGGCCCATAAAGTGGACGCCTTGATTGATGCATTTAATATTTTATTCAACGTTTTACTTCTCCTCAAAGTGGGATAACTTGGAAAAGGGAATGAAGAGTTTTAGATATTATATTTTAAAAAGTGTTTTTTGGAGATGGGCGTCCCTTTCGGAAGTTGAAGAGTTTTCTTTTGGAGTTACACTTGATTCATCTCCTTCATTGAAGCTTATTTATTGATGGCTTGCTCTTTCATTCGTATGCTTGAATTTTGAAAGTAAAGTTATGTTGGTGGACTGAATCTAGAACCTGGCTAAGGGGAAGCTTAGCAAATTCAACCCATCTTTCGGGCCCAAAACTATGGCTTCCTAGGTGGTTCAATGTGACTGTACTTCACACAAAGGTGCAGATGGAGCTTCAATTCTGATGATTTCAAACAGGTTGTTGATGTATAGCCTGTTTTTGAGTTTCTGGTTTGCCATGGCTGAAGCAAGTTTTTGTTCATAGCTTCATCAGCGAATTTAATTTCATTTTGGGTGTTTGCTCATGCTGTTCTACTGTGGAGGGTGCCCCTTTTTGGAAGTTTTCAGATGTTTTTGTTAAGTTTCTGAGTTTTGGGAGAAGATCGACCCTTCTTGGAGGCCGTACCATTCTTCCTGGCTGCATGTAATGTCCCCGATTTAGCCCTATGCTCTTCTTAATGTTTTACTTTTAGCCTATTTCCAAAAACTCATAGGCTAAGCAGAATTGAAAATTAGGGTTTCGTATTTTTTAGGAGGTTTCAGATGCAGTTTTGAGGGCTTGCATGCAGGAGTTTGGAAGTGTGCTTCTGGGAGCTTTCTGAGTTTTCAGAGAACTTTAGAATGGTGTAACATGCATCTCCATCTGACAACCTTTCCAGACACGTACTATTTTTAGTAAGTCATGTTGGCTTCTCGGTTTGTGCTTAGAAGGCGTTTGGAAACACTTACTATTTATAGTAAGTCATGATTACTTGTAAGAATCCTGGTGATTCTCAACCCCGGAAATCCAACTAGAAAGCTAATTTGTTTGTAGTTTTGTATGTTTTGTATTTTTTTGTGTTTTGAGGGTTTTTGATAAATAAAAGAAGAGCTGCGATTTTATCCTAAATTGCTTTAAAATTTCAAAATAAATGCTAAGTTAATAAAATTGCTTGGAAATTGACCAGAACATATAGGCGCACCACTTTATTAATTTTTCAGAGTTATAGCAATAACAAAATCTGAACAGTGAATGAAATATAACATTTTTTATAAGGAACCTGATGCCGGCTGCAGCAGCAAAGATAGAGTGAAGAAGATTGTACGGCTAGCATGCATCTCCAGCACAGAACCTCCAGGAAATCTCCAGAAACCCCATACGCATTAGCTCCCTCTGCCAGATGTTGAATAACTGAAGGCGTTTCTTCTGGAAAAAGAAAAGTACGGCCCAGCAAGTACAGAACTGTATGGCCCAGCAGCAAGAAGGAATATGGTACGGCTTTATTGGTAATGGTGCCAGAACTCAATAAAATATCTCTGTGAAGTCGCCCCAAATGCTAGATGGATATTCTTTGATAAACCCTGCCTGAATCAATCAGTAAGCTCAGTCTGTAACCTCTGTGTGAAGTCACCAAGATGCAATCTTCAACTGGTATTGCACAGTCTCAGTATGCCCAAATTCTGAAGAGGTATCGTTCCTTAGAATCGATTCGTCTGCCGGAAACCCTAGGTTTTGCAAACTCCAATGCTCAGAGCAAAATAAGACAAAGTTGAATAGCATAACATAAGGGTTCGATTTTGTCTTTCCTGCCAATATATACTTTCTTGAGAAAATTCGACCCAATAGCTCATTTAATAAAAAATGATTAAATTCGTCTTTTAGACTTAGGAGAATTACTTTTAATAATTGGCGCCATCATTAATGAATAATAAATATTCATTATATCAATTATTAATCTCATTATTATAAAGTATAATAAATACTTTATAATATGCCAATTAAATTAAATATTTAAATATTTCAATAAAGTGACTTTAGTATAAAGTCAAAATATTAAATATTCATTAATCATTAAATACTCCTTATTTCTCCGTCCGATCACCAAACTGAATAACTGGGTCGACTCTGAGCAGAATAGTTGAACCGGATGCCCTGCCCAAAAATAGCAGCTTCCGCCTGACCTAACTTTCTAAAAATAGAAAGTATCTGAAAATGCACTCTGGAAGATTTTGTGAAGGCTCAACCTGAAACATCTGCAAAACTGGAGCTACCAGACACTGAGTAACTGCCCCAGATGATCCTCTGCACACTCCTGTCAGCCTACGAGGATCGAATAATAGGCTAACCTCGTCACCAGCTGCGCTGACTAGGATGGGGACATCGCATTACTGCTCAGTCGATGTTCAGATAATGTTTTGCAAACTTACTATTTATAGCAGTTGGCTATTTTTGGTAAGTCTATTTATAGCAGTATCATTCTAGTAGCAGTTCAATCATTTGCAGTCCACATTTCTATTCTAGGCAGTGAGGTTGTTCAATTTGGCTTTCTAATGGTTTTGAAGTATACTTACTATTTTGAGCATTTGCTATTTTTAGTAAGTCCTTTTGTGGCAGTGGCATCATCATCAGCTTAGTTAATGCCAGTTTGCTATTTTTAGCAATATTTGTTAAAATCCGTAAAACAGATTATAACCCAGAATCAATTGAAAGAGTTAGAAACATATATTGTAAATGCAAAAGCAATTGAAACAGCATAACAACGATACCAAGAGATTGATGTGAAATGCTCGAATGGCAAAATAGCATCAGATAACTATCTCCAATATTGAATGAAAATACAAGCTAGGTAGCATGCTTATATAGACTAGAGAGAGGGAAGAGGTGGCAACACCGACCAATGAGGAGCAAACATCTATCGGACTAAAGATAACAAAGTATCTTCCCAAGATAGATAATGGATGCTAATATGTAGGAAGGTGACACCTCATAATCCTCTCACCTAATTAAACATGCTTTATTAACCTAAGCAAGCTTAAATAAATGTGTAGGAAAAACCTTATAATAAGGAATAAAAAACCTACACTAACACCCCCCCTTAAGCATAGCTTAGGTGGGTACAGAGATGGGTCTCGACAAATCAAGCCTGATGAGGTACCCATGTACAATGAAATCCCCCCCCCAAAAGAGAAGTAGGCCCCCCCCCACAAAAGAGAGTATGCCCCCCCCAGAATAGAGAGAGAAAGAAAGGAGCTAAGAAGCCCCCTAAAAGGAGGACACCTGCCGCACCCCAAGCAAAGCTCGCAAATGAATGAACTTGCTCTCAGTGAAGGGTTTGGTGAAGATGTCAGCTGTCTGATTTGATGTCGAACAATACTGAAGATCAAGAACCTGCTCATGAATCAACTCCCGAATGTAGTGCATGTGAATCTCAATGTATTTGGTCCATTGATGATGGACCGGATTGCAAGAGATCTGAATAGCACTCTGGTTGTCACAAAAGATGATTGTAGGCTTCCGAAAGGAAATGCCAAACTCAGTGAGAATGTGTTGAAGCCAAATGGCCTCAGTAGCAGCATTAACTGCTCCTCGATACTCAGCCTCTGTAGATGAAAGAGCAATAGCAGACTGCTTCTTGCTCGACCAAGAAATCGGACCAGAACCAAGAGAGAAGCAATACCCTGAAGTAGACTTGCGATCCTGAGAATCACCTGCCCAATCTGAATCTGTGTATCCCACTAAGTCAATATCCATGCCTGCTGCAAAATGAATCCCATAACTGTGAGTGCCCTGTACATAGTGAAGAATCCGCTTAGCTGCTTTCCAATGCAGCTCATGTGGCTCTTGCATGAACCTGGAGACCAGGCCCACTGCATAAGAAATATCAGGCCTCGTGTGAGTCAAGTATATGAGACTCCCAACCAATTGGCGATACAAGGTAGCATCTATCAACTTAGGTGAAGCACAAGAAGCCTCAAGTTTGACCCCTGATAGAAATGGAGTTGGTGCAGGCTTACAATCAGCCATGCAAAATCGAGAGAGCATATCAAGAGCATACTTGGGCTGAGAAAGAAAGATACCAGCCAAAGACTGTGTAATCTCAATGCCCAAGAAATAGTGAAGAAGACCCAAGTCAGACATCAGAAAACGATCATGAAGGGCAGTTTTCACTGCCTTGATGGTGGATGAGGAACTCCTTGTAATCAGCAAGTCATCAACATAGAGAACAAGGAAAGTGAGAGTATCATCCTGCTGCAAAATGTAGACATTCGGATCAGAATGGCACCGAGTGAACCTAATTGATAGAAGAAAGGAGTCCATCTTGGCATACTAGGCTCGTGGGGCCTGTTTAAGACCATAGAGAGACTTCCGAAGTCGGCAAACAAGTGAAGGATCCTGGATGAACCCTTGTGGCTGCTCCATATATATCTCCTCCTGAAGGTCACCGTGAAGAAATGCACTCTTCACATCCATCTGATGAATGTCCCAGTGATGGGCTGCAGCAATGGCAAGGACAAGTTGGATTGAAGTCATCTTGGCAACCGGCGCAAAAGTCTCAGAGTAGTCAATCCCAGGAACTTGGGAGAATCCTTTTGCGACCAAGCGAGCCTTATGTTTTTCAACTGACCCATCTACAGCAAATTTTGTTCGATAGACCCACTTGCATCGAACAAGTTTTCTTCCCTTAGGAAGTGGGACTAAATCCCAAGTATGGTTCTTTTCCAAGGAACTGAACTCTTCCTGCAGAGCAGCATCCCACTCGGGGACACCAAAAGCTTCCCTAAAGAATTGTGGATCAGAAGCTGAAGCAAAGAAGAGATGAGGAGCCTGCTCGAACTGTGACCTTGTTCGTCTCGCATCTGAAGGATCACCAACCCAATCACCTGCTGACTCCAAAGTCTGACGAGCCCAAAGAGGCCCAGTGTTAGGAGAATTTGGAGGAGAATCATCATCCTCTGAATGATGACTAAGAGAGGAGGAAGATGAACCCTCATCATCACCATCTAAAGTGGAGGAAGAAGACTCCTCAGGAGGATTTTGATCCTCAGAAGAACTATTATCATGAAGTCGCAGTGTCTCCATGGGAATGAAGGATGGAGAAGTGGTAGAAGAAGTATCTTCCTCAAACTGAACACTCCTCTCAATGAAGAGCTCATGTGTGGTAGGGTGGAGTAGCCTGTAGCCTTTGACACCATCTGGATAGCCAACAAATATGCAAGGCCTACTCTACGGATCCATTGCCTTGCGTTTCTCTACTGGAATGTGGGCCCATGCAGGAGACCCAAACACTCGGAAGTGCTTGACTGTGGGTTTCCGACCGGTCCAAGCTTGAAAAGGAGTTAACCCCCTTCACAGCTCGGTGAGGAACCCGATTCTGGATATAACATGCACAGTTGATGGCCTCTGCCCAATACTGAGGTGCCAATGATTTGGAGTGGATCATGCAATTGGCCATTTCCTTCAATGACCGATTCTTTCGTTCTGCAACTCCATTTTGTTGTGGACTGTAGGGAATTGTGTGCTGAAGATTAATACCCTCTGAGGCACAAAACTGCTCAAACCTTTGCTTGACATATTCCCCGCCATTATCGGTGCGCAGAACCTTGACAACCTTCCCAGATTGTTTCTCTGCAAAAGCTTTAAATTCTTGAAAGGACTCAAAGACTTCAGACTTTTGTTTGAGAAAATATACAAAGGTGTATCGGGAAAGATCATCAATGAAGATCAATACATATCTAGCTCTACTGAATGAAGGACGTTGAAATGGACCAGCCAAATCACTGTGTACTAACTCCAAGAGCTGTGTGGCTCTCCATGCTTTGCCTTTGTCAAATTTTTCTTCAGGATGCTTGCCAAGAATGCAACCTTGACAAACTCCATCAGAGAATCGAATAGAAGGCAACCCTGTAACCATGTCATGCTGACTAAGCTGCTGCAAGTAGTGGTAATTCAAGTGCCCAAACCGCTGATGCCACAAATGACTCACCTCATCTGAGTGAGTGAGCAATGTCAGTGAAGGAGAATTAGGAACAAAATGAGAAAATTGATAGAGCCGAGAATGGTTAT